>JAWMRA010000113.1:37297490-37365117 GCA_035584735.1 Pseudotriccus pelzelni
GAGTATCCCTGGCTGGAATCGAACCCAGGCCTCAGCGGTGAAGGTCCTGCGATCTAACCACCAGGCCACCAGGGGCTCCCTAACACACATATTGTGCTGTTATATAGCTTGGATTAAAGCATGTCAAGGCCAGTGCAACAACCATTTCCCTACTTAGTGAAAAATCAACAAAAACTATTTTAAGGTGGTGGACAGCTGAAATACTAGCAGTTTGTGAACCCAAAGTATTGGCATACATTTTTATCCCAGCCAAAAGACAGTTGTGAATCTATTCAGAAAATGAATTGCTTGGGCATTAGAGCTTTCTTCACTGTTACTTTTGGCAAGGGTACATATAAACAATAAAAAGCACAAGGGATAGCAAAAGCAACAGGGAGAAGAAAAATCCGAACAAACATTTTTACTTTAAGACAAAGAAATGCCCTTAAACCAAGGAAAGAATGAGACACTGAATTCCTAGCTGAAAGGGCTTGGTAGAATAAGGAGGAAAATTGCCTTTGGTTGCTTCTCTCTGTGGTAGTAAAGATTTTGTATTTCCTTGAAAAGAAACTGAATTGCCCTGACAATATCTGTTCCTAATACAGGATTTAGTGGTGGACTTGGCAATCTTAGACTAATAGTTCGACTCAGTGATCTTAAAGGCCTTCTCCAACCTAAATGATTCTATTATTTTTTCCCTTCATAACCTCTATCTGGAAAAAAATTGCATAAAAATTGCATCTGGAATAGCCACTTGAAACAAAAGGATAGTAATGTACTATGTGATCAATCTACGAAGTACCATATAAGGCCACCTTTTGATTTTTAACAATGATTTTTAACACTGCCTTTTAAGGCCAAAGACATAAGACTGCTCATTAGTCATCAGTGGTATTCTGTCTTCGTGGACCTCTTGCCTCCAAAAACATGAGGAGTATTACACTTCTCTGCACACAAATGTGTTCTCCCTCACCAAACGTTATAGTCACCAGCTAGCCATTACAGTGAGAACTTCGCTGGGCTTGGGGAAGTGGGTACCAGCTTCCAGTGACATTCACAAAAAGGAATGAGAAAGCTGAGTGCTCTGGAAATCCTGTGCTGGTGCAGCAGAGGTACTTTCAGGGCAGACAAAAATCTTTCTGATGCTTCCATATAGATTTTCATGCAAACTGATGCAAAGAAAAGCTAAGCTGCAGCATAACGTAAACTGAATAGTAGATTTTGGCCTTATTTCAATCAGATATTGTGCTGTAATGAAGATTATATTCTTCAGCCATGCCCCGAAAAACTATTTTTAACTGAACCTTCTTTACTACATGACACAGGTCCTTGGGAGAACGGTATAATGACTCAGGAGTTTCTATCACGCTCCCAATCTTCTACTAACCTCCTGCTGTCACTCCTGGCATTTGGCCATGGCTTGGTTGCCATTCATGGCCCCTCCCAGCCAGACTCCACGCTCAGCTCTGTGCTTGATGCCAGAAGACCAGCTCCCGCTTCTCACAGTCACTCACTAGACTCTCAAAAACCTCTCTCTGTGCTGCTTCCTACCCTGTCTTACACACTGGGAAAGGACTTCTTAGAAGCATCTGCAGCATAACCTATTACTCCCCCTTCAAAGATTTTAGTAATCTCCTCTTCTACAACATGTACAACAGCTTGATGAGGGGTATCTAATGTTAGACTCCTGATGGGTTCAGGACACCCCTATCAAGATGACTGATAATACCTAACTGTTTCTTCTTGCATCCTGTCTCTCTGCCTGTCTGCTTTTCCTCCCTACAGTGAGATCATAAGTGCTCTGGACAGAAACAGGATTTTTTTTAAATCTGAACTTACACATAATTTAGTAAAACAGGGCTAGGGTCTGCAAAGCAGGAGTCTTGTTGCTAGAGAAAAATAAAAAGTAAACAGAATCACAAATTACAGTCACTTTTATTAATAGGTTGAAAAGACTACTTGAAGAAAGTTCAGTGGTGACTTGCTTCTCCCTGGCAGAAACCTTTTGCATAGGGATTATTTTAACACCCAAGAATTTCTATTTTATTTTGAAATTAACAAGTACCAAGTAACAAAATTCACAGCAAAAAAAATTGTAAGTAATGAAAAGTAAACTAATCTCTGCCAAAACATAATAAATACCTCTCAGTGACAGAGGTTTATAAGAGTACACACAGAAAAATAATAAATGAAAGAAAGCACAGAAACCACATCCATTCATCCTGAACACTGTGCCACCTGAAAACAACCTATTTATTAAGGCAGGCAGAAAATGTTTCGTTTCAGCTGGTTTTCATGTGGAAATCAGCAAAACATCATCTTTCACAGAAAAAAACACTTCAGATTTTCATCAGAAGTATTGGGTTAGCTCTGTTTGACAGAGACAAAGGTGGTGCGGGGGGAGGAAGGAGGGAAGCAGACTGGGGAGCAAACCTTACTAGAATGGCCCTACGTGGCCATTCCATGCAGGCATGGAAGAATTCATTCTTTATGCACAGAAAGCCTTTTTTTCTCTGTTTTTGGCTTATTGTCAGGAAGGACAAAACAGACTTAAGGAGCATCTTCCAGAAAACTGTGGGACTTGGGGAAACATCACGTTCAATCATCCAGAACAATAGCACTCTGCGTAAACTCAGTAAAAGCAATCTGCCCCTCAGAATATGATAACTCAAAGACAGTAAAGAGAGGAGAAGTGATGATCAAGCTGTGGCAGTTCATGGAGCGGGATTCTCACTCAGCCCAAAAGGCAATATCTGCTCTCAAGAAGCAGGTGTGGGGATACCACACTACCACTCAAGATCATATCCCTCTGCCAGCAAACGCAAACCCAAAGCACATGCATACATTATGACCCATACAAGCATTGCTGTTAATACATCTGCAGCATGGTCACACCCTTTCATTTAACATCATTGTCTGGAAATGAGTGCAAGAATCTAGTCCTTTACTACTTTATTTCTCTTTGATACTGCTGTATTTTCTGCTAGGCTCAGTGGTGTATCTAACATCAAAGTAAAATGCTGATTATGCAGTCCCACCAGTTCATTATTAATATCATCTTCCTGTTTCTGTGAAGCTGAACTTTAGATTTCAAATAATACTTCTTCTAAAGTCCAGGTTGGTACAGTTTTGATTTGCAAGGCATTTCGTAAGAAAGGGTATGAAGCATGCAACCTGAATATATAATTTCTAATTCTCCTTGTCAGTTTAGACTCTTTAGTAGTACCCATATCCATACCAACTGAGCTGATAATTAACTTTTAAATATATTGCTGATAAGCAGATCTTCCTATTTTAACTAAAACAAATTGTATGCGGACATATAAGAGATGAGCAATTCTATAATTTTAAATAAATCATTGTCATTAATTTGCAATGAGAAGTAGAATCTTTGAAATTTCTAATACAAGTGAAAATAGCAGCTATTAGCTTGCAAGTTCATTTTAGAAAACTGTGAAATGAAATTTAACCACGAAGTCTAAGCTTTGAAGTACCCGACTTCCTATCTTCATGTCTGTGATACCCACCTCCCCTGGCACATAGATAGCTCTCAGGCTGACACCAAGCCAGTGATACCCAGAGACTGTGCCAGGGCTCACAGCCCTGTAGCAGTGAGCCTGCCTTCCAGGCAGTCCGTGTACAGCTGCCCCTGGAGTCTTGGAAACCCAGAATCCTTGGCAGTGGCTATCCTTTCAGTGCCGGTGAACCAGACTTTCCACTAAAAAACCGTCATGTTAGAAATTGCTCAGCCCACTTAAACCCAAAGTGAAACAGAGTTTTATCACATTGAGACTGCTGGTAAAATGCTATTTAAATACAAACCAAGAAAAAAATGTAAGTGACTGAAAATAACATTTAGCTTCCCTTAACCCACTACCTACACATGGGTCCATATTTTATAAATTTATACCCTTACATAAGACACTGTATGAGACAAATGCTGAGGAAAGTTTTTTCGTACACTCCCATTGAAACATATCCCAACTAAACTGAACACAACGTGTATAAATAACAATGAAAATTAAAAGCAAATAAGCTGGAAATTCCATTACCTCATCTGAAGTTTTCACAGTCTGACAGATAAATCATATTGTTATCCTGCAGTCACTTACTTACTGTGCCTCGCACCTATTTCTGATATATTAAAATGAAAATTGTGCTACAGAAGTAAATTGATGGGAAACTTTGATGAAAATATAAAAGCTTCAGGTCATAATTATAGGGTGACTTCTAGAAGAAACCAAAGAGGTGAAAAATGAAACTGGCTTCCAGGAACTGCAGGTTAGACATATTTTTACTAATGGAAGTGTAGAAAAAATATTTTTCTCTATTTTAATTATGTGAAATAACCTTATTGGGTTTACTACTTTGAAGAAGCATGCGTTAAAACCTCTTAGCTATGTATCATGTAGCCTGGTAGCTTCAGGATGGCAAGTCTAAAGTGAAAAAAAATATCCACCTTCATGATCTGGGCTGCAAAATTTCAGTTTTACTTACACAGCTGGAAAGCCTGGAGCCTATTCTGGTATATGATCTTGATGAAGAAGCAAATCACAGGTCTGTTTGGACATACTGCAAAACTGTTCTCCACGCCCTCTCCACTGGAAATCAGTGGCGAGAGGAACCAGAAAGGCTCAGATCTAGCTTAGACTGTTTAGACAGAGCTATGTTTGTGTCTCTGTGGTCTTCCAGACCACTAGTTCCGAAAAGTGCTCACTCAATTCATCATGGGAGATTAGCCCCTTGTTTTCAAGAACACACCTTTCATTATTCCTCAATAGACTTTTTATTCAGATGTAACCTGCCCCAAGCACAGAAAAGGATGGCTTCCATTTTAAATCTATTCTATAGCAACTTCTTACAACAATGAACAGGTTCAAGTTTAGTACTCCTCCTCCCACTAGTCAGAGTATGCATCACTGTTAAACTTTTCCAAAATCATGACAGATTTCTGCATTTCTTCCCACCTACCAGGCCAGAGGAAAGAAAGGGAGACCCATGTGGAGGAAATCTCTTTTCAAACAGGCATTACACCAGCCAAGAAAGTAATACTGTTGCTCTTTGAAAGAAACCCAGGGAACTGCACACTATAAGAAAGGGAGTATCCAAAATCAGCAGTGAAAATTGTGGAACCCATCCTCAGCACTCCTAGATCATACATTACAATTTCTCCTCTAAACAAAAACTTTCACTAAATTCATTGTCACTGCTTAATATTCAATGAATATGGAAAAGCCACACACACAGATGCTTGCATAAGAAACTACCTTGATTAAAGCAAACTGCTGTCCTCAGCAACTGCCTGCATGTATTCCCAGATGTAATATGCCACGCTCTTCGATTGTAACAGGGAAAAAGGAAGGGCCACTCAGACAAACTACAAAGCAACAGCAAACTGCATAGCTACCTCCTCCATCGCCCCAGCATAAGTGTTCACCTAAACAGCATTTTAAGAGAGAATGATTATGCAGAAAGGGAGGCAATAACATGACAGAAGGAAAAAGGAGCAATTTATCATTATCAGCATAGGTTTTGTTCAGGTGTATACACTGGAAGAAAGCCAAGAAACATGAGCCAGAAGCAAATTACAGTGTGTCCAGCCGAGACACCAGTCTGGAAAGCCAGGGAATCAGGAACACAAAACATGCCACAGCAAACAACTGCTATGCAGTTTAAACACAGCCGTGGAGACCAAATGCTCCTGAAACCCTGGCAGAATGGATATTACCTCCACACTGTGGTCTCAGTGCAAATACATTACTGTAGCTGGGTCTTGAATTGTATTACTGCTACACAATTAGCTCTGTCTGTGTTCAAGACAACTTCATTAGAAAATCATTTGCCCTACGTGACTCAGGTTATTAGGCCTTTGTACACGTGTTCAGGGACCAACTGCAGTAAATCTGACTGAGAAAGGACATGATCTTCCAACTCCCTTAACGTTGTGAACAAGGATAAAATCATCTCCCAAAGAAAACAAGTGTTTTAGTGATATTTGCAAGGCCTACCTTGCCCAAACCAGGGGTGTCTTTCACTTTGCTGACTGCCCGCAACAAACATGGTGGTGCAGGTGGTGGGGAAGCCTGAAGAATACTGCTGAAGCAGGTAGAGAAGAGAGGAGATTCAGGAACAGATGAGGCAGAAGGCCTGTGCTTCTTCTTTTTGGAAGACAGGTTCAATTTCTGAGCAGCTCTGTGGGAAAAATGACAACAGTAAGCTAAAGCATCCTCAAACTCATCAACAGGAATGAATAAAGGTATTTTTCAGGTTACTGTGTGTGTAAGTTCTCAATTTTGACCTCATCGATCCCAACAGTTTTATAATTCTTGTTCTTCATTCATTATTACTAGTTTAATGCCATTAATTTCGCAAAGTTGCTCCAAATTTACAATCTGCATTAAATAGGGTCACGTTGGGCCTCTATCACTACCTAATCTGTTGAAACAATTCAACTTGCAAGAAGGCTCCAAACCCTCCAATTAAACCAATGAGCAATCTGGCAATTTCTGTTTTAAAATTAAGTTCAGTCACCAAATGGTTCACAAAGAATTGTGTCTCATTCATAAGTCTCCGATTAGAAAATTAATACTTGTGCAGTGTTTGGATGCAAGCAGCGACTGTTAATTAGTAATAAATGCTCACTGCACTAACCCCTAAGCAGGGAAAACAGTGAAGACTGTTTTTACTTGTATGATATTCTTAGATAAGAATGCTGAAGTTTGTATAGACTTTGATTTAAAAAACTAAGCTTTTCTAGAACGAAAACATTCAGTACTTTTGTTTTTAAAATGTTTTATTTTGAGAGATATTTCAACATTCACTCTTTGTTGCAGCTGTTTTGGTCCAACACTTGTGCATTCTGCACTGCCCACAGATAACGTTAAAATTAGTCATGCTGTCCCATGGCTTCCCTTTTGTAAAATGACTCCTTTAAACAGAGCAGGTCAATGGGAGCACCGTCTCAAAGGAGAGATGGATACAACAATTTCAGGTTGTTTGCTTTGGCAGACAAATTGAGAATTAAGATAGGTATAAAAGCAGTCTCTACTGACAGTAGCTCTCCTCACTTTGCTGAGGTGTGACAGTCAAGGCCAATAATTCTAAATCCTCCTAAGTTTTAAGAAGCCTTAGTTCCGTTCCACTGGTATCAGTATATATTATCCAACTCTGAACTTACAAAAGTCATTGCATCATTTTATCCCAAGGAGTTGGGGAAAAAAAGATTGGGAGATATATTTAGATATAGATATAGATACATAAACACATAATTCAGTATACAAAAAACTTGTGTTTGTATCAAGTGTCTCAGGCACATGAACAAATTACTGCTCGGCACGAACTTACCACGTATCAGCTACTCGCCTGCACACTGTGTGCACCACAACTATATATTCTTTTAGCCTATGGCAACTTAAAACCAGTTCCAGACAGATTAGTTTCTAATAAAAGGAAAACACTAGGAGATTTTAATTTACCTGACATAGAATTAGAACTTAGAAGTCTCTGTACCATCTACTTGTCCTTCCCCTTCACTCTGCCATAAACACTGCTGTTCATAATCTACCCCTCTCTTTTAGGCATCTACTTTTTTTTTTCCAAAGAAAATGTAATCAAAATATGTTGTTCAAAACAATTTTTCCTGTTCCTAGAAACATTTCAATGTTTTGAGAGAATTCAATGATTTCAGCTTCCACGCTGTCCATCACCAACACTTTTATGAAGTTGTCCATGTTGAGTCAAGATCTTCTGTATGCCTTGACTTCACTATGAAATTATTTCAAGAACAATCTTGTACTATGTGCAACAACTGAAAACACAAATATTGGCCAAACATAATGAAAAATTTACCCTTGTGGTCAAGTTCATTAGTCCAGTTTTAAATATAGGCAATGGCTCCACTTACTGTGGTCATCCATCTGGTCTCACTGACTCACTTTGCGTGAAAATACATTTCCTAAAAGCTGTTTTCTAAATTGACTGGCAGAGGTATTATTCCTCTTGCCACGAAATGCTTCTCCGGACTTTGCTTTTTCTTTTACAAAGCTGACAATGTAATACAAACAACTTTTTGACCCTACCAAGCCCATAGCTGGCATTTTATTGAAGAAAAAATGTTGTTGGAGGTACCTGGCCTTTTCAAAATCTTGGAACTATATTCTACTTTGGCAGTTACAACCTTTGAGATTGCATTCAAATGGAATAACCCACATTTTCATTATATATTTGGCCTGAAAGTGGTAAAATGTATGAAAAACAATAAACTATTTCCCAGAACTTCATGGGGTTTTCTGTTTTTCCCTAAGGAGAGAAAAATCAATGCATGAAAGGCTAGAAAATCATTTACAAGTCCTATCAGACTTGACTGAATTTTGAAGGGGATCAAAAAGGCAATAGGCGTCAGGTAATTCCCAAAGCATTTAACTGGAAAGAGAAGGATATTTTAACCAGATGTAGACTGCAACATGACACAAATACATAGAGTGTGGCTTCCTTATGAGCCCATTTACATGAGCAAAACAATTCAGCTTGGGTGGCTAGCATTGCTCTGAACACAGCTGGTCATGCCAGCTGATGCTGATTTGGCTCTGCGATCCAGCACAGGAGCTTAGAAATTCTCACATTTTACTTTTTCAGGGAGTCAGCGGCCTGGCTCTCCCATGCAGACTCTCTGCATCACTAGATATCTCAGGCAAAGCACCAGGCTGGACCTTGGGAGACCTGCTGCTGCAGCTCACAGCCTGCCCAGCTCAGCCAGCAGCTGTTTAGGCTCTGCACTTAGTCCAGGAGCCAGCTATTTATTTTTTTTTCGTTTAATATCTAGTAACATAGGCCACTGATTTCCACTCGAGACTCCGCACACTACTGCAGGAATGGTAAGGGTAATGATGGCAGCATGGCTTTATGTACAGACAATAAGTTGATCATGCTCATAGTTATATTAGCTCCCACTTGAGGCCAGTGATATCAGCTATGAACTATGCAGGGGTGTGCAGTGGCCTCCAGTGCATCACACACCACTTCCCCACTGTGTGGGGCATGGCTGTGGTAGGGATTGTGTCCCCAGAGACCCACAAGGAACTTGATCCAAATTAAATATTTTAAGCACGCAAATTAAACTGTATGGACACACTCATTCACAACAGAACTATCTTTAATATCATATTACTGAATTACCTTCCAAAATGATGCAGATTTAATCCAGTTTAGCTAATATACTTTGGATTAATGCCTTCAGATATTTTGGACTATTTTTTCTGGATGTAGACAAGCATCTGGAGACTTTTTGAAAGCTTACAAGATTTCTGGCAGAAGAAATAATCAAAAGATCAAGAGCTGAAATTGCAGGAGGGACATTAGAAAGCAGATTAAAGTTCAATCCAAATAAAACTAATAGATCGCTGGCAGCAAAGGGGAACTGCTTTGAAAATCCACCTGATCCATTGCAAAGACCGAGATCACTTCTTGAAAGAACATTCTCTGCTTTTTATTCTTTAAAATAAAAGTCTAATAAGATATATCTTTGGCCAGTCAGAATACTTTTCGCCTCTTACCTATGCAGAAATGCTGATATATTTTTTCCCTTAAAAATTCACAACCAGCCTGGGATTTTCAAACACACTGATTGTAGAGATAACTTTGCTACACTAGAAGCCAATTCATGATTGATAGGAACTTTCTGAAAGTTGAAGGTCCTCCATGGGGATTCACTGAAGAAATGGAAGCAAACCAGCCTAGAGGTAATTCTGAGATGTAGGGGGACAAAGCGTGCTCTTTGGAAAGTTGTCTAGAGAGAAAATGAGCATAAATGGATTAAATAATTTTTAACACAGAACAAAGGCACTTCTAGGCTTGATGGAAACAACTCTGCTAAGCTATTCATACTACTTATAAGAAATATAAAAATGAAGTTGATTAAACTCTTCAGGCAAAATAAAAAACATTATGGAAAGCTCTGTAAATACCTTGCTTAGAGAAGTCCCTGGGTAATTTCCTATAGTACAACATATATAAGCAAAATTCATGGAAGGAACAGTTGGACAATTCATGGTTTCTAAATTAATGCAAATAAAACTCAAGGGACACCTCTTTAACTTCATAAAAGAAAATGTGTTTTCAGCAACACATCATCCAAGGCAAAGTAGAAACTTCAGGACCCACTGTCAAAGTAGAGGTCACTAAGGCCACTAGGTTCATTAGATTCAGAGGGAGGTGGAACATTAAGTGAATACTTAAAATATTATTCACAGTTGTGCCAGCAAAGATCATCATTGGTAAGTAATACTGACTGACTTACTCCTTCTTCACTGACATCTGAAGAGATTTCCTTAGGTGTGTATCCCTGTGTAATTATTCCCTACTGTATATTCATATTCCACTACAAGGCATTCAGTACTTATAACCCTTGGAAACAAAATTCCAGATCACAGGAGCCATTGAGCTACCATAGTAGTTTCTGTGTCAAAACAGAAATTGAAATGTGCTCATTTTCATATCATATTTTCCACAGAGAAAATGGCTCTCAAGCTGTTGTGAGGTTGAGAGGTTGAACAGCGATGGATTAGCTAACTTTAACGTAAATATTTACAATTTTAAATAAAATCAAAAATCTATTTTTCTTTTTTATTTGGAGGCACACATTTCATTTTGTAACACAAATACTCTTGGCTGGGAACACCATCCAAAGAGTAAGGTATGAGCATTATCCATGCAAGGAACGGCTTACCAGAGGATGTCCTGGTTTGACAAGCCCAAAGGAGGTTACTGATCTTCCCTAGCAACTAAAATGTGACCTTTACTTATCCAAAACTGCCTTGCCTGCTGTATCTTAATGCTAGGTTGGAAAATAGATGCAAGATTTGTTTGGAAATGAGTCTTCTGAGCAAACACTTTAAGCATATTTGTGCAGCTGTATCACCAGTTCTAAAATACACCAATATTTATAGCCAGAAGTGTTGGATACCCAGCATGAAACACTCACATCCCGTGGTCTCAAGTTGGCCACCTAAAAGTGAAAGATACCAAGACTCACCCTCAAATCAAAAACCCTACTTATGTTCTGGGGGTTTTTGTTGTTGTTTTTTTTAAATCCCAGACATAATTCTTCCTGGAGAAAAAGTAGAAACTCTTGCCTGTCAGCTACAAAGTAAAATGTAGTCTGCATAGTATTTTATTTAAGTAACAGAATGTCAAACAAAGGTATACTGGAAGCCTGCCATTAGTTTTGATTATTTCCAACTCAAAGGTTTGCAAACAGGGTTTCACAGTTTATTTCCTGTTGTGGGTAATTATGTTTCTATAACATGAGTCATCATATCATATCATATCATATATAGGTCCTCACGTAGCTGGAAGGTAAAAAACAATGGGATACAGCAAATTTACAACTATGCAGACTTGTTTTCTGTGAGAAAAAACCAATCTTGATTTTCAGTTACACAGGGTCATTCAACAAGGCCTTCTCTATAATCTTTCATTACTGAATTACGTCAGCTACGTGCTGCCTATAAAAACTAGACACAGGGCACTTAATAAGATGTTCATATTTTCTGATTGTAGGGATCTAATCTACCTTCTCTGAATCATCATGAAAAATTATTCTTTTTCTGCCAAGCACCTCTATAGGTGAAGCAGCCTTACTAACTTGACATTACAACCAAGTTGACCTGAGTACTACTACCAAAAGGGGAAACCCCACACCTGCCATGGCCCTGTCTGCACACTTCCTTTCCCTCCCTTTCTTCTTTTTCTTTTCTTTTCTTTTTTCTTCATTTATTTTGGCTTGGCCACTACCACTTTAAACTCCTGTGGGCTTGTGCCAAGAGTTCTCCAAATCATACTTATTTGACATGGCTAATATGCCTGAATTACTATGGCAAGTACTTTCCCAGCCTTAAAATCTGAGGCATGTGGTATGAAATGTGGTTTCATACGGATCTTGTATTTCTCTTTGGAGGGTAACAAACTGGCCAGGAGCCATGGCTTCCTTTGTGCCGTGCCTTTCCTTGTATCTTCTAAATCAAAGAGAAGAGAGATGCTGTACATGATGTTTAACCAACAAGCTAACAGACATGCTCTGCTGCAAGGGGCCAGGTTGGCTCTTCACCATCTGCTGCAAAGCAGGGGTGCCATCTGGGAAGCAGGCTCCATGGCAGAGCCAGAACAACCTCCAAGAGCTTCTCCTCATACCTCTTCATGGAACAGTTTTTCTCATCCAGAGTGAAAGCAAGAAGACAGAGCAACAAATCCTGCAGCTGGCTTGCCGTGTCAATTCTCAGTCCTCATTCCCTGCCTTCCAACAGGAAGTTACGAGCTATAAACAAGAATCAAGGCAACTTTACTCCACTGTGGCCAAACCCAGGGCTGTGGTGTTGCAGCCTTGTAAGATATGTAAAGAATGAAATAAGAATCCTCAGAGGAACACTTCCTAGATTTGTACTTCCAGTAAGATTCTTAGTATTTGTGTTTAATTATTTTACAATGCCTTTAAAATCTGGAGATAATTTGAGCTTTCTGCTTATGCTGTAGAAGGTATAATAAACATCTCTCTAATGCCCAGTAAACACTTGCCCCTTATTGTTCTCTTTATTTTTATGCATGCATCCAATTTTATAGCAACAATAAAGCTTTTCCAGGCTGTAATCTTTCACATCTTGGGTGGTAGTAAGGATATTTTGGCCACAGTGCCTTAGTGACTGTGATCTCCTCAGGAACTGTACTGAAAATGTCCAGAAACTCATTATTTTCAATTTATTTGATTCTAAAACAGTCAAAATAGGGTTTCAAACTTTATTCAGGACAGGTCTTATAAAAGCTGGGACTTGCTGCACACAGGCAAATGTAGTAAAATTAACAGCTCAGACATAGTCTTACATCAACTTGATATTTGTGTAAATTCACTAGCAACAAAGCTGTTCCTAGACTGTACCAAAACAAAGATGATGAATATGCTTGAAGACCAATAGCTTAATCAAAAGCTCAAAATTCTATGCATGTACACATTGTGGGACAGAGAACTTATATTCTACACAGCTGTCACTTGAGTGAAACTCCCAGTTTTAGAGAAGGATATGACAAGATATGAAACAAATCCCTTCTTGTGTCATTACTGTCTGATTCACAACATTCTCTTCACCAGGAATCACTGTATTACAGTAAAGATCTTTTATCTAACCTAAAAGTTCCTGGAAAACCCTGATTCAGTCACAGATGTCCTTCTGCCTTTGGCAACAAGATCATTAATTAGCACTCATGCATCACGGTAATGTTGGCCAAAAAAAGTAACAACTCAAATGAACCATCACATTTGGAATTTTTACAAGATCATACCCTTGTCCTTCAATACTACCTATCAAGAAAACTACTTCTTGACTCAATATCTTGATACATTTAGCTAGAGAAAGGTCATTTCTGATTTCTTCCCTTTCTTTTTCTCATCATTCTCTTCTCCTCTTAGTATAGTTCCTAAATTTCAGGCATTACTGACTCAGGTCACCACACACACTATAAAAATGACCAGATTCACCCCTCCTTCTGTGTTCTTGGCTGCAGACACACATAATCAGTCTGCGCCTTTAGAGAAAAAAAGAGTGATTTTGGTGACCAGCCGAAGAACCCAACTCTAAGAGAATGTTCAGCATTCAAAAACAGAAGAGAAATCACTATTCCATTTCTTTAAGAATGGATAAAAGTTGTTTTTATTATTAATCTACCTTATTTTTCTCTCTAAAAATGGTTTTATGAAAAATGCTTTTATAAAAAATGGACAGATCACAGCGCTCACTACATTATTTTGTTCTGGGAAAGCTCTGAGTATCACTTGGACATGTGTAACTGCATGTCACATGCATTCATTAATACATGAAGCAAGCTGAACCGTTATACTTGGGTAAAATAAAATCAGATGTTTAGCACGAGTTTCATAGAAGAAGAAAACAAGCTGTATTTACTATAACTCAAATTCAAATGTAAGAACTTACCAATTACAGCCGTGGTTACTTGACAATGCATTTTCAAGTCTCTGTGGGAAAACTGCGTAGGCAAGAGAGTGACAACCACAAACCAGAGTAGTCTTAATTTCAGGATCACAGAGCTGAGGGCAAGGGCTCTAGTATCTTCCGAGGAAAGGTCAGAAACAGGCTCCATCCAGCTAAAGCTTTGGATGTTAAAAAGTATTACCTATATATAATAAAGATTTATATAGCGAGACACTGGCATTGCCACTAAGCAATAAGAAAGGAGATGTGCACTGTTTTATATTTGTAGTGTTGTTGTGTAAAACAAGAAACATATGCAGATCTGTCAGTCTTCAAGTGTTAGCTGTAAAATATTAGGGCTTTAGATGTACAGTTACACTGCCTTCTGATGAAAGTTCCACCAGGAATAGCTGGCAGATTTTCCCTAAATCTGAAACAACATAGGAAATGCCAAACCAGGGTACAGGACTACCTGGTTAGTCAGCCCCTAGCTGACTCTTCATGAGCATTCATGACAGCTCAAAAACATGACTAACAGAAGCTTTGCAATGAGAGGCCCACAAACCACTGGCCATTTAATAACAGTCCTTAAAATCACATAAAGAAAATTCTATAGCTGTAAGTTTTATGGAGCTTATATGATTACGGTTATTCTATTACCTTGGATGCTAAAGCCTGACCACATACTGTGTGGAAAGCTATTTTGCTTCATCTCTGTCCCATTCAGCAAAAACCTCTCATAACACCAGGAGAAAAAGCAGCCGGCACACAGATTCACAGTCCATTTTGTCATTGTTTAACTTTCCAGTTGGCAGAACCATAAAAAGGTTAAAAGGCAGGTATGTTTTACATGGGATTTTGCCTCATCAATATTTTTGAGGTCAGCACGTTTAAAATAACACCAGCGTACAAATGGTAAACTATTCTGACAATGCAGATGCACTGAAATTCAATGCACTTCAGCCCAGCTCTGACAGGCAATCTCCTGCCGTAGTAAAAGCTATTTCCTCTAAGAGTTCCTGTTAGTCTTGTACTTATTTAAGTCACAACCATGAGATAGTGATAATTCTTTGAGACAAGTTGTTTTCAGCTACTGGAGACTAAGCCACTAGAATGTATAATATGATATGGTCCAAGATTGACATTCTCATAACAGACTGCGCACATCCTAAAATCAGTCCAGTCCCAACAGCGAAGAAGCAAAGTAGATAAAACAAAAGAAAGAAATTTTATGATCCCACCTTCATTGAAATAGGCTGAAGCACAAAGAGATTCACAAATGGTGGGAAATGATAATTTAATCTAGATCCTCTCAGCAAATTCACACAGAGTTACAATGGTTTTGGAGATGCCTAACTCAGCATGCAACCCCCCCAGCCCCATGCCTAAAAGGAGGGTACCAAGACAATGGAGCTACACTCTGTACCAGGATATGGAAGGAGAAAAGAGCTAAAGGACATATGTTGAAACAGGAGAAGTTTGAACAGGGTAAAAGGAAAGGCTTTTTTGTCCTGAGGGCAGCCAAGCAACACTGCATTTTCTGTGCTTGGAAAAGTTTAAGACCCAAATGGATAATGGTCCGAGCAACGTGTTTGACTTGAGAGCTGAGCCTGCTTTGAGCTGGAAGTTGGATTAGAAACACTCTGAGATCACTTCAACCCTCCTTGATCCAATAATGCTATGAAAGAAATGTTGTTGCAATTCTGAAAGCAATAAAATATTTTGTTTTATTTTTCTTTCTAACCATATTTTCCCTGAAATTTTTCAACAAACTCACTTGGCATCAGTCTCAAAAATTCATTAAATCCAAAATTAAAGCTTTAATTTTTAGAATATTAACTTAAATGTAATTGGAGAAATGTCAAACTACAATTTCATACTGAAAAAGTTAATGGCTACTTCTTTTTGCAAGGCGGTAACCACAGCACATTAAAATATTTCTTGATTATCACTGCCTTTCTGGAAGGACATTAGCTAATCAGCAGAGGCTGATGAACTTACTCTGAATGAAATCCACATCTCTTGCTGAGAAACAAATTTCACTCAAGTCTCCCTCAATGTTTTGTGATAAGACCTTCTATCTATCTACTGATAGCAGAAGGAAGTAATTCTACTCATTACTAAATGTCCTCGCATCCTACCATTTGCAGGGAAAGTCCCATGCACCCAGCCTCTTGCAGGAATGCTCAGCATTCTGCTGGCTCAGACCCCACCTCCTTTGGGAGCTGACCTTGATATTTAACCTACTTTAATCATACTGCAAAATGAATTAATATGAAAAATTATAAAACTAGAAAACACTATTAGTGTTGGCAATTACTGATATTTTTAAAACAAGCCTTTTGTTCTCTTTTTTCTATTTCCAGTAAAGTGAAACAAAACAAAAAAAACCACCCATGAAATTAAATACACCACACAGAGTAGTAAGCCATTGCCAGAAAAAAAAATGAACTGTACAGATGTATGGCACAGGCATCAACAAGCAGAATTTATAAGAAATGTAAAGAATTTAATCAGCAGCTTTTTCTTATTACCTGTACAAATTCCAGTGAAAGCCAATTAATTTTCAGTTCTGAGGGCTTCTCAGACAGGGTATACTGCTATTCTGAACAAGTAGTTGACATGTATTTTTGTTTCTTAGGGAAAGTAAATCCCTGAAAATACCTCTAAAAGTGGAAAAAATTAGTTATTTTAAATGGCTCAAAATTTTATGCAAAAATGTTTTTTTAAACTCATCCTGTCTTATGTAAAGAAGACAGAAAAATGTATTTGCTCTTTGATTTTACTTGGATCTCAATCTCTTTTGTGATTTGTTGATAGCACCCATATTCACACCTCTGTTCTAACTGAAAAAAGTGCCAGTAACTCATATTCATTACGGCTAAAATACAGCTGAGACTGAGGAGTGCAGTGGGAAGGGATATCAGAGGAATTAGAAAGGGTATTGTCAGAACACCAAAGGAACTGAAGTATCCGAATCTCATAGGTCCATGGCAGGTATTAAAAACACAAGGGGCAATATTACCGAGAAAAATCTTTTCCCTGTTATAATGCTCCCTTTTATAATCCTCCTATTTCTTTTTGGATATAGGCTTTTCTGTGATATATTTTTATCATCTGCAGGCCAGAATATTGTTGTTTGCTCTAATGAGAGCTAGGCATGAATGTATCACTTGGTGCAGTCAGAATGAAAGCTCATTTCCTGAGCAGGCAGATTCAGCCATAACTCTGAGCTCTCCTCTTGCCATGTGATTGTCTTTCTCCACTATTCCCTATAGTCAATGGTTAGGAGCATGATAAACTTTCTGTTTCTTGTTTTTCATAAGACAAATCATGCTCAGGGAATACTTGAAGGTTTCCCAGAGTTGCCTGCACCTAAAGCTTTGCTTCCTGGACAGCTGGTCTGCTGAAAGCTGAATCAGCTCTCTCTGTGCTGGAGACTTCTGGTTCTTCTCTCTCCAATGACCCATAGGTTCCTGACCCACAGCACCTACTGCTTGGTGCAATCCTATCAAAAGGCACATCCCCCATGTTACGGCATCTTGGTACAATGTGTTCTCTAAAGATCCTGGTCCTCATCACCAAAGCAAAGGTAGGCTAAACATTACCTCTGTCAACAACTCAGAGAATACTCAAAAAAAACAAGAACAGAATTATTCTTCCAAGAGATCTCTTGTTTAGTAATGCAGGTCCCTGACACAGATCAAGTCACTGCATTGTCTCCATCACTTCAAGGAGACACACTCTTATCACATTAAATTCAAATCAATAACGAAAGGGGCAGTTTCAGTGACTCTCCAGTGATATGATCGTGCTCTGAAGCTCACAGAGGCCAATCTTGGGTCACTTGTTTCTGAATGTACGATAAATTTGCTCTGCAAGTTCAATTTTGCTAGGACCCAACCACCTCCTACAGTATGCGCTGCATGCTTTTAGCTCTCACTGAGACTAATGGGACCTTTAAGGGGCTGGACAAATTTCAGGAACAGGCATTTTTCAAATTATGAAAGCAATTCCTGTCTGTGAACCTGATCTAATACCATGAAGTATGCCCTGTTTGCTGCTGAAAAAAAGCAAAAAAAAGGAGCAAAAAATACTCATTCTCTTGAGGCAGGAGATTACGAGAAGTCCTAAAGTTAGAACACAAGAAAACCAGCTCATGCATGGAGCTTGTCAATACAACTGTTAGGAGTCTCCCAGAAAATTAGGTGGTGAGGCAGGCAGCCAAACTGGAGTTACCACTGTGTGTGAGTGGAAGACATGATTACACAATCATTATTTACCAAGCAAGATGCAGAATTTTTTCAAGCACGACTGAATTAAACACCTGGCTGTGAGTAAAACTGGCTCATAAGCACAGAGAGGCTGGCTGTCCTTGCTGCAGATAAACTCACTATTATGAGGACCTCAAGAGCAAGACTTTGGTAATTAAAGGAGTATAAATATAGGGCATGTGACCATGCCATCTCCCCTTCTCTCTCTGAAGTCACAGGAAAACATGGAATGACAAAAACAAACCTTATTTTTATGTTTGTTTCCAAGGCTAAATAAGATTATAGCAGAAGCAGAAGGGCAGTCACACTGGCTTATATGAGGACAGCACTGTGATATTGGGAAGCTGGTTGGGGGAAAAAAACCCCACCAACTCAAAAAATCTCTAAGCAGTCTATTTTAAGGAGTCATCTTATATAACAGGAAGCAAGCACAGTTATTCTGGATGCTTGAACACCGTCTGTCACATTGCCACAAGCAAAGGAAGTATGAAGAAGTATGTGAGACCATTTGAAGACTGTTAGTTTTAATTAGTCTGTAATAATGTTGGTTATATAAATCCTTGCAGGTTGAATCAGAGGAAGAAAGTGCCATGGAGATTAAGCCCACATAATATCTAAATTATTCCAAAGCTATGGGGAAAATAGGTCTCTCTTTGCAAATGGCAAGCTCAGAGTTGAGGCTGCAGTCAGTGTGTGGTGTCTACAGGTGGCAAGCACTCACACTGGTTTGAATTCTTCATGGCAGGAATACACACTTTCTGGAAGGCAAAGAAGCACTTTGAGTCCAAGAGCTGATCAGTGAAGCATCAGCTATCTATGTACAATCTAGCTGCAGCACTAGAAGTGTCCCTCAGGGTTGTGGTGGACCATCTGTCTCATTAGTCACTACCCCAGCTTAACCTGGGAGTGCTTCAGTAGTGCCCAGAGCTGCTGGTGCAGAGAGCTTACACACCTCCTCTACCTTTCCTTTCTACAAGCACAGACATGTAACAGAGGGTAGGATGCACTCCTCAGTTTCTTAGTTTCTACTTTATTGGTTAGAATTTTGGCTTTGGATGAAAGGATGTACTAGAATTTTAAGAACACTGGTGAAACACTTCAGTGGCTTAAAACCACACATGCATATTTTTTAAAACTTTAGCATAAATGGAAAGAGAAATAAAATAGTGTGTATCAGATTGAAAAGAATATTCTGTCTAACTCAAACCAGAATTTTGTTGGTTTCATTTCTGATGCCAAACAAAAAATGATGGTTCGTAGAGCTTTAGTTACTAACCTGATAAGAGTTAAAGAAGGAATTGTGTGGACACTACACAGGTGTGTGGAGCTTTACCCTAAACAGCCACTGTTTGCTTTTCCCAAGGCTGTGCAGGTTTATTATCCAGAAAAGCAATGCCATAGAGAAACTTTGCAAACCTCAAGACAAGAAAACAATTTAGGCACTAACATGTAACTGTGCATAACACATATGGGGCAAATTTTCAGGAAGTGTAAGCTAGCCTTGCTCCAAATACTTCTGTATGATTTCACAGCAGCTGGTTCATGGAAAGCTTGAAATTTGTCCCGCTTTTTATCCCAATTAGATACAAAACTAAAAGCCTCTTAATCCACAAATGACTGCTAAAATGGGAGAAAAAAAGATGAAAGGATGAAAGTTAGGTCAGCTAATAAAAATAGAAATAAATATAGCAAATTACAATAACTGAATATTACTAAAGGTTAGTGTAATGTTTACTGGATTTTATCCATTTAGTTCTTGGTATGCTGACTCAAAAAGAGAAAGATCCATTTAGACACATCTTTCACATGTAATATTAAGCTTTCCCTTCATGACAAAACATCTGTATATCTCAGTGCTAAGAACTTTTCATAGTGACTAATGTATAAACCAAGGAAACATATTGTTTTGGTTATGCTTTTTAAATGGGCATATTGAAACTTATGAAAGAAGCAAAAAAGGTAATAAAACTTCTCCAGTTCCCCATCCGAATAACTATAATCACATTATTTATATTGCCTGCCATTCCATCATTATCATTACTACATTATGGCCAGAAAATCAAATGCAAGAAGCTTTTCTTTGTGTCTGATAATAAAACATTTTGTTCAGATGTTCCTGGTTAGAGCTGTAGCTTCCCCCACGGAAGTGCAACAGTACAGAGGTGAAGACAGAAAGCCAGAAAGATCCCCAAATCCACAGAGATGCTACAAACCCAGAAGGAATGAAGAGTCATGATTCCCTGGGTAAACACTACCACCAGATTTCATCTGAGAAGATATCTCCACTGAATGTCATGCTAACCTCCCACCCCACGTAGTACCTGCACCAGCAAAAGGTTTCTCATTTGTAGGAGGTTACAAACTTCTCCCTGCAGCTTTCTAAAAGAAGCTGTCTCAGTTTCTCTTTTCCATTCCATTCAATGTTTACGAGTGGCTGTGAAAGAGCAAAAAACACAGCATGTGTGTAACTGGGAGAAGCAAAGAGAGACGCAAACACCTGCTGGGACTCTATTTAGCGTGTAACTCAAAAATTCCCTTGCAGAGGGCTGAAGAGGTTAAGCCTTTGACACTGTTTCTCTATACACACATGCACAGAATGTAATTTGTACCTCTGTAATGCAACGAGCTAAATATAGTTTACATAGCATAGTACACATAAACATAAAGAGCAGTAGCACATATCTCTCTTGTATACATGCAAACCTTGGCTGTTGGAAAGGGCACATCCAATTACCGCAGTGCAAAAGCCAAGGTTCACATGTAACAGCCAAGATGAATTGCATTTCCCTCTGCTGCCTCACTGGTCGTGGTTTATCTTGACAGGAGAGCATGCACACCCCTGAAGGTGCATTTTTAGCCTACCAGTGATCCAGTTTACAACGCTGACCCACAAAGAGTTACGTAGGCACAACAAGCAGAAGAAAGGGGAAGAGAAGTCAGTAAACTTTGACATAAAATCGAGGTGTAGCCAGAAGCACGATGCAGAGTGATTCCTTTTGTCCCCTCTCTCTTTTTTTGTGCCATCATGGTCCTTTCTTTGATCTTCCTCCCAGCCCAGCTGTAACATAGCTTTCAATTCAATTTCTCTAACTGCAGTTTGATTTAAGCATGTTTGCAAAAACTCTCCTGAGATTATAGAATCACTGTTCCATATCTCCTTACTCAAACAACAATGGAGTCTGCACCTGAGAACCTAAGGCCTGATTTTTCATTACCTTGCAAACTCATTAATTGTTTACACCTGCATAAAATTCAAATGTTAAAGCATTATAAACTCAGCTGGCTTAGTATTAATGTTTGCACAAGAGGCAGAACGTTAGAGCAAGCGAAACATGCCCTCCCTATCAGCAAAGAGACAGTCTGAGAAACACTGCACCATCTCCCTAGGGCTGGAAGAAACCCCAATGATGGCATTTCCATGAGCTCCCACTAGTACCACGCTGCATACAGCACAGCAAGCACACTGCAGCCCACTCCAAAAAAAGGCATTGCCAAAGGCAGGACCAGCACGAAGGGAATACAACTGAAAGCAGTGTCAGGAATAGGTCACTGAGGGACAATGGGAAAGCCACACACTCCTCATACACAACTGTGGCTTGGACAGGCAGAACTGTCTCAAGGATATAATGCTGTTTACAATTTCTCTAAGGTTCCCTTTTTTTCCACGTAAAAAACGTGTAGCGATGCAGCCCAATAGAACAAGTTCTGTTCAAAGCAAAAATGTCCTTTATCTTTTTCCTAAACTTGGACATAATCTCATACTTTCTGTGGAACAATTTGAAATAAACTGTTTTTATAAAAACTTCTAAAGGTTATCTAGTATGCATCATTGTCTATAGCAAAACAAGACTGATACTACATAGGATAATTCAGGTTGGAAGGGTGGTCTCTAGTACATCCTCCTGCTCAAACCAGGGCCTTGGTGGCCCCTGATTAGCTCCCTTCAGCTTGTTCTTGCACTGGAGACACCCCCCACCCAGCTGGACTCAGTGCCTAGACAGAGTATAAGTGCTGACCTGAGAGGGATCATCACTTCCCTCAATCCATAGCTCTGCTCCTGCCAGTACAGCCCAGGACACTGATGCTGTCCCTCACTGTTGAACACACTTCAGGCTGTGCCCACTCAGTGCCCAGCAAGACCCTGGGTCCTCTCCTGCAATGCTGCTTGCCAGGCAGCCAAAGCATGGCCTCCCGTAGCACAAGGGCTTCATCCTGCCAAGGTCAGCTACATCTACAGAGGTACATCTGCCAATACAGTTTGAAATTTGAACTGATTTCTCCAAGAAAAAACTCCCAACCATCAGGGAAGAAGAGCAGGTCCATGTACAGGATAAGAGTAGTGGACCTCTAGACCTTCTCTATTCTCTCAGACCAAGATTAAGTTTGCTCCAGTTGTGTGTGTGGTATTTTTCCAGCCAAGTGTTTAATACAGGGAAAAGTTAGGCTCCCACACTTCTTTGGGATGATTATTCCAGGGGGTAATAACTGAACTCTCATTCAGAAAATTGTTCCCAATATTGAGATTAAGTTTTCCTTTGTCTTATTTTCTCCATTTACTTGTAGTTGCAATTCATCCTTTATGCTAAATAATTCTTCTCTCTCTCTCCATTCCTCAAAAATTTGTGGGCCGTTCTATCCCTCGGGCTATATTATTCACCACTTAGCCAAACCATACACATTTAGTCCTTTTTATTAGGATCATTAATTACTCTTAATCCCTTTCTCTGAAATCCCTGGCTTCTCAATCTCTCTCACAACACTGGAGCCCATGCTTCTGCATCGTAATTTTGTAAAGAGGAACTCTCCTCTCCTCATCCCAGTGTTCCTGGAAACATAGACTGTAGTTTAGCTTTTGCATACTGCATCTCTTTATCCCTATATCTTCTTCAGTGTTATTGCTTCTCAATACCAAATCTGGCTTCCCTCACCCACACAACTAGCCCAGCTGGAGCAAAGCCCACAAATAGGATTAAGAGTTGGCTTTCACCTGCATCTCAAACTGTGTTGGTTTCTATTAAGTTGGGGTTTTTTAATTCATTCCTCTCTCTTTCAAGGTTTAGTACAATGTTCACTTTTGCAGTAATAAAAGGGCCCAATTCTGAATGGTTTCTACATAATTTCAGTAGTATCTAAAGCTACTGAATGCTAAGCATCTAAATACCTAAAATCTGGCTTAAATACTATTAACATCATATTGTGTTCAAGCCAATACACTTGAGAATTCAGAGACTGATATTTAGGAATTAATTTTCTTTCCAAGTATGGTATTTTCAGTGCTTCATAGTTCAGTTCCAATAGCAAGGTAGGTATAATTATGTCTCACAACTGCTCTACTTTATTTTTAGAATGTCAATGATTCTGTCACCATGGGCGCTTTCTGTACATTTTGGCTGTAAAAAAAAACTCTGACTTTTAAAAAATATGAGCAATGCCCTGCTGCAACTAATGCTCTTAATAATGAGCTAGTATTTAAGAAAAAAACTGATTTTGTGTATTCAGTGAAGCACTGCGTCACCAAAAAACATGGATTCACCACTGGTACCAGTGGCTTTGGTTTACACCACTAAAAGCCCTGAAAGGCCAAGGAGATGAGTCGGAATCACACTGACTTGAAAGATGGATATAGAGGAAAGGATTGGGGAACAGGTACAGCACATATTTATAGGGTACATCTTATCTCCCACAGAATCAATTCTTCTCAGTGGCGACTGCATATGTCGAGAGAGTGAGTAAAGAACAAATTCTTATCCCTTTCTTCACCCATGGGGATTGGGATGTTTTGTAGCCTTGGAGAGGTAAAGAAGGAGCCCAGAATGTGAACTGACTTCTCTCCTTTGCCTTTGTGTGAAGGCAAAGGAGCATCCTGCCCCACTTCTCCCACAGCCTTAGCCCACACCTACATAAATGATACTCAGAGACCTCAGCAACATAAACAGCAAGAGAAGGCAAATCACAAGGCATGACAAGAAGAGAGATGGTGACATAAACACTCATCTGCTGAGCAGCCCTGGTGGTTAATGGAAAACATTTATCAGAAAAACGACTTCTACTCTTTCAGAGCAGCTTTGGCTGAGAGTATTGGAGTTGTATCTTGTGCACAGACATCCACAGCTACTAAAATGAAAGTCACTGACTAGGGTGAAATAATGAAGCTCTACCTAAAGATAAATTTACTAGATCC
Organism: Pseudotriccus pelzelni; assembly: GCA_035584735.1. Lineage (NCBI taxonomy): Eukaryota > Metazoa > Chordata > Aves > Passeriformes > Tyrannidae > Pseudotriccus > Pseudotriccus pelzelni. Next base: position 37,321,898 of record JAWMRA010000113.1, read on the forward strand.
AAATTTAACCGACAGGTCAACATATCCTTTACCAGGTGCTGCAACTTCAGAGTATGCCAGAAACATTATAAAGCTCAGAGGAGCCATGACTATATCAGTAAAGAACTTTGTTTTCCCATGACACTCTTAATGTTCTCATCACTATTTAAATAGTATCTCAACAGATCAACCAAATATTCTCTTTTGTTGGCATAACATTGTTTCTCTAGCAGAAACCTGACTGTTCTGGCCATTTGTTATGAAGTCCAAACATGAGTGACATATCCTATGTCTGTGTTCACTAACCTCTGATTTACCTTCAGATCCATGCCACCTTCATGTACTAGTCTCTGTCTCTAAAAAAATCTCCTTTGACTTTTTTAGATCTTACCTTCCATGATTACAATATTTTTATCCAATTAAACTAAAGTTGTGTATAAGTACAATGTGACAAACTGTAATATATAAAAGCAATTGTTCTATTGCAGCTGGCTAAGTTGTAGAAGTCGTTTTGAAAAAGGTGTTGGGGCTTTGTTGTTGTCGGGGAAAAAAATTATGTTTTTTCCAAAATAAAGATTTTGTTCTGTCTAAAGTTAACAGGTTTTTAATCACCATTTGTATCAAAAATTTGGTCAATTTTTTTTGCTAAAAATCTACTGTGAATGAGAATATTAAATAAAAAAGGTTAAACCTGAAAAACAGAAAGGAGAAAGGCATTTTAAATGCTGTTCACAGCTTAATATGTCCTCTATAGTTGAGTTACTATAATGTCAAACCTTGGTACTAAATCCAGACTGCTGACTAAATGCCATTCCAACCCCGCTGAGGACTTGCACACACAATATTTCTTTCATTTCTACAGGGTATTTCTTCCACTATCCTCGTCTGTTAGGGAAAAACTAACAGCATGCAGCCACTGGTATTGTCCAGGAAAACGCTGTGCGCCACTTGGTCAAGCTGATGATGCATGTAATACTACTTAATCAAGAATCCAGATCAAATGAACCACACAGTGCTGTACTAGAAGTCATAAGATGTGTTTATGCCTGGCCCCCACACAATTTCTTGCATTTCCTCAGAAGCTACAAACTGCTCATTATAAAGAAGATAGTGAACTAAACAAGTGTGAACTTGATCCAGAAGTTATTTCTGTTCTGCAACATCACACCAATTCAATGCCAGTTGATGACGTGCCAGCACACATCCTGTTCTGCAGAAACCCTTTACCCATTTGGTGCTACTTTAGCTCTGCCTACTGTAATGATGCATCCTTTGCTTCACTAGCTGAAGTGCTTTTTGCTTCATATGAGCATAGCTCTGATGTGGAAGGCATGACCACAGCAGTATCTAGTAAGACAGGACAGTGCTGTAGCAGTGTGACCACCATCTGGCTCCTCAGACCTCCTGTTCATAGTCCACAGCAGACCTACGACATTCCGTATTGGGTGTGGGCGGCAGCGTTTCATGTTCACCAGTCAAGCCACTTAAAAACTAACACATATGGATCTTGAAGACCTTTCAGTGAAAGAGGCTTTTCTACACATTCTGCTCAATAACATGACCAGGATGTGAGTATGAAAACTCCAGGACTAGGAAGACGTCAGCCAGGAACACCATGGGGAACCTATCAAAGAGCCTTGTGGTGAGAAAGGCATTCCATGGCATGAACATGATCCACGAATAATTAGATGAAAATTTTCTGCTGACAGTCCCCACAGAAGATAAGAGAGGTGAAAAGAAAGAAAAACACGGAACTGTATTCAAAGGAAATTAGGAAAACAAACAGAAATGCAACCTAAGGCAATGCAAGATATCTAATTTGTCACTTGCAAAACAATACTTCTATTCCATCTTCTTTTTTAATTGGCAGGATCTGAGGCAAATGATTATAATAATCTAAATTCATTTGCATTCTGAAAAGACTGTAGGAAAAGAAAGCAATCTTACAATGAGTAATGTAGTAGCAATCAGTGGAGACACTGTTTAGAGGTAACTATTCCAGCTACAGTCTGTGGAGAACATTATTTGAGAGTTTTTCATTAAAATGGATATAATTTTCATTTGGGAATTTAAATTTCATTTAAAACAGAAGATACACTGCATGACTAGACTGAGTCTAGCTTCCATGTTGGTTGGTCTATTAGTAAACTCACTAGACCTACACAATTCACTAAACTGTCTGAGTTTAAAAGGATAAAAGTGCTCTTTGGGAAAGCACTCTATATATAACTGGAGGAGGGCCCTGGGGCACCCCTCAGGCAGCACAAATATACTCTAACCCAGAAAGAAGCCCAAGAGCAAAAGTCACAGTAAGGTTCCTTTTAGAAAGGTAGTTCTGACAGCAACAACAAATAATTAGACAGCCAAATGCTGTATCAGTAACCTCCATTTGCCTCCACAGATCTGCACATAAATTCAGATTTATGTCACCTCCAGTGAGGGGAAGTGCACAGAAAACAATTAGGTGTATACATAATGCTGAACCACATGAATCTGATTTAGCTGTCCAAATAGTACCTCTAGCCTCTATAGAGTCTGTGGAGAGAGATAAACTCCTCTAAAAGACAATGAGAGTATCTCTGTTTGGTCTCTACTCTAAACTGATGCCTGTAGGAGTTCAGCTTACACATAAATTAAGGATTTCAGCAGCTAGCTTAGTAAGAATATCCTTCATTATGTACTGTGCAGGTTTTGGCTGGGGTAGAGTTAATTTTCTTCAGAGTGGCTAGTATGGGACTATGCTTTGGGTTTGTGCTGAACACCTGGTTGACAATATAGAGATGTTTTTGTTATTGCTGAGCAGGGCTTACACAGAGCCAAGGCCTTTTCTGCTTCTCGTACTGCCACGCTGGTGAGGAGGCTGGGGGTGCATGAGAGGTTGGGAGGGGACACAGCCAGGTGATCCAAACTGACCAAAGGGATATTCCATACCATATGACATCATGCTCAGTATACGAAGGAGGGGATAGAGTGGGGAGAAGAAGAAAGCGGGAGACATTTGGAGTGATGGTGTTTGTCTTCCCGACTAACTGTTATATGTGATATGGCCCTGCTTTCCTGGAAATGGCTGAACACCTGCCTGCCCTTGGGAAGCAATGAATTAATTCCTTGCTTCGTTTTCCTTGTGCACATGGTTTTGCTTTTCCTAATAAACTGTCTTTATCTCAACCCATAATTTTTCTGGCTTTTACCCTTCCCATTCTCTACCTGATCCCACTGGTGGGGGAGTGAGCGAGCAGCTGCGTGGGGCTTGGCTGCTGGCTGGGGCTAAACCACAGCACATACAAACAAGTTTAATAGTACGGCATACAACTGATATGGCCTGCTCCAGAGACCTGCAGAAAATCACAAAGCTATCACTTCTGTTCTTAGTTGCACTTGCAGGTTTTCTTCACGTCTTCAAATTTAGAAGCAGCTCTAAGTATCTGCTGCCCTCTATAATCACTTTTCCAAAACATGTTTTCCAAAAACCTGTTTTCATTTTCTGACTCAAAATGATTTTTTTTCTTTCATGTTGGCTCCTTAATCAAATGCCCACATCTCAAGAAGCAAAATATTTGGTTTTCATGATTAGGCGACCAAATATTTATTCATAAGCACACCCACCAGGAACAGGAACACACATAATCACTGATTTTGATCCTAGTTAGTACGTCCATTCCCAGACACTGACAACTAACAAATGAACTTTGAAGTGAGCATTGTAACTTCAAAACATTAGAACTAGCTATAGAGAACATGCTTTTCAGCAGTCTGGTCCTGTCCTGTTGGGGCTTGGACTGCATGTCCATGGGAATCAAGGAGTATTCAGAGGAAATGTAGGGAGGAGACATCCATCATAGTATCTGATATGCCAGTGACATGGAGTCTACTACTGGGAGCATGAAAAAGGCAAGGAGACAACCAGAACACGTGAAGAGAATAAGGGTAGGAAGTGCTGGGATGTGAATGATAAATCACAGTAGAGGCAAATAGAGGCGACTGACTGAAAAAGAAATCATGAAGGAGCACTGAAAATGTGTCGAAATGCAATTCATCATTGAGTACCCTGCTGTCCACTGGAGCTGCCATTATCTGCCTGATCCAGAACAATTTCTCTTCTGAAGTTATAATGCATATTGCATCCACAGTCAGAAAACACTTTTCTGCATAGAGATTTCCCACAACAGAGAACCAGAGCAACCCCTCTGCAGAAACTCCTTCCCGCAAAAATCTTTCATCATGAACGTCCTTTGCACATGGAAAAAGCTTTCAACAGCAAAATCCACTCACAGTGAATGATAAGATTTGCCAAAAGTTTGAAAAAAATTCCACTTGCAATTATCTCCGTTATCAAAATCATTCTTTGTAGATAGTCACAGTGTAAAACCACTCAAAGTCAAATCTGCAATAAGCACAAGTTTCCCTCAGTTATATCTTTGTATTCTTGTCACTTCTTTACATGAATAACAGTGTCAGCAGGTAGAACCTATTTATTTATTTTTGTATTCTGAAAACCCACCTCAAAAAGCTCAAATCTTCTATGTACTGACAGATCCAAGTTTTCCTACCACAGCTGACTGTATCTAAGTCATTTTTGACAGATGCTTGCCCATTCTGCTCTTAAAGACACCCATTGATGGCAACTCTACAACTCTCCTAGGTCATCTACCACAGTGCTCCATTATCCTTACAATACAGGAAGTTTTCCAAATGTCCTATCTGAAATATCCTTGCTATAATTTGTTCTATTCATCAGCACTATGGTGGAGTTATTCTCTACTACTTTTTTAGACCATTATTGAATCATTTTTCAGTCTTCTTTGTAAATAGCTCTGTTTCTTTCACGGTATCCTTGGAGATTTTATTTTTTAGATATGCTCCCTTCTCTCCTCTATTCTTTTCCTGGTTCATCCACCTCATGCTGGCAGAGCATATGACCTTTCCCATCATAGCTAAAGGTTTGGTTGTAACTACTAATGCTTTTCTGTTGCCCTGTTGTGTACCCCACCGACTGTAAACACACAAAAAGAAAACACAACCCTCAACTTCAGTTTTATAAGAGGTAAAGAGAGGCAGGCTGTAAATATGGAAGTGGCAAGGGTTTTTTCCAAAATTGCTTAAAACACACTTGTATACCCCTATAATCTGGTGCTTTAAGTTCTTAAACCCAAACCTGTCACTGCTTGGGCCCATGCCTGTCCATGTTACAGCCATGAGGTCCATAAGGAACGGGCAGGCTGTGGGAGATGAGGGTGATTTCATCACTAACGTCTTTCCTTATTTTTTCTTCTTCTTCACACTTCTGGAGTGTTATCTCATTCTTTCAAGCCAACTGTTTTAACTTTGGAAACACTACCTGCACTGTTCAAAGCTTCAAGACGTAAATCTTAGAAGAAGAAAATAATTGTTACTCTTAAGATTAAAAACAGCTCTGCATCTTTTCCGTTGCCATGCCTATGAAGCAAGCACAGTTTAGACCGTAGCATAGCCTACTGTGGTAAAAACTCAGCGTTGCCTTGTTGGGTTACATACCATTTAATGTTTCAAAAATTCATGACGGTAAGTTTTTAATTTTTTTTTTCCTAAATGGGCAGTCTCAGCCCAGCCAAATGCACTGTTTGTAAATACAAAGCTCATTCCTACTTACGGCCTGCAAGTAGACACACAGCAGCCCTGGAGTGAGCTGTGAGCCAAGTTAGAAAGCCTTTACATTCAATTAGTAGCTTTACTTTTCCTCTTGGATTTGTAACTGCAGAAACCAATTTAGGACGAGAATGAGCAGAATCCTTGGAGCTGTCAGGAGTATGGCAAGTCACTAAGCAGAACTCTGTTTGATAGAAACCACTCAAAGAAAATACTGAACTCATTTCCCCACCCTTGGCTCTCCCAGTCACCTTTACATGCAGTGCTCTCAGGTCCCCTTTTCTCTCATTGCCAGTTATTCCTCTCCTCATGTTGTGCTTGACCAACACCACAAACACATGTACTGTAGAAAGGGTACTAAGGAAACTAACTGGAGGAATGCACATCATTATTTACTTGTTCACTTCTCTTATATATATTTTTCATTAAATAATTACCTGTTTCATTAACTTGAGTTGGAATCTGAAGCAGTATTGACAACTTCTGTTACTTATGTTAACTACATGGGGTTTTAGTCCAGTGGACACTGAGAGCTCCCAGACTACAAGCCACAGTAAGAAAAGAAAGAGTGGAAAAAACCACAACATTTAAGTGTTTATATTACCCCTATTTTTTCAAATTTTAAAATACTCTTTGATTTGTTTAAATGGTTGGTGAAGTAGTAACACCAGAATTTTGGGGAATCTTCAGACATCAGTCTGATAGGATCTTTCCTGCCTCAGTTGAAAATAATAACAAGAAAAGCCCACCTCAATATTAATTTTTATCCAGCACCAAGTCTGCACACTTACAGAATCTATCATATTAGGCCTCAATGTTATAATTTTACAAGCATCTGAAATTACATTACATCTAAATGGAATAACCAATAAAATATGTCACTTAGCTCTGGTTCTTTTTAAGGATAACACTAATTTATATTTCCAGAATTCCAATTACATCGCTAGATCACAATTAACCAATACAGTGGAACGATCCATAACATGCGATGGAGAAATTATCTGAAATTTCATTTCAGATCAATTTGCAGCCTTGGAACAATACTGCTAGGATCTTCAGCACTCAGTGAGGGCATGTTCTCCAGAACAGCCTGTGTGTGCCAGGAAAATCTAAAGTATGAAGGACATAACGTCTACAAGACTCTGAAGGGCTTGAGAGAGACTAAAAATAGGGCTCTTTACCCCTTCCCTGCACTACTTGGTACAATGCTTCCAGCTTTCCTTGCAGTCATGGAATGCCAGAGAAATTCTTCCTGGGAGGACCAATTTTTTTTTCAATGTCTTTTGTAAGCATGGTGGCTCAAAAACAATTCTTGTGGAAAAGATCTAACTCAAAACTTTATTTTAAGGAAATGTAAGTGGTTGGGATCTTCTACTAGAAATTTTTCCTTCAGGAAGGCAAACACAGCTCTCTACCATCAATAATACCTAGTCTCTGTAGAACTTAACCCACATAAGAGACTAAGGAAGAAATCACTATTCTAATGAGGCAAAGTTTCAACTAGTTTCCAGTATCAATTTGTTTTTTGCAAATCTTTCTTTTTATAAGTTTCATTTTTGGTTTTTTTTCTTTATTTACAGAAGAGATAGGTAGGGTTACTACTTCTTTAGAAAAAACTTAATAGAAAATATAAAATCTAACCTAAATTTTAGACAGCAATAATATGTTTTAAATTTTAATAAAAAATGTCTACTTGCATTGCTTTTCAGACAAGTGCTGTTCACAGCTGGTCTGGAAATAAAAGTGTGCTACAAAAAGGCCATTGTGCAATGTTTTATGAACTATACTTGCTTTAATGCACAAGATCACATCCTTTAAGTGTCTGAATTCAAAAAGTATCAAAACCTACCTCTTATACACAGTTAATAGACTAATTCCTTTAGCTCAAGTAACAAAATGGGCTTTCTAAGTCCAAACCTTCTGGTGCTTAATAACCATTCTGCAAATTCAGTGAATCTTTCAGCATTTCAGGACAATTTAACGATCACAGATCAACAGCAGCGCTGATACAGAGACTCTCACAGTGACTTTCTGCCCTGCCATCCCAGACCCACTTAAGGTAGAAGCCCTGGAGCTTCATGAAACTTATGACACCAACCACAAGTGCCCTTGAAGCACAATACATCAGCTGCTGCTGGAATCAGTCAGAGAAGGACACGTGGAGCTGACAAGCCAGAGTCACGTTGACATGCCTCCACAGGAGCTGCTCAGGCAATGCTTCCTAGATCTCTAAGCTCTTGGAAGCAATCTTAGCTGCAATGAAGAGCAGCACAGATGGATACCCTGGTGGAGCAATAACCGCAGCCTCCTACCTGCTCCACAGAAGTCAGCACTGAATTAGTAACTCCCGCACAAACCTATCCAAACCGTGGATGTTGGCTGTGAGTAATGGTCACTCAGCTGTCTCCCCTTACTACTGCATTATCTGGGTTTTTCAAGATGTTTCAGTTCCCCTCTAATCTTGTGTAATGGGGAATCAACTATAACACAGAATTATGTCAAATTCTGGTAAAAGCATTTATGAGCTACATAATACCTCTCTCTTACTGTAAGATAGTTTCCAAATACAGCAAGCAATATTATTCCTTCCAAAACATGTATGCATGAAGTAACAGGCCAGTTCAACTGGATGTTTGGGTCAGGAGCATGTACCAGTGTAAATGGCTATGTGCTGGCATATGCTTGTGTGCGTACATGTGCACAAGCTCACATGCACCAACTCATGCTCTTCAGCTAATTTATTTTCTCAAAAATAGCTCATTATATTGTAAACTGTGTTGTGCTGACACTAACTAACCATGGCAACTGCCAAATGTATAAAAAGCGTACGAATACTGCTTTCAAGGCACAGTCTGTGTTTGAATCTGCCTTTTTAAAGCTTCTATGAAAACAGTGGGATGCAATAATACAACCCTAATTTAGGAAATTATGCAAAATAGAAGACTTGAGTAAGTTTCTATTCTTATATTCTATATAAGAAGCTATTTTTTTGTATTAAAGTCAAAAGCATCATCCTACAATCCTGTCTGACCTCCTGCATAACACAGGCCACGGAAACTTACTCAGCAAGCACCGCTTGAGCCCACACCTTCTGTTGAGATACTATGTATTGTTTAAACATGTTAGGGAATAAAAAACATCATTCACTGCAGAAGTCTTTTCCAGTCTTCTAAGACTGACAACACTGAGCCTCATTCTTTAACTCTGTGCACATACTTGGAACATTGATGGGGTACGTATGTTCCCGGGTAGTTAATTAATATGCATGAAAAGCAAATCAAAGATGACACTACCAACAAGCACAAATAGTATCTTCTGTAACACACAAGATGACTACAAACTCAGTTTTACTGGGCATGAACCATAAAATTCAGTATACATGCATTAAAATGTGCTCAAATATTTTCCTTAGGTATTTTATATGACAAAAACCTCATAATTTTAACAAGAAATTATATCCAAAAAAATGTTGAGACATCTATATATGGTCCACAACAAAACAGATTTAACACATTTGTGTGGAGAACATTACCCTCTTCACATGTGGAATCTTTTTTAATTAAATGGAAAATTTTGAAAACTTGCCAATGGAAAGGGAAGAATTTAATTTCAAGTTTCATTAAGGAGTTTGCTTTCACAGCTAAGACTCAGGAAAATGGCTAGTAGTCCCAGCTGTGTGCATATTATACAGAAACAAACAAACAAAATTAATAATTAAAAAATACATAAATAAAGGAGGAGGCATGCCAGCAAAGCTAACATCTTTGGCATCCACTCGACATGCTTATAAAGCATGAAGCCATCACCTACTCTGTCTCTTGGGGCTAGAGTATGTTTTTGTACCTTCATGAGCTCACAGATGCTTCAGAATGTAGCAACTTAGCTTTTCTAATTCAGCATTATCCCAGAGCTGGGCAGCAGTCTGTCTCTACTGTGATGGAGTTTGAGGATAACAGAGGCCACAAGGTACTCCTGGATATTTTTTTTTTTTGGGAGGGGAGTGGGGGGAGGGTTGGTCTAAAAGAAAATCCAGTCAGTTGGTAATAATGAAGATGCAGGCAATAATACCAAAAGCACTGCCAACAGTCTCAAGGCATTTAATATGTTAACAGGTACTAGACCAGATGCATTCACATTACTTCTGTTGAATTTACCTTTTATAGTATTAAGAGTTCAGGAAAAAAATAGCTTTTCTCTCATTGGCATCAGCAGCATTATCACCATCACACCACTGCCACCAATCCAGAAAGTTTAAAAAGCTTAAGAAAGGAACGACCCCCAGAGTATCAGCACACACCACACCTACAAACTGCAGGCAAGGACCAAGCTGTCAAGACATTTCATCCACCTACAGATGATTTCCTGTCACCCTTGTTTTCTCACAGGGCCTTCAGCCAGGGGCAGGGAGTGCGCTCTAGGAAGCCCAATTGTTTTAACATCATCAGATAACTGCTGTCCACTCTCTTCCCCATAAGGGCTCTGTTGCCTCTCCCTGTCACTTGGCCTGATGTACACCTATTATATGAACAAGAAACAGGTCAGCATTGTAAAATGATGGCTGAAATGTACAGGCCGATCTTGGGATGGAGACATGTTTAGTCACGTAAGGGGAGACACTACATCAAGCCACAGGTACCCGCAAAAGAGAAGGGGCATTGTTGCTATCCAGGCACCAGCAAGACCTGATAAATCTTTGGATACTGACTTTTGATTGCTTGGTATGTTGTCATCTCAGACTTAATCACACTGGTAGAAGAAGCAAAGGGAAGAAGCAGCAAATCTATCTGCAAGTCAACAGACTTCAGCTAATATTCTTTCTACATTTGTAGGCAAAGCTTTCTTTCCAAACAGAGGCATACAGGGAAGGATTTCATGAATCTGGTAAGTTTTCTTGCTTATAACCATTAAAAGGGAAAAAATAGTGAGTTTAGATCTCTGGCAATTCACTTTACTTGGGTATTTTTAAAGAATAATTTTTTAAGAAATAACTTTTTTTAAGATTATTCTTTAAATAAATTTTTTAATTTATTAAATTTTTTAAGAATAAACATCAAAAATAATAAGTAAGGCATTACTTCTCATACTGTCTAACACAATTACACAACATCTACTAACAGAATGCTGCTACAGAACTTTTGTCCACCTGAGCTGCTCTATTCAGAAGAAGAAACATCCTGTTTTCTCTATATATTTCTCTACTGAAATGCCCTCATTAAGCTAGTAGCAATGTTAGCACTAGGAACAGAATTTAATTCCAAATCATACACTCAGCTCCTGCCAATCACTATTTTGAAAAAGCTTTTCCTGTTGTTCAGAATTGCTTCAATATATAACAGTCTGTGCTAGGGGAAAATGGGAATTTCCTGCTGTTGCTGATATACACCAGAGATCTACCATAGACAGAAATGACACTTAAAAAACACAATGAAAATATCTGGCAGTACATCCCCTGTGCATCTACTTGTTAATGATTTTAACTAAAATCTGCTTTCCTTAAATATTTTTAAATTTCCCTATCTAAGCCATTACAACCTTCTTAGTCATTGCTCCTCACCTGTCTGTCATCATTATTTAAATGAGTTATCTGATGTAAAAGCACTGGAGTAGATCGGCAGTTGAGGGTGAAAATGCAAATGCTGTGGTTATCAGAGCTAACAGAGCCAGCCTGCCTGCAAGCCTCTGCATGAACAGTGGGATGACTTGCTCACCGAGGCTTAGGGAGGGTCCATTGCGTCAAGCCCCAACAGACTGTACTCCTTCATTCTCACAGCAAACATCCAGGGTGGTTTGGGTTTGGTTGGGTTTTTGCTTGGTTGGTTTTGGGGCTTTGGGCTTTGTTTGTGTTTTAAGGGAGTAAGAACATATGTAAACAGGTAAGACGAAGCTCACTAGCTGCTAGCTACAAGTGTACTGTGGGGTCTGGGGAGCTGGTTTTTAAAACAAGGGCTCCAAAGAGACACAGCATCCCCATAGTGAGGAAGATCACACAGTCCCATTCACAGTCATGGAACATGATTCACCTTGATCCCAGCTTATGTATCTGAGCATTGGCTCTGCACTGGACTCCTGTTGTTTCTGTCCCATCATTAAATAATTTGCTTTAAGGAAAAAGGAAATGTCATGAACTGAAAAGCATAATGTCTTTAAAACTATTTCCTTCCCCCTTACACGCTTATTTCAACAGCTCCACAGAAGTACCAACTTAAATTCATTTATGCAGCATAATACCAGCTATAACAATTCTCTCTTCTCATTCTCTCCAGTGGTTGCCCCATATAAACAGGCTTTAGTTATGGTTCACAGACTGTTTGCCACGTGCTCCTCTTCATCATAGTTTCATTTCTATTGAAGGTTTCAACACTGCTAAAGTAAAAGATAATCTTCTGCTGAACTTCTAATTAAGCATACAAAGGTGATAATGTTAACCTGAACATCTCTGCCTGACTTTTCACTTTAGAGGCCCTTAAGGTTTCCAATTCAATTTATGGCTTCTCCAATCACACAAGAATAACGAGGTTGAAAATGGAAGTAGTGTAATATGACACACATCCTCAGTGGTACCAAAGTACTGAGGATAAGAAACAGGTGGCAGAAACAAAACCCTGTGAAAAGTGAAAGGCCAAGGAAAAAGAACTTCAGTGACCAAAGACACAGACATATTTTCATTTTAGCCTCCCATTTGACCCATTTTAAAATATTGGCAGGCTTGAAATCACTGTACTTCTCTTTGTTCAAAAGCCATTTGAAAAGGTGTGTAAATTGATCTGCTGATCTTTCTGTACTTGACTGTTCCATATAGGATATATACAGAATTGTCTTCTGTGTTTTTACTGCATCAGTATCTTCTGTGTTCTGTAATCTTAATGTTTTTCTAAACCTCTAGATTTGGTAAAGTTTTATGATGTTAAGTGTTCTGTAAAGTTCCTCATTTCCCTTCCAGATTATGTGGCCATGAAGTGCAACTTTATAACATGAAGGGAGTGTAAATTACATGAAAACATCATCTACATGTTGTATAAGAATTGTGTTGTTTGCAGTCTCAACATAATGAGAAAACACAGGTAGACTGGTTTAGTTTATGTGTTTTCCTCTACTAGATATGTCCCTATAAGGTATCAAAAACCACTGAATTTCCTGAAAACTGTATGGAATCTTGTGTGGGCTCTGTTGACGTTGGTGCTGGGGTTTGCCTTGGAAATTCTAAACCTGATTTGGGAAAGCTGTACTCGCTTACAGTTCAGACCAGTCATTATGTGCACACTAACCTCTACTTCAGCTCATGTGCACAGTCTAATGGCTGGCTTTGCACAATGGCCAAGATGTAAAGTTACAACACCCCTAGATTAGATCTCTTAAAAAGAAAGCAGAGCTTTTATATTAGTGGTATCTAAAATATTATCATATCCTAAAGTGAAAAGCACTATTGCATCACAGATACCACTGTCTGGAATGCATAAATACATGTGAAATATTTTAACAGAAAATACTGCACTTCCAGCTCCAGAGCCATAGCTTGGTCATATATTACTTACATATATTACTTACAACAAAGATGCAATATAAACTACTAGTCTAGGAGACAGAATGTATTGGTAGTAAGGGATGGTGGACTGTATGATAAATCTGTCCTTTGAGCTCCCATCCACAATCCAAAGCTCCGACTAAATTGAAAAAGTTAATAATAGGTTCAACCTGAATAGGACACTGCTGCTGTAGTTTCAGAATTCCAGAGGAAAGTGCAACAGACAACAAAATTCACCACTCTTAGAACAGGTACTCTCTAGATTTACATTTATATTGAAACATATGGGAAACAGTAAGTGATACTGGTCATACAGTGCTACAATCCATATTGTTATCTTGCCTTTCACTTACTCTGATATAAAGTTTTATCTTACAAAGTACATATTATTTATACTATGGCGTATTTAATATCATGATGTAAATTTGAAGCTGAGAAAGTAGAGAAAAATAGTGCAAGCACCTCAGCATTACATTAAGGATTTCTTTTTTATTTAAGAGAAATTTTCACTCAATCCTTTTGTAAACTTTTTATAATTTGAAAAACATTTGTAATTTCACATTTTTTCCCAAATACAGTATAAGCCTAAGAGAATGCAGGCACATACATCAATTTATTATGTTACCAATTAAGGACACAGTTCTACATCTCTTCTACAAAGAATGTATACAACTAGAGGGTATTTTTTTCAAGTCATACTTCATTGGGTTTTTTATCCTCTTCTCATGGGAAATTCCCATCAAGTATAATAAGGATGAAACCAATAAAGTTTGAAAGAAATTAAACAAACTCCATAGAAATTACTCTAAACATCATATGGGTCATAGGAGAGTTCAAAAAAATATTTATGTAGCTAACTGAATTCTATAGCAGAGAGGCATTACCTTAATAAATCCCATGAGCTGCTTTAAGAGGGCTATGAATAGGATATAGCCCCCCCACCAAATTCTACAGGACTTTTTAATCAATGAAACAAATAACCCAGCTCTCCCCAGAAGCAATGCGAGAGGAGAATGCGACAAGAGCACTGGAAAGTGTTTTAGAAAAATAATTCATTTTAGCTTCGTATTTTGGTGGGATCTTATACAGAGCAGTGCAAGTGAAGGCAGCAGAGAAGCAGGGGGAAAAGCCAATCTTGTGATTGTAAACAAAAGCTCATTTTTTGCACCGTAGGAAATGATGAACTATATAATAAATAATGGAGAATTTAAAAATGTTATGGATGGAAAATCAGCAGTGAAAAGGAGGACATGAGATATGAGGTTTATTAGTATAAGAAAATACTGACTAAGCAATAATCCAGAGGCATTTATGCTGATCCTTATTCTATGGGTCTCAATCAGACAAAACTCTTAAGGAAGAATGAATATTTTTGGTCAGTGGTTTTTATTTGGTGGAGAGTGGAGGAGAACAGGGAAGGGAACTTTTAGTTTCCTTTTCCAGACGGAAAAGTATGTTTGACCAGAAGAGAGTCAATGCAACCAAAAGGCTGTTTTAAAAGCCAAGAATTCAAGTATACTATGAGAATTATAGATGCAGAAAAGGAGCTATTGAAAGAATGTTTCTGAAGACTTTCCTGCTTTCAAATGCAAGGTGCTTGTCTTGGAAATGATAAATTGAGACAATACTTTCAGACTCCCTTGGTGCCATTCCACCCAATCATACAGGGTGACATTTCTTTGATTTCCGCTCCAAGACTTCATTACATCTCATTTAATTTCTCACCAAAAAGAACTCAGAAGGGAATAATTCAGTTAGTGTACAATACATTTTTCTATGTCTACATCTGTGTTTCATGTATATTAATAATTGACATGTTCATGTAATTTGAAAAAATTATCAAGCATTCTCATTTTTGTCTCTGGAAATCAAACTGTAGTCTTTAAGTTTTTTTTAAATAAACTATGAATAAAATTACTATACCCTAAAAATAGCAAAAAAATAGCATCTGACAGTTTTGGTTCTGGTGTTTGAAACTGCCAACCCAACCTTCAGCAACCTCTCCATGAGGTTCTGGCTTAGCCCACACAAGCTGTCTCTGATGAACACAAAAGGCTGAGTACCATAAAATCTCCATGGCAGTACAGGCACTTTCTTATAGTCTTATTCAGAACTAATGTGGCCTATTATGAGGCTGCTGAGTGAAATAGCCACTGTTAACAACTAGTAGAGGGAACTGTAGGGTATTTATGGCAATAACAGTCTCAGTACTATGGCATTATCATCCTCAGTCTTCTGGACAACTGTTGGAAATACATTTGAACAGACCTCTTGTCCATTTATCCACTAAACATGTTTCCTGCTGGAATACTTCATCACCTCTTGCATTCACAATGCAGGCTTGTGGTGTTATGAAAAAGGAATTGTGTTATCCATCTTCAGAGCTTTTGCAGCATTTTTTCAAAATCCAGTGAAGCATATATTACAAGGGGAAAAAAGTAAAGCAAGAGTGCTGTGCTACCACTAACACTGTAGGACTGCAATTCAGAGAGGATTACCAATTTCTTAGCACAGCTTTTGCAGACACTGTGTCTTACAGGGTATTATAGAGATTGTTCTGAAGCCATCACGGTCAAAAGTAGACATCCTGGAATTAAAATGAAAGGCATTTAACAGCTGAGCTCCCCAGTACAAAGATTCACACCACATCAAAAAGAAAAAATATATTTATCTTCACTTTGTTTTTGTCTATTGCTATGTCTCAGCATATTGATTGTTCTGCTTCTCCAGGATCCTTACATCCTACCAAATCTGCACAGCAGCTTCCACAAACACAGTTCTCTTTTACTAGGGCTTGTTAAGTACCCACTGTGACAGCAGCAGACTATGACCCATGCCAAAGGAAAAACAAAATGGTGTGTGAAAGTTCATAATGTCAGCAAATAGCCATGACTGTATTGGTTTTCTCACTTTTTTTTTTTTTTCCGAAAAGCTTCACAGATGTTTCCTCGTTCCACAGGAGTCCTGTTGTTCACTCATCAGCATCCTTTTACACCTGCATCCCTCCTGCTGCCTCCTTTGGTGCCACTGCAGAGCCAATGCTAATAAGCCCAGCAGATGCATTAGCCTGGGCTTTGCCACATATCCAGCTTCTTGTGTGGTTGTATATCACCAGGACAGCATGCAGTCCCAACTGGGAACAGGTGAACAACGCAAAAGTTTGAGTCAGCTCCTCAAATAATTTTTTTCTACAACGTACTTCATCGCTGAGCCTCCATATTTTGTTCTTTCTTTAATTCTTAAAGATTACAGTCATGGTTCTACAACGTCTGCATATTCCCCATTTACTCAGCACTACAGTTTTCTCTAACTGGGATAAAAGCACAACTTATATTTCTCTTGACCTACCTAAATCACTGTCTAGAGAGTTCATGCTGACATTTCTGTGAATGCTGGGAGGACAGATTATATTCAATCTAGATAAAATGGCCTATAAAGGCAAATTAGCCCTTCACGTACCCTTAAACAAACATGAACTGATGTAATTTCACTGATTTGCACCATTTACCTGCTGGTTTTCATCCAGTTCTGAGTGCTTAAAAACAAATTTATCAATCTGTGAAACCATTGCTTGATGCACTTTTTTACTCCTCCATGAAAGACACACTTCTTGTACTGAAAGATCCTGGTCCAGAAATCACTGAAGTAACACGCTCAACATTTTAAAGCCCAACTACAAACTCCTACAACCGCTTCATTTAAAGTCCATGCCTTAGTAGCCTACGATACATGGAATATGTAGTGCCTGAATTACTAAAAAAATATAAGAGCAACTGGCTTTTATTCCTCTACCTCTGATACATTCTTATGCTATGCAGAAAATGGGAATACTATGAATATAGATACTCTCGTGCGAAAATGTTAAGAGTCACAAGATAAAACATGCACAGAGACAGCACGTACATAGCCCTGGTTTCATCTGTTCAGTGGAAACTAAAAATGTGAGCTCACGCAGAAATTCAAGTCCTTTAGCTAACGTACAATTCCAGCAACACAGATCTAATGGCACCACCTTGCAGCAGGCTGATAGAATGATTTATTGTCACTGTTGAATTGCCTTGGGAACCTGACAGCTGTCATTGAGAAGCAGCAAATATATAGTACAGCATATTTCATCTTTTTAAAAGAACTATTAAAATTAGTTGGGTTATCTGGTGAAAGCATCCAAAAGTAGGATGATAAAAGAGTTCAGACTTCAGCTATCAAGAGCTCTCTGCTCAGTCTTTAAAGCCACCTTCTGTTTTTACAGAGTACACCACTACTCCATAATTGTCCTGCAGAGAATGAGAATGATCAGATCACTAGTCATTTTTTGCGTATCAGTTTTATACTGGAGGTAGATCAAGACAGCAACTAATTTGACCCTACAGAATTAAATCAGGGGAAGCCGTAATGTGCAAGAAGCAGGAAAAAAAACACCAAATATAAGATGCTATCAGAAAGAACATCAGGCTCTTTAGTAAAACAAGAGAAAAGAAGAGCTACCTACTGAAGAAATGCCAGTCTCCTCAGATGCAGGTTCCTTTTCTGAGAAAATCCAGAGTGTAGGATGCAGTGGAGACCAATGTATGAAAGACTTCAGTCAATGGAGAAAGCTAGAGACAAATGGCAGAAGGTGCCTAAGCAAGATCCTAATATCATCATGTGAACAGTGCAGCAGACTGTGTACTATGAGTAGGAGGATAAGCTGCTAACTTTAAAAGCTTTACAAGGAAAGGAGGTTTCAGAAAGAACACAGAGACCTTTTGCTGTTTCATCTCTTTTCTTGCTATTTGTCTTTTAGTGAAATAACAGTATACTTGTCCTTAATGGATACTTGTGTATCATAGTCAACCTACGCTATCAGAGAGATGTCTCTCTGATGGCCAGCAAAACCAAGCCGTTCCTATAACAGGCAGCAGCAGCTAGCCCTCAGTCCAAGGAGCCTCCCTAGCAGAGTTAATCCATGGCAACCCACCTGGACATAGGCAGATGGTACCATGTTTGTCATGGTGCTTATGAGCCACCCAACACGGGGCATTTCATGACAGACAACTGCTCCCAGCACCTCTCACTTCAGAGTTTAAGCATTCTTCTTCCCCTGACACCAGCTTTGTGGCTTCTCCTGTTCTCTAGCACTGGCTTTGGTGCTTGTTCAAATCCTGCTCACCAGCAGACCTAACTAAACCCAGTCAATAGTTTTCTGCTAACACAGCTCAGTGCTAAAACAGCAGCCATGACAAAGAGAAACGAACACAGTACTTTGTACTTACAACCCACTATTCTGCAGTTGCTTTCTGTCTTTAAAAGACTCTGAAAAAACCCCATAGTTTTTATTATTTATGGCTTGGCCCATCAAAAATTTGTGTGTTTTCTGTAGGCATTTAAAACTAATCTTTGGACACCCTCTAGATATAGAGAAAATTCTTTCCAAACCATCACTTTACAAGGAATGAAATGCTTCATTTGATTATTTCAATGGCGGTTGAAATGGGGTGAATTGCCAACAGTGGCACATCGTGGAAGTATTCCATCACCATCTATGGATAGAAAACAACACAAAATAGCTGCATGTTGGACTTTTTTTTCCATTTTATGCCTATTCTTTTTAACTTGAATCAATAATTCAGGCATTCCATTCCAGACACTTCTCATCCATACAAAAATGACAAGTTCTTCACAGTTTGTTTGTTGGGGTGTTCTTTTAATAGACATTATATATACACTGAAACATGTCCATTTCCTTGTCAAGGGAATAAGCGGGTTTTCTGTAGTGATTTCACAAAGGCTTCACAAGACTTTCACTGTCTTGTACATAGTCTTTTTAGCTTTAAAGATCAAACGTCCCAGACTAAACATAACAATGAATGCATACACACCACCATGGGACATGAAAAGAAGCATGAGTGAGTTTCTGCTGTTAAATAAATTGAACATTTTTGGCTTTTTAAGGTATAATTGCAGCTTTTTCTTCAGATGCAATAAACATTATGCTCCGTCTACCTTTCTCTTTACTCCAGAAACCTCATTTCTATTTCTCACACAGTAGTGACAACTGAGCTTGATTACTTTATGTTACTGCACATTTCTCATGATGTTTAAGGATAAGAAACACTTAACCTGTAACCAGCTTCTCAGTGTCATTTTCTCCAGCTGATATGTCACTTGCAATAGAGTTATCAATTAGTTTCATGACCCTGACAGAAGTAGAAGACTCAGCAAGTCTCACCCAACTACTTGAAATACCATTTAGGAACTGAATTTCCAAAAGCGGTTTCTCATTCCCTTTGAGAAACAGTTACATAAGTGATTTCTGAGTTGGCACTAAATGGCTGGAGAAGGAAAGACAGTAAATAACCTCCCACAAGTATCCTGTGCATTGAACAGACAAGTTAGCCATGGGTTTCAAGCACCAATTAATTTCTTTACATATCATTCATACTAGTAAACCCTGAACCTTCTAGTTGTTTCCATTCTGAAATGTTGCTAAAAGAGGCAGCATGAGGTTCCTTCTTCACTGTCTTCTAATTACCCTGAGCAAATTAACTCTGTTTTCAAATTCACAAGATTATTATTCTCCCATTGCCAATCTAAAATGCTGAAGCTGAAAGAAAACTCTGTCCTTTCTGACTCACTTGCTCAGCACCAAAGGGAGCACTGGTATAGGTGAGCAGCCTTGTGCCTCCTGCTTTCACACACGGCTCTATGCTTTCTGAAGAAAAACTTGCATGTGTGGGCCAAAGAAATTTTCTCTCCTGTGGCTCTATGAGCTCTTTAATGCTAATGGAACTTAAAATGGGACTGATAATATTTTCAGTCATAGTTCCAAGAGGCTACATTTTTAAAAAGGAAACCATGTTCAACTATTCAGCAGTTCTGGCCATGATTTCTTGCTGCTTAGTAAGTGTCCTTGCAGCTGCTCAGCTGAAAACCACTCTGATACAGATAGTGCTGCCTAATCAGCCTACAGAAAAAGCTGAAGTCAGATAGGGGTCTGTCAGTTAGCAGAACAGTGATGCACAGTTAATGTATTAAAAACAAGGGCAGAACTATATAATCATATGCTAATAGTACTCCCTTTACCATACACTAGCCCACCGGCAGACAGACAGCAATAAATCCATGGCATTTTTAAATTCTTATCTGCAGAACTAGATTGTATACAGTGAAGACCTAGAGAAGAGCCAGGAATTGGTAAAATGTCATATTTCAACAATTAAAAGATGAATAAATAAATAGCAAGCTGGTAAGATGACACATCAGCTAAATGCTAAACAAAGTCCTATTTGTATTTAAATATGTATACATTCCATTTTTTTTCCTCCCAAATGAAAAAAACACCCTAGTGACGTTATTGCCAAGATTCTTCAATGCTGAGGCAATGCTAAAACCAGAAGGAAATTAAGAATGACCTTGTACAAATGAACCAGCAAACAATGCTCATTAGTGACCAGCCCAAGTAAGGCAGTGCTGGAGGTAACCTAAAGTACAGAGAGTGAGGGTTACCACGGCCACTGGTTCCGGGACGTTTAGGAGGAACAGAAAAAAAGGAAAGAGAATTGTATGAACAGTGTTAAACACACATGATGAAAACCATGCATTAAGAAAACACTGGCTAACATATATTTAACTGAGAAAGATGCTCCACTAATACTATTCAGAACCACTTTGAGAATAAAAGTATTGATTTTATATTACTGATTAGGTAACTCCTTCCCTCCAGTAGTCAATCAAGATCATAATGCAAAGGCTTTGAGGACAAATGGTGCCAGAGAACTCTGTGGCAGACAGATTTTCTCTCTTTCTTACCGACAGGTTATGCCAACTGAAATACCTCTTAATAATTTTAATTAGCTTCTTTCCTTGTTTTTAGTTCAAATGAAATTTAAATTAAAAATTATCTCTATAAAGGAACAAGGCTTGCCTAATGCTGTTCAGCATCATTTATTCAGAGCAAGCTGCACTCAGATGACTGTCCAGTGGCCCAACACATTGTGTGCAATTTATAATCCAAATGCCAAAAAGAAAGACAGAAGATACATCTGATTTTAATAGGAATACGGAGTTAATGAGTATGAGTTTTTCTTATTCTATTACTAAACTATCTTGTCTGGCATCCAGTTAATTATCAGCTACGGCCTCACAGAGTCTTCTTTTACAAAGTTTCTGTGAGTTAAAGCCTTCTTTCTCCACAAATAAAGAAAGACTTATTCCACAAAGAAGATGAAGCCCAGAGCTAAGGTTACGTTATCCAAAGCAGTACAATATCTGTTAATGTTACTTTAAAAGTGATAAATTATCACCCAACAGTTATCTAACACCTTGAAATGAACTTGATCCTTCATATTAAAGACTTATATTGGTTTCAGTGAGAATTGGATCTCTTTCCAATACCTATCCATATACTGCCAAAAATAATCTTTGATAACTGGGTAATGCAAGCATGGATCGGAGGAAGACAGCATGAGGAAACATGAGAGGAGCATAAGAGTCTTGCTGAAGATACCCTTGATACTTCTGAGGTGCTTCAGTCTGTCAAATTTGTTAAAAACCACAAACAAAGAAAGGCTTTGCATTATTTCTACGTTCAAAAACTGACAGACAGGCAAATCTATTTTTTGTCTCTTGATTTTTGAATGTGGTTGTTCATATCACAAATGAGTGAGCCACACTTACTATCACGTAGGGGAAAAAACACACAAACCCACATCATCCTGAGTGGTGTGGCACTGAGGTGCTGAGCTTGCCAAAAGACTGAGTGCATAGCCAAGAGCTCACCTGGCTGACTCCCTTCCCTCAGAACCTTCTAGTAAAAGGCATCCCCATAGAGCAGAACAACACAGCAAGCTTATCAGTATGTATTTTCGAATATTACGGTTTGTGTTTCAGATTCCTCTTGCCACACTAAGACAGTCCAATTGTACTGGGTTTGTTCTTGGCAGGTGTCGTGGGTTTGCAAAAGTTCCCCCCTCTCTGGGGGCTCTAAGTAGTTTGTCCAGGTGAATTTCCAGAGCAAAGCCAATCAAAAGTTTTGGTAATGCCTTTGCCAATTACATCTTTAAGAGAACGGAAGAGAAGGCTTGTGGCGCAGATGAAATTGGGAGCCACGTAGGGAGGACGCGGCAGGCCCCGAGAGGGACCAGGCCTCCCTCCTCCCCCGGCCCTGGAACAGGGGCAGGGGCAGCACTGAAGCCCTGACCAGACGTGAAGAAAAAACAAAAAACTTTAAAGAAGAACTTGGACAGGGCTGCTGCAGAAAGAATTCCAGCCAGAGAGATAACAGAGATTTCAAAGTTAAGGCTGGCAGCAGCCAAAGGAGAGAGAAGTCACTGAAGGGGGAAGAACTCCTCTCTCCCCCCCCCCCCCTTCAGCAGTTCAGCAGGAAAAAAGACTGAAATCTAAAAATCCCTGCCACCTGTGGAAGATTGTTGGGGAGCGAAGACGAGCCTCTGCAGCTCATGAAGGAGCCTAGCCGGAGCAGAGGAGTAGATATGACTCTGTGGGAGGCCTGAGATGAAACAGAGTTTTGATGGTGATTTGGGGCCATGGAGAGAGATCTTATGCTGAAGCGAGACAGCCTGGGTAAGATCTTGGGATCTCAGAGAGGGATCCATCCTGGTGCAGCTGAATTTGTGACCCTAAGGGACAGCAGAGAATGGAAGAGCTGTTGTCCCTAGGATAGACCCACATGGGAAAAGGTCTATCAAGGACTATTTTCGTGGGAAGGGACTGCACAGGAAACAGGGGTGGACTCGAAAGCCATTATTCCCTGTGACCCTGTGGTGCAGATCCATGGAAAAGCAAGTGTCCCCTTACAGGATCTGGGTAACCCCAGCCTTATCCGAGGAGGGAGGTAGGCCCAGCCCTGAGGTCGACACACAGAAGAGAGAGACGGAGAGAGGAACAGTTCCAGCTGCAATGAGTCAGAGTTGTCGCCCCAGAGATAACAGAGAGGAACTTTCAAATGCTGCAGAATTGTGTAAAAGACCTGGAGCTTTGAAAGTGGAAAAGAAACCTGCTTCTTCTCCTGGACTGATACAAAGGGGGGGAGGGGTGTTTCTGTAAATACATAGTGATTTTGCCTAATTAGAATTGTTGTAGATATAGTTGCTTAGTTTTTATTTTGCTAGTAATAAATCCTAATATTATTTCTCCCCACTCAAATCTCTTTTGTCTGCATAAACCTTCTCTCAACTTATAGCAATTGTGTTGGGGAGTGTGGTAAAAATTGTCCCTAAGCAAACCCACGACAGCAGGTCTTCTAACTGGCTTCACACTGATGCAAAGACAGGATTCAGTTCAGGACACTGCTTCTGATGAGGTTTAAAAAAAAAAAAAAAAAAAAATCATCAGAACTGACCCTTTTGCACAACACCAGGTATGCAAGGATTAGGTAAGAAGGTGGAAGAAAGGGATTATTTCAATTGTTAGTTTTTCCCTTTGTGTTAGTTGGTGGAATTGAAATGATTAAGGGTTACTAAAACATGATGTTGGAAGCCAGTCAGAAGGAAATTACAAGCTTTTAAATCTGACCTAGAATAAGGGTCTAGAAAGGAAGGAATTGTGTCCTAAAGGACTCTCCACAGCTCTCCCAAGCCAAATTGCACTCAAGTTTATCCTATAAGGCAAAAAACTTCTTGTAACCATTCTCAAGGTGATGTATCTTAAGATTCATACTCTGATCAGTGTCTTTCCACAGGCTTAAATGGTGCATTAGTAGTAGAAGGTACTATATAATATAAATAAGAAGTGGTAGCAACCAAATATTTAGCTATATGATTTTTTCTATTTTTCACTGCAACTGGTATGTCCCTTGTTCATATTCAGCAGAAACTTTCTACACAAATAACTTCACTCAAAAAAAAAAAAAGTCAGATGGTCAAATATCAAGTTTCTGTGCATCGTAGGTGGAAGAGAGAGCCATAATTTTAAAACTGAGAATTGCTTCACTGCTCCTCAAAGCACAGAGCTTCTCAACTCAGGTGTTTCTCCTGGTCCCTCACAACCTCCTTGCTGCTGCCCCAAGATGTGCCCAACATCTCTCACTGTCCCCCAAGCCTACATTCAGGGCCTTCTCATTTTGAAATCTGCTGGTATATACACCCAGAAAAGAGCATCACAGTCACCATGCATGCTCTCTTATGTAACAGGTCACAGATCTGCAATGTACACTTACAGACATAGTAACTAATTAGCTTTTACCAGCCTTCAATCTGCAATGGTTAACTGTCATCAGAGTAAAGACCTTATTTCAACTTCAAGCATTTCTTTCTTTCCTAGCCATTGTCTGTCTTTACACACTCGGTAGACTTAAGAGTCATCAACTACCAAATTTCACATCAATGCAATTATATTTAATCAACTCTACTTGATATTTCTTTTTGATGAGATTACAAGCCATCTTGACAAGAGCTATTTTGCACAGGTTCATGCTGATTGGCATCAATTATATTGCCTTCTTTTAATTCTTTATTAATTAATCTTTATTAATTTCAATATGCTGCTCTGCTTTGCAGAGTACATAACTGGATCTCCATGAGCAACTGTGTGTTTTCAAAATGGTAGAGAAGTCTGAAAAATACAACAAAGAACTTCACTGTAGAAGCTGCAGGTCAAAAGCAAACTTAGACATTTGTACTGGGCTCTAATAAAATGCTGTTGGCCATATCAGTACAAGCACTATGAACTTCAAGTCAATGTATTGAAAGCCATGCAGAAATACAAGGAAAAAAAATAATTCTCTGCCTATCAAAGCACGAAGGAAGGACTCAGAGAATCAAGCATTCTTTTGCCCTTGAATCCGCAAGATCTAGCTTATATACGGTAACACAGTATGCCACATCCTTTGACTGCTCACAAGGATTTTTAAAGCTATTCTTTCCTGTGCTCGCCAGGGCAGAAAGTGCGGGCTAAAATTCAGCAGATCCAACTAGTCAAGAAAGACTCACCAAGCAAGCTAAACAAACTCCTCCATACTAAGGAGGAAAGTCTGAAGACAATTTATAGACGTGTGTATTTGAATGCTCCAGTATCCTCTTTGTGTGTTCAACTACTTTGGTGTGGAGGGAATTTGCTGTCTGCAAACAGACACTAAACAATTAGGGCTCAACTTAAAAAACATAATTAGCACTTGCTGCTGTTTTTCTGTGGGTTGTATACAAAATGAATTGTGCCTGGGCTGAATTTTCTGAATCTTCTCTAGTCCCCCTTTCAGTAGCAATAAGAAAACCAAAGCAGTGATAGTTTGTTGCCAGTGCAAAATGGTTCATGGAAATTAATGTCCCTTCTGTATTCATATCTGATGGCTCTCCACAGAGGGAGTAAAAAAAGTTTGAGAATATGTTCATTCCAGTGTGAAAAAATAAAAAGTACTGAACAAACTGAGCACTAAAGCAAAAAATTACAGTTCAGACAGATCTCTTTCCTGGTGTGTTTCTCCTGGGCTACAAACACAAGACTGGGATGTGTTCTGAGACTGTGGTAGATGCTTACAGCATGGTGAGTTTTGCAGCAATTCCTGCCATCATCTGTATTAATGTGATCCTCAGCCAAATTTCTCTGCAAATCACTGGGGGAGAAATCTCTGTGCAGACTGCTCCACGATGTTGAAGCCCCTTCGCAGCCCCATGACAGATGCAGCTCTGGGCTTACGCCTTCTAATCCTAATCCTAGGCTTTGCTAAATTTTAGCTCCCCCAGCGCTGTGGCCCAGATGAACCATCTGACACAGAAGAAACCTTCTCGCAGCTTGCGCTGGTGTTTTGCAGCCCCTTCTAGCCTCACACCCACTGCAGGTCTGGGCTCCAGCTCCCCACAGCCCAGGCCTGCCGTGGGTCCTACTGAGCCAATCCTTCCCATGGCCCCGCATCGCTGCCTGGCCTCACTCAGCCTGTACCCAGGGAGGAGCCCGATGCCCAGGGCTGCCCCAGTGCCCTTGGGCTGCTCCTGGCTGGATGGCAGGACAGGCCCTGGCTGCCCAGTCCTGTCACGCCTATGGGGAGCCCCCAGCCCTACACCACCTGACAAGAACACGGCACTGGCTAAGCCCTGACCCCCCATAGCCCACAGCAGCAGTCTGTACAAAGAAATTCTCCAGGGAAAAATCCTTCTGCGTCCTACACAATCACGTGGTGGCCAAATCGGCTCAATCTGCGATGATGGCTTTTTCCAAGAAACATCAATATTTAATACTTCCTGAGTATGTGAAACAGAGGCTCAGCTGTCAGGGCTGTTTGACTTCCAGCCAAGAACTTTGCAAAGCAAATATGAATGATCCGCAGTATTGCCCACATTCACTGCTAGAAGAGCAAAGAAAACACTAACTACAGGAATTACTACATCTGAAATCATACATCTTCTTCCCAAATATTTAAGCAGTTCATCCTCTCCTGACTGTATATTCTCAGGCAAAAGCAAGGGAAAATACAGTCGGAATCAGAAATTAAAACCCAAATCTCAACGTTCATATTTTGAGCATGATCTCCAAGACCAGTCCCAACAAAAAAATAAACTGCACAATACCCAGAGCTCCCATATAAGCAGTTTATATTTCTAGAATAGTACTTCACTGAAGGCTCATCTCCATAATCTTCCCTCCAATAAGACAATGATCCCTTTGTCCACTGAGATTGAACACTCACCATGGACAGGGGCTGGAGCATGTAATGTGGGAGGAGATGACAGAACAACAGGATTTACTCAGTCTTGAGTAGGTGAAGGGGAGCTCTTCATGCTGTTTAAAACTGATGAAAGGGTTTAGAGAATATAGGGCAGGACTCCTTCTTGGAGGTGCAAGAGGACAGAAGGGGAGGCAAAGGACACAAATTGCAATGGGGAAGTCAAATTACACATGAAGAGCATTTTTTTCCACCATGAACATGGCCAGCCACTGAAATCTGCCCTCAGAAGTTGTAGAAGGTCCATCCAGCTATATTCAAAACTCTGTGAAATGCAGCCCTGAGTAACCTGATGAAACTGGACTTGCTCTGAGCAGAGGATGGGACTAAAAGACCTTCAGGTATTTCTCCCAGTCTGAATTATTCTGTGATTTTATAAACATTAGTTTTTAAGAAGTATGAAAAATACTACTGTAGGTATTTGAGTTTTAAACATTTGTGTGTTTGACAAATGCAAAGATAGCAAGGGATAAAACCAGTTTCTGCTGTAAATTAAAGAGGAATTTTGTTTCCATGAACATCTGGAATATGTGTGTGCAATTGCCATACTGCTAAACAAAGAGCTGGCATGAAGAAAAAGAAAAGGATCTGTTTTCATTTAGGATATTGTCCCTTGAAGCTAACATAATGTATAATGTGTTTGGGATTTAAGTGTATAATTTTTTAGGAATTCAATATAAACAAAATTTCCAAAATTCAAGAATAGTACCTTATGCCAGAACCAGAGGTAAATCTGAATCAGAACACAGCTCTAAGATCTGCCTCCTGGAAGTACTGAAAAGGTTGTAATCACTTCACAGGTACAATTTCACAAGTTACCTAGATGTACAAGAATCTAGATTCCAGTTGTCATCAGTGGAGCTCATAAGCTCATCAATAGTTCTAGAAAATGGGAGCTAGGCTTCTGAATTATTCCCATCTCACTGCTCTTTTAAATCTGGCATCTCCACAATTTTGAATTTTTTTGCTTTGGGAATATATTGTTTCATATTCGCATCGTACTTGTCATTTTTAATGCAAGTTAAATCTAAAACTTTGAGTTTGTACATACTCTTCAGATCCGGGTATAAACTTCAGCCTAGATCCAGGCCACCCCTATGCACGGCAATTTCTTAACAACTTCATTAATGGGAGAGTTAAAACCTCAGGAAGGTACCTAATTTCTAAACACAGAGCATAGGAAGATTGAGGCACTTGGCTTAACATCATCACACCAGCTTCGCATGCTGCAAACATATAAATTGACCCACTGGAAGCACTGAAGCCAGATATTTCTGGAACAATGTCTCTTTCCTAGACCACAGCACTTTTATAGCACAAAATTAGGCACCTGTGTGGAAAAACGAGTCACAGCCCCAAATTTCTTCCTCACAAAGTAGCTGGCAACTCCCTTCTCTTTTAGATGTGGCTGCTGGAGGAAGAGAATGGCAGCTATAGTACCTGCCCATCTAAGCAGTGGCCCTATGGATCCCACACTCCTCCCTCTGCAGCAAAGCATCCTCAGGTGACATTTTTGGCAGAGACAAGAAAAAGCAACTACTCCATCCTTGCGTATCATTTAAAGACATTCTTTTAGACTGCATGAGCTGTCATCTTTTACTCCTTTCAGGTTCAGGGATGCCTAGAACCCAGTTCTCCAGTTTCCTGAAAAAATACCCTAACCTCTCAGTCAGTACACAAGTCAGGCACATTCATATAGTACGAGGCGATTCCCTGAGGCACAAAAGATATCTCCTATCACCTCTTCTGTGTATATATGGGTATAAGTCATGTCCTAGAATGAAGTCAAGCTTCATTCAAGCACAGAGTTGTACTTAAAAGCATATTGGTTAGACTCCTCCTGAGGTTCAGTCCATCACCAGCTGTAAGAGAAGTAAAATCTTTACATGTTCTATTTTCTCATTCCTACTACTCATTAAGCAAAAACAGTGTGCCAAGCACAATATAAACCAAAAACATCAGAAAAATCAGTGCTGTGTCTGTGCCCACATTCAAGGCATCCTGAAGATTTTGCTTTCTGTGATACTAAATGTCAACGATGTGTAACAAACTCTTACCATGATGTAACATAATAGTGTGACTACTACTTACACACAAATCCTGTTTATGAAGAGGATAAAGCATTAGCAAGACAAATGTGATGAGCCAGAAATAACTGAGACAAATTCAACTTTCCTTTGTAATTGATAATAAAGTAAATGTGATTATTCATAAGAGGCCTTTTGTATTTCCTGCTCATATTTGTGGACAATTAGTTTACTGATCCCATTGTTTGATCACCCTGTGAAGCATGTAACCTCTGTGGAAACTCCCTGATTCCTCTTGCCTTAGGCATTCCTTGGTCACCTTCTCTGACTGATTAATCTTATTGACTCAGGTGTTGTTAGCTAATCAGTCCACTCTTCACAGGTGAACAAAGGAAATTTGAGGCAAAGCTGCTCCTATTGCTTACGTTAATCAAAATTTACCAATTCAGATTTTGCCTCCTTCTAGCAGACCCTGACGTCTTTCCAGCTTGCAGACAATTACATTACATTACACGCTGCGCACTTGTTTGAAGCGTTTTTCTGTGTTGTAGAGCTCCTCTGCAGCAGACAGCGTGTTGGTGCCTATGGATTCTCTGAACTCCCAGAGATGGGAACCAGATGCTACCATAACTATGCATACAAAAAATAGTATCTTCCTATAAAAAAGCCCTTGAAGGACTTTATTCAGATTTTATGAGCCATCAAGTGGAACAGCTGGGATTTTTTTGGTAGGGGTTTTTTGTTTGATTTTTTTTTTCCATTGGTTTAATCAGTTCAATGCTTTTCAAACACAGACATTTCCCCCAAAGCGTTTGCCTCCAGATACAATATGTTTTTATTTCAGCTTTTGCTGCTAAATTCTACTCTTCATTTATATGTCAAAATATTAAGATGCTCTTTTCCCATTGTTCATGACTTTTACTCATCTACTTGTCTCAGGAGTGAAACATCCATCACCTTTGCTGACTGTCATCTTCAACCCAAGAAGCAACGGAATAAGTAAAGCATTTATAACCTTGGGAAAGCTTTTTTTTTTTCTTTTTCCTTAATGATATATACACTGATGTACTTTTTGTTACTGACAAGCAATGGATGGAATTTCAAAAGAACAGGAAAACAATGCACCACTACAGCAGATCTGTGCCCAGAGAAGCTATGAAAAAACCAAAGATTTCCACATCTTGTTGCATAAAAAGGCAAAAATGAAAATGACAGATAATGGTGGTTTAATAGAAACAGGCAAGCAAAATCCTCTGAAGTTCATCTACAAAAACAAACAAACAAACAAAAAAAGCAAAACAAAGCAAAAAACAGACAAACAAAACCCAAAAAGAAAAACAAACAAACAAAACCACCCAACAATTAGAATATTTAATTATTAATCACTCCTAAATAAATTAAGAAAAATAATAGTTTACTCCTCTCTTCAATGGCAATTTTTTCTCAATCTTTGTTACAGCATTGCTGTGTAAAAGAGCAGAAGAAATAGTTTTCCTTGTTGTTGCATCTTCACACACAAGTGAATATGTATTACCAGATTGTTAAGACTCTTATGACTCTCTAATGTAGCTTCCCACCTAGCAAAAGCAATGGATCTTTCCTACGTTAAATCTCTTAAAGCCCCCCAAAGTGTGGTTAACTTCAGTGCTTTTTTTCGAATATCAATTCTGATTTAAAAAACAGACTCTAAAAGACAACTCTTTGCTAGTCTTGTTCATTTCAGCAGGTCATTGCCCTTTCCAAAAAATGCACATTTCATTACTATTCAGAGTTTGTCTAAATTTAACTTCCTGCCATTACATCCTGACATGCTTTTGTCTGCTAGACTGAAGCCCTCTAGTATCACGTTTCTGTTCCCTGCAGAGGTTCCCTGCACGCTGTCAACACATCTCTCTCTAAATCTGTTCGATAAACTAAAGTCAAGCTGTTGGAAGGCATGGTTTCCAAACTTTTAATCATCCTAGTGCCTCTTCTCAGAGGCTTCTCCATTTTTTCAACATCTTTCTTGACTGTGGACATCAGAATTATACAAAATATTCTAGAAGTAGCCATATCTACTCCCAATGCAGAGGTAAAGTAACTTCCCAGACTCTCTTCATATGTTCTTATTCTTACAGATATTCAAGAGTAGCATTAGCCCTCCTGGCAAAAGTGTCCCACTGTGAGCTCGTATGGAACTAATTAATCATGACACACAGATCTTTTCCAGTAAGCCCTGCTCAGTCCACTGCTCCCTGTTCTGTAAGCATGGCCTACATTCTTTGCTGTTGGTTTCATGACATTACATTTGACACTGATGTGACACCTGTTGCTGGCAAAGATGACAAAGCAATCTCTTACCAGCAACCTTCCCAACACCACCTGAAAGGTTTAACAATATTTTTCCAGTCAGTGCTCTACAGCATTCTCTATCTCTACAGAATCCCAACAGGAACAGTCATTTAACGTAATATAGAATTTCATCTAGTTTAGTCTATTTAATGCATTCCCATTTTTTTCACAATCCTGCAATGTATTAATCAAGAACTCACAGTGTGTTAACCCAAATAGCTCATTAAAATACACACAGACTGTACTGTAGCAGTTGTACTTCATTAACCAAATATGTAATCATCTCATGAGTAACATTTCAAGTCAGTATGACCAACACATGCTTTCCATAATCCTAAAGTCATTTGCAGTATTTCAATTTTATTTTTTTATTGTATCCCATCATATGAATTTTCCTGTTTGCCCTGGATCAATGTAATGTCTAGTATCGTTTATGAGAACCTGGATTGTTCCACTAAACCTTTAAATAGGCAATAAAGGTAATATTCCTTAAATGGTGCCATATTATTTCACTGGTTTCCTCAAAATTTCATGACTTAGTGAAACACTTCTGTTTCTTTTTCAGAGTTTTATTTTGTTTTCCCTCCTTCTAGTCCCATTCCCATTCATAGTTTGATGGAGAAGGTACATCCATATCTTACTCCTATCAGCTCTCAACATTATTTCATGACTTCTGTAATATAAATTGTTTCTCTTTGTGGAATCATAAGAATATTCTTCTTAGCTTTCATTATGCAAGTCCACACTTCTGATCTTGAAACAGGCAGTGAGATAGGGAAAGGGGGAAAAAAAGCCAACGTAATCTTAATGTATAACATTTAAGACTTTTATAACTCAAAGATAAAAAGAAAAATCCTGGGTTTTTATTTTTTTAATCTCATAGTGGTTTGCATCTCACTCATGACAGGTAATAGTTGAGGCTGACAGAAATACCAGTTTTGGAGCATAAACCCAGTCATGTGGTATTCTATGGAGACAACCAAAATAAATCAGAATAAGCAAGTTTCAAACAGAAAGTCCAAGGTTAATTTAAAAGACCTGAACAAGAGGTCATGAGGCCCTTGAGAATCTCTGAACAGTGCTATCTTGCACATTTTAGAAACACATTGTTGGACATAACTCGCATGTCTTTCACCTTGCACAACTAGTCTGATATTTCCACGACACAACATAGCTCATTAAAGTAATTCTGTCTTAATAAAAGGTTGATGCTGCTGTAGGAAAGGACAAACATGGTAGAAGAGGGAGATGGAAAAGGAAGAGCTACTGCAGTGAGAAAGCTTAGACTCACATTAATTTGTTTCTCCATAATAAAAAGCAAAAGCAGAAATAGGCAACTTTGAACATTCATAAAATGTTGATATGCTCATCCTGGACAGGTTAGGAACACAGTTTGCTTCCACATGGCTTGAACAAGAGACACAATGCTGTCCAGTTTATCTCAATATACTTTTTCCTTTCTAATGAAAGGCTGTCTGATTTTTCCCTTTATTTGCATACAAAGAGGTATTCGGAAAAGAAACAGCTATAATTTCTGCCAATGCTGCATTTCCTGTCTTTGCCTAGATTTCCAGTTTTCACTTATTCAGCACTCTTTCTTAGATTCAAAGAGATTATTGCTGTAATTTTCACAATAGAGTAACTAGCTTGGTTCCTTCCTCTCATGACTATTAGAATAATAAAACCAAAGATGGCATCACTAATTATCAGCAGAAGATTTTTAGCCTGGTTATTAAAAAAAATGAACTAATATACAATCTACATGAATCTCTGACTATACCCTAAAAAGAGATTTGAATCCATTGCCCAATTATAACCAGAAGAACAGAGACATTAAAGAAATTAAGTGTTTGTTCATCTCCTGAAAATAAACAGCTGAATAGAAGAGGCAAACCCTGTCAACGCTTTCATTGAAGAAATTGCTGAAAATTCTTTATTAAACAACAGAAAATACACTTGAAGAAAAAGCCTCTAGAATTCCCCAATCATAAGAAAATCTCTAAAGCTACACCCCAAACTCATGAAATCTCAAGAAATGTATTCACAGGGAAAATTGTCTCTGTTAGTTGCAATGTTCATGTAATTACTTATGAGTGTATACATTCATTTCTTGGTTTATCCTTTAAAAGGTCTGTTTCCTGAAAGACAACTAGTCAAATCAAGATGCGTGGTAGAAGGCTCTGGAGTCCCTCTCCTGCATGCAAGGCATTCATGTGTTCCTGAACTTGAGTAACTCAGAAGAGACCAACAGTTTGACTGAAACATGCCAATGGATAGCAGCTGTAACATGGGCATCATGTTCAATTTACAGCTGAGTAACGAGATTCTAAATCTGTATTTGCTATGAACCACTTAGTCATGTACACGGGTGTGCTGTGCTCCTAAATCTTATAAGTACATCAAAGGCGTGAACATATACAAACCCAACTGGCAGTTTCTACCTAATACTGAATTATTTGGCAACAAACAAATACTTCAACATTTTAGCACATTTTATTTTTGGAGTTTTTATTCGATGAGCAAGGAAAAAAATAAAATGGCCTGTGTTCCTCGGTAATTGTAAGGAAAAGCCAGTTATTCAGCAGTTGAAGAGATTGCTCTCAAGGTTAAGAAAACACTGACTGAGCAGGCTAAGGAGAGCACTACAGACAAGGTAAAGCAGAGCTGGAATTTCGAGACTGCTAGGGCAGCACTGTGACAGTACTTGTAACAAGAAAGCAGTAATCAGAATAAAAGTTTGCTGCTCTGAACTTCCAGATGCTTAGGAAAAGGTCTTGTTACTATGGATTTATGATCTCTTTGAGTGAAGGTTAGTTTGATGTTTTTAAAAACAGAGGGAAAAAACAACTGGTAGTGCATATAATTTTCTTCTATAGACAGTGCAACTACATCAATTTATCTTTCTCTCTCCACAAGTCAAGACAGAGACACTATAAACCAGAACTCTCGTGTCAAGGTTTAAGGGAAGCAAGAAATATGCAAAATAGTAAATCAACATGAGATTGCCTATACTACAGTTGGCAGTCACAACTATACTAGAAGTCACAAGATTAATGCTGACCATTTTTATTTCCACTGCCCTAAGAGTAAAAAGCAAGATTGAACACCAGGAATCTTTGGTAACAGGTGCTGAGGGATTACTGCATATGCTGCTCAATGTATATGTCCTCAATGTATATGTCAGGTTTCAGGGAAAGGCAGTGCTGAGGGAAGGAAATAGGCTCAGTTCCTTTTAAGTTTTCTTAAATCGATGCAGGCAGTGGATGTTTACGTAGCAAGTATTCTGGCACTCCAGAAACCCTGTTAGAAATTAAAAGGCAAAACCCTATGCTTAATTAGCCTCCCTCTTTGCAATCTATTGAGATCAGCAGGATATGACAGGAAGTAGAAAAGAAGTTACCTCTATTTTAGCATAGTATATTGAGAGCAGCAGGAGTTCAGCTTTCTTACACCTAGCTTCTTTTGCACTTAATGCTTGAAATCCCCTAGGAGAACTAGGAATACAAAACCATGAAAAATTCCCTCCGTCCTTAGCAAACCACTAAAATAATCAGAGCTTCAGTGCCATATCATCATCAACCAATACTCTTTCCTGCAACGTGAAGCATTTATTGGTACACAGCACCTAAGACACGACAGGCGCAGCAAGAATGGGGCCAGCACAATTATTTACAGGTCTAAAGTTTCTTATCTATAATAGCAGCAATCAGTGGGGTACGAATGGAGAGGGCAAACTTTAAGCTAAGGTAACATCTCAGAAACATCGGACAAGGGCCACTGCTAACTACTGAAGATAGGAAGTGTCTTGGTTACCTCCTTCTACCTTGACAGAGGTTACATAACGCTTAAGAGCTTCTACAAAGCTTTTACACTGCATGAAGTAGATTAAGTAGGTGTTTGTCATTACTGCCCCTCTTCATTGCAATTCAGTCAACTATTGACTCTAGGATCTCAAAGAGCTGGTCAGTGTTTGTTTACAAAGTAAACGGATCCTCAGTTATCACGCATTTTCATGAATTGTAAGCGAGAAAATAAGCAGAGAGGAAAAAAGGAGGGGAAGAGCATGTACAAATGTATTCCCAGATTAATTTTTTTCATTTAAAAATTGAATACAAATGATCATATACAAATTAATAGGGAAAATTAATTCCAGACACAAGTTATAATTTGTGTACATAAGAAAATAAAAGCTAAAATGGTGCAAAATATTCACACATTTACAGAAACAAAAAGTTATAACTAAACACCCAGATTCTTACAGGAATGAGAAAAACTCTGGGATTCTAGTTTTCAGGCAATATATATTAGAAAAAAATAATATAAGGAATTTCACTTCAGAGACAAGACATCCATTTTAAGATAATCTCTTAGCAGAAAAAATTTCATGGTATGTGTCCTTTGCTTTATAGAAATAGATATTCATTGCGTCACAGAGAAACAACATATCTCAAAACTTCCCAAAGACAAAGGGAGGAAAAGGGCAAGTTTTCTCCAAACTGTGAAGGTCAGTTACACAAGACACTGCAAATCTTGATGACCATTTCAATAATGACATTATTCAGTGATTGCCTTTTCCATAAATACAAAACATACCATATGTGGGGTGATTGCAGGTCAGAAAACATTTGTTTTGTGCAATGCACAGCAGCAAGTGTAGCATATTTCAATAAAGACAAAACATCAAAGTAACATACCTTTCACGGACTGAAATTTTAATTTCTCTGTTCAATGCTAAACAAATTGTTCCAGATGGTAATTTTTCCTTTAGTTTCTTCTAAATAATTATATTTTTAAAACATGCTTAGACCAGAAAACTGTATTTGTTAACTTCAAATGTACAGAGTTGTTTACCTTAAGTGGATTACTTTGATAGTAGGAACATGCTTTGAGGCTAAGCAGATGGCACGCCCCTGCAAGTATAGTATTCTATGGTAATCTAGGATAGCTTTAGTTTATTTCTTTTTATAACTCCACAGATCACTCATGAAACCCTGTTTAAAAATCAAGGTCCATTATCTGTATTTTAAGCTGTGAATGAAAGCTAATAATCTGCAGCCAACACACAGTGGATCTAATTGGCATGAAGGTTCAAATTATTTTTGCTTACACCCCAGTGCCAACTTAAACATATCACAACTGGATTTTCAACCCAGGTCTAAAGAGTGTATATCTTTTCTTAAGCTTTTGTTTAAATAATGGCCACATGCAAGTATCCAAAGATTCAAACACCATGGTTTCGGATATGTACCCCAGACAATTAGTGTTAGAAATGGACCTAGTCCAGAATCTCGTTAAACTTTTTTTTTTTTTTTTTGTAATCAAATGATAGGAACTGATTCAAACAGAACGGTCATGGGAAATGTGTCAGCTTTGAAAAAAAAAAAAAATCACTGGAAATTTCTTGGGATCCAAGATAGAGCTACCATGCAAAATTAGACATCATTCAAATACCTCTGCTTTCCCTCTTCCAAATGTGGCACTTAAGTCCTAATCAGATCATTGCCTCCACTACTACACACTGGCTATTCTTGCATGTAACTCTCACAGTCTTTCTCGCAGGGATATTTTCATTTTGTTGACACTGAACCATTGAAAAAGAGTATTCTTTATGTCCCAGCTGTCAGCCTTCTTTCACGTCAGGAGAGAAACGGTTCCCTTTTGATTGGCATTTAATTTATATATATGAAATAACGCTAATAACAGAAAGCAAAAACAGCCTGTTAGTTAGGGCTCTGACAGCAATGGGGAGCACAGAGAAGCAATGACTACGAGTATGGATCTCCTACATTTCTGAGGAATGTTGAGCAAGTATTAAAAATCAGCCACTGAAGTTGTGCCCTCAAACTCCAAAAAGACCTTTCATGGTCTTTCAGGATGACTGAGATCATTGTGATTAAAATTTCCTCCACCAGTCAGCCCAAGACAGGCTTTGAAGGTAGAAATGCCTGTGAAAATGATTTACAGATGTTTTAAAACTTCCTGCCAGCATTTCTATGGAAAGACAGTCTGTGGATCTTTTATCTTAACATTCTTTTTATGTATTTCTTATTCAGTATATGATGAGGATGAGGGAAAATAGTAGAAATTCAGATTAGAGTTATTAATATATAGCTCTTCAAAATGTCCGAGGAAGTGACCACAATTTAAATGTTAAATTTAGTTTGTTCAGCTAACGAAAGAAAATCCTGACAGATTCTGCATAGTTTAGAAAGCAAGAAACCAAACTGTTTTCACCATAGTCTCAGAAAATAATTTTCTCTTAAGGATGTTGAGGTGATGACTAACATGAAGAACTCCCCAGGCAGTGCCCACACTAGGGAACCACTGCATGGCTTGAAAGAGAATTTGGGTCCACCACTCTCCAGCCTGAAGAAACACTGTCAGCCAAGTCATTTGCTGTTCAGACAAAAACATTCAAAACTTCAACAGAACCTTCTTCAGAAAGGCACAGACAAGCAGCTTTCACTCTCTGATGGTGTTCACAGGCTCTTTCCTGAGAGGTCTCTCAGCCCTCAGCAGCACCAATGCCCTGGGTGTGCCTGCACAGCCTGCTGTGCACCTGCACCACTTACAGGAGTATCAACAGCAGATTCCTGACCTGGCTCTCACATCTGCTGGTGTCACGCTTCACCTGCACCAGTAGCTGTAGCCACAGTACTAACACAAATCAAATGTTTCTCCTGTGGAGCTTCCCAAGCCAAAGCTGGACCCTGTGGTACAAGAATATCCTCTCCAACTCATTTCTCTCTCTACCAGCTGCTGCCTCTGTTTCTTACCTGTTGTTCCTGTGCATGTTCTGACAAATCCTCTGTTGCAATGCCAGGAAAAGTTCAGTTTTGTGAACTTCCCCTGGACCTCTGAAAAACTGAAGCCAGGACACTAAAATGAATTGATTGCTTTAAAACAATACACAGTCTTTAAGGAATTAAAGCCCTGATTTTCCTGGATTCCTTAGGGCTTTAAAATAGACATCTACAGAAAGATTGCACAGACTAGCTCCTTCCTTTAAATTTCAACACTAGTCACATAACATAGCACCTATAAGAAAAACCAGCAAACATCAAAAGTTGTGTGATAAACTGAAGTTTGCCACATGTATGCAAAAAATAGGGAGACGTGAGATGCCAGAGCCTCTGGAGAGTTAAGTCATCAAAACAGCACAGCAGCTTTAAAAAGAGGCCCCACAAATACCGTCCTCATGTAAGCTTTGTAGCTCATGTAAGATGCATGAGAAGTTTAAAAAATATTCAAAAAGGATTCCCAGGAGGGGAAGGAAAATCTATGGAACGTTCAGCAGCATTTTGAACACAACATCCACAGTACCCCCTGGCAGCAAGGCACTGCCTCACCTCCTCCTCCTCCAGCTGCCAAACCACACAGGGATGGCAAATGAGTGTGGAAAGAGTCACCTGCAGTTTTTCCAAGAATGGAGGTAACTGTAAGTACAGCTTATCCCATGCTGAGTAGCTGCATGTCATTTATACATGAAACTAAGTTTTTCTATTCTTCTTTTGTCTTAAAATAAGAAGTTCTTTAAAAACCTGGGCATTTCTGCATTTCTTTCAGAAAAACATGCCTTGCTACATCTACAACAGTAGCACTGTGTGGCCCTGCTTAGTGTTTAGCTGTATAAAGACATGGAAAATGATCCCTAGAACAGATTTTTCAGGCTACTTGCAAGACTATCTATATTTCCATCAGGCTCAATGAATCCAAATATGACTATATCTGATTTCAGACTGAGGCAGGCTTTTGTTCAGAATACACTGTTACACTTCTGACTACCAACAGGAAACAACTTTCAAGACTAATCTTCAAAAATATCTCCTTCTCAAAAAATTACTTTTTTTACCCTCCAAGTGAAAAGGGTTTTATGTTTCTCCTTTGTCCTGATGCAATAAAAGTTCCTCCTCTCCAAGAAAGCAAGCTTGCTGTGATGGGGCAAACAAGGAACAGTACCAAGACCTCAAAAACTCTTAGGTATTGTAAAGGACAACTGAAAGGCTCTGGTCCAGCTCTGACTTCCAGTTCCTGCATAGTGCTATCACCCCTTGAGGGACTATTGAAACTCTACAGCCCAGTCACAAGAGAGAAGTTTTGTTCAGAAGAGCAGGTTTGTTCACAGAGTAGTCAGGCCAAAGCTGATGTCAGAGTCCCAGAAGTTTTCTCTGTGTAGAAACCAGCCTAGATAGGAACAAGATTCAGTGCTGTGTCTCTTGGCCTATTAGAGCTTCACAGAGACACCAGGGAGTCAAGCAAGAGAAGGCCCCTCCCTCAGCACTTTAGCAGCATCAGCACCAGCATACACTGATCCCCTGACTGGGGGTGGCACGCTCCTACATCATGCTTGAAGGACGTAAGGCAAGAGGCTAGAACACCTCAGACTGCAATGGCCCAAAAATACAGTGCTCCTAGTGACAAAGACCCAAACTGGAGGCAAAAGTTAATTCACGCAAAAAAAAATTGAAAATGCTTTATAAATGATTCTTCTTCTGTAGAGAATCTTAACATTAGTTCACATTCACTAATTGAATTATTCTCATCACAAATGTGTACCATTAAGAAGCAAGCTGATGCTAAATTAGCATGATCGAAGCGTATCTGAGACAAAAATGAGTGATAGCCCTGAACAGAAAGGCAAATTTGGTGCTTGTCTTTAAAAGCACAACTAATTGAATTCAGTTTCTGTGTCAGAATCACCATTAGAAATTCATTATTCATACCTGTATCATCTAATATTCATAAGCCTACCAGCTGAGCCCTTTGAACAGTTTTCATTGTTTGTTCCTTTAAAACATTCACATGCTGTTCCCCGGGAATCCTGATGTGTCATAAGTTCCCTTGCAGCAATATCCCAACAAATGACAATTCACAAGAGTTGCAGCCCTTTTGGCTGGTTTGGAAATCTGTCACCTACAGATCATAAAATATAGCAGTCCATTATTGAGATATCTGATAAGTCTCCTGTTTTTCATAAAACCTGAGAGTCACTATGGCCTCAGGACACTTCTTCATGGTTCAGTGCCAGCTGTAGGCCAGTCAAGTGACTATCACTGGTGGACTGTTAATGCCTGAGAACAGAAAAATCATAAGCTCCCACTATTCCACTCCTGATGTTTCTCAAGTAATTACAACCAAAATTTCCCATGAATGCCTTGACATTTCCTCTGTACTATGGTATTTTAGTCAATTGGGTTTTTTCCTCATGATGGATGACTTATATGTGAGTCTCTTCTGAGGTTTGCTTTGCTTATTAGGGAACTTAGAGTGAAATACTGTGGGACACTATTCAAATTTCAAAAGAATATGTTCCACTCTTCTACTTCGAACTTCAGCTTCACATTAGCAAATTTCCCTGGCTTTGTAATAATTTCTCACTTACTGACTGTGTAAACATTGTATGTGACACAAATTCAAAAAAACCAGACATGGTTGGCAGTCATTACTCCATGTGCCACTAAGCATCAGAAAAAGCAAAAGTTTGGAATTCACAGGCCTGGTACAAAGGACTGTTTCACACTGTAAACAGTGCAGCATCTTAGTGAGTTGGACAACCACTGTCTTCTACCTTGTGTTTTATAATACACATACATGTGGGTTCTTATGTTTCTTACCCCGACTTTAAAAAAACGCAAATAGACACGTAAGATGCAAAACAAAAAATAGACATTCACATTTTGAAAACAAATTGTGGATTTTCTTGTTAAAAGGTCAAGCAGTGAACAACTGACTTGAATTTGCTTAAATTGCCTGCAGATGATGTAACTTGAAGTCCTGGACAAAACTGGCTTGTATAAACTTATAAACTAATTGTGCAATACTCCAAACTAAACCAGGTGGTTTTGTCTTGCTAAGCAGAGTTTAAAAACAAACAGTCTAAACATGAGATCTCTGCAGGGCCAAGCATACCCAAGAATTCACAACATCAGCTAGAAGCTAACAGAATTCTGCTTAAAATACGATACGATTTACACTAGGGATTTTGAGTAAATTTAATTAGTTTCTTACATTTCAGAAGAGTACACTAAGAGCAAATGAATTATCTCAGCATAAACAGTGAAACAATGAAGAACAAATGAGTAAAGCCATCTTCATAAATCAATTCATGCTAAAATATGTGTTAATCCCAATCTGCACACCAGTTAG
Source organism: Pseudotriccus pelzelni (assembly GCA_035584735.1). Taxonomy (NCBI): domain Eukaryota; kingdom Metazoa; phylum Chordata; class Aves; order Passeriformes; family Tyrannidae; genus Pseudotriccus; species Pseudotriccus pelzelni. Next base: position 37,363,182 of record JAWMRA010000113.1, read on the forward strand.
ATATTACCATGTGTGTACATTCAGCAATTTTAATTTAAATTGCCTGCAGTTAAACAGAAAAGGGCAGCAGACCACTGTCACCATTCACATATGCTATTGCAGCACCACATCTGTGAAGAAAAAAATGGCAGAGATGCCCCAAACAACTGGATCTTCTAAAATTCTATTCTTAAGCCTTTTACATGACTCCCTTGCTGTGTGACACTGACTGAACATATGTTGCCCTCATGTTGGTGAGGAAAAATAGGAGAGGAAAATATTCTTTCCAGGTTTATGGAGTCCAACAACTTTATAAATTTTCCATTTACCTTCAAAATAAAATAGAATCATATGGAGTTACTAATAATTTGGCTCTCTCAAGGGAAGGAAGCTAATCTGAAAATGCTTGAGGCATTCACTCAAAGTTCACTCCATGTTTTGAAATCAAGATCTCTCACTGGATTGGATTGGAAGTGCTACAATAATAGCTTATTCTCCTGTTATTTCATTATTTTCACAACTCTTCCCAAGTCAATCTGTTAATTAATAAAAAGCATTAAAAGACAAGGATTACTTCAATATCTTTTGTTACATAAGGATTCAACTGAGCTAACGAGATTATGTTCTGCAAAGAGTGTATTTCTGCACAAAAAAATATTTCCATTGGTGATAATTAATATTTCACTTACTAGCTGCTATGCCCATTAAAAAAACAAACAAACAAGATTTTTACTAACAAATTAATAAAGGTAGTTGTAAGATTTTTTTTAATGACATTTTACCTCAAATATTTTTTTAACACTGTGTGAATATTCAGCAGAAAGGGTGTTCCAAGGCTGAATTTAGACTCTCAGGTCAATTTAATGACACGACAGGGACAGGAGCTGAAATCACAAACCTTAATTTTTCAGCCTGAAAAATTATCTTGATAATTTCCCTAGATGGAAGTAAAATTCAAGAAAGAAGTCTGAAGATTGCTACCAAATAGAACTACCCACCTCCAGTTAGCTCTACAATAAATTGCCTGTCTCAGAAACTCACTTGGATGGGCCCTTCTCATTCAGGGAACACACCCCTCCAAAAATGTCAGTAAAACATTATTCTGGAAGCACAATCTCGTTTTACCCCAAAAGAGATGTTTTACAGAAAGGGGTACTTCTACCCCACAGAAGAGGGTAGAAGTATTACCCCCATTTTACACATAAATACATACAGGTGGATTGAACAACATTTTCATCTTAATTCCCGATAGTCTGTGATAGGTCTGTATCTATAGCCACATTTTTGAAACGCATGCTGTAGTCTGTCAATCCCACTTCTTCACTACAGAGTCGCCTCCTTTGAAAGAAATTACATTTCCAGAGAAGGAAAATCTGAGAAATCTCTCTTACCTGGCAAAAAATGATGCTGCCACTGAGGTGCCCGTGGATACTTCACTGGCAACATATGTGCTCTGGGAAGCAGGGAAGCTGTACACGGAGGGTTTATCTGCATTGTAGCGGTTCAGTGCTGCTTCGGTCAGGCCCTCTCGACTAGTCTCTGTCATAAGCTGAGATATCTGAAAACAGAAAAAAAAACAGAAGAAAGAGTAAAGCATAATCCTTGCTTGGTTTTACCTCGTGGTACAAGAGAGACAGCTTAGTTACGTGCTAGGTGCAAGATATTATATTTTACTTCAGGCCTGTGTAAAATAACACAGCATTGGTATTAAGTATTTTTGTTGACCTTTCTCCAGCAAACCCAACACACAGCATAGGAAGAAGTCCCTTGGGATCTTAGACAATTTATCATCTCTTTGGAAATTTGGGATCATTACTACTCACTTTCATTGGCTTTATTAAAAGATTTTATATGTCTTATGACTTCATTCTTCTGATGGCTGTCATGGGTTTGCTTAGGGGACAATTTTTTACCACACCCCCCACAAATTGCTCTAAGGTGAGAGAAGTTTATGCAG
>JAWMRA010000113.1:37365202-37457961 GCA_035584735.1 Pseudotriccus pelzelni
CCCTTGTCCGGAAATTCATCTGGACAAACTATTTTCAATCCCCAAGGAGGGGGACTTTTGCAAACCCATGACAATGGCCCATTTACCATTTTCTGCCCTGTTAGGAAGCCTCGTCTCAGCTTTTCTCTGTCTGAAAAAGAACCAGAGTTCAAACTGACCCAACCCAGCTCTCCTCAAATCAATTGAAAGATCCTTTGACTTCAGAGAAAGCTGGGTCAGCTCTACTGAAGCACCTCCTCAAAACTTTGATTACAGTTTCCTGACTTCTTCTGCATGAATTTACAATGATGTAATGTCATGTACCATACTTTTTGCAATTCCTAAAAAATTCCCTTTCCTCTTTCCCTCATTTCAATGACAAATAGCTTTTATTCACCAATGTGTGTCACAAAATTGCAACAGATGCGTTAAAAGAGCCCTCTCAAATTATCACTAGCAATCATCCAAGACATAACTTCCTTCTCCCTGCAAAAAGTTTGCAAGAGGCAGTCTCTGACCAGTTCAATTTCTGTTTTCAGGCCTCTACTTATCACCACAATAACAACAGAACACCTTTGCGAGGCATGTCAAGAAAAGCACTTGAAATAATCCTTTAGTTCTTTTTCCACTCAGACTTGCTTTATTTCAGTTAAACATTTCAGTCATTAAAAGCAAAGTTGAAGAGCAGATTTGTATTTGGGAGGGGAAAAAGATGTAATATGGCAACATTTTTTAGACCAACTATCACACAACTTCTGTGTCTTTCATAGAGAATTGCTATCTATTCCACTATGGCTAAGAAGATAACCTAACTGTTTATCCTTAATTGCATGCTTTTAGACCAATCGACTATAATACTTCAAGAACAGGAACGTTAAACCAGCCAGTCTGTTTTCATGAGGAACCAGTAAAATTGCTGAAAGTGTCCTCATCATGGTAATGCCATGCTGAGCCCTTCTAATCTACAGGATTCACTACACTCAATGAGCAGTGCTCTCGGAGGGCTATAGCTGAAATCCTGGACTTAAATCATCTCATACTACTGTCAGAATGCAGGAATTCAGGCTGTCTGCCAGGATACCTCCACATTTCCAGTGTGCAGGGAAACAGTTGTTCAGTGTTCTGTGACCCTACATATGTCCATCCACTTGGGGCATCCAACACACTTGAATTCTCTAAACAATGATTCCTTAAATATTGCATAATTTTTCCTAACTCAGTTATTTATATTTGCAATGAACTAGTACAAGATTCTGCCCTGTCCCCTCAAATTATCCTGAAACCAAATTCCTCAACTTCTAAGCAGACAGATTTTAAAAGCCTGCTCTTCAGAGCAGAGTATACATATAAACTTAACCTCATCTTAGTTCATCCAACTCATGTATCTGAAAGCAGAATGGATTATCATTAATTAATTACCATTGTTGACAGTGTCACTAGGAAGTGCTACTCCCATGGCAACTGAACAGAAGTTAAGAAGTTGATGAGTTGATTTATCTCAACTGCAATCACAACCTCCCCCTATTCTGCCAAATAGAGGTTTACAGCTCCAAATATGAATTTCCACAGGCAGAGCAGTACGTTTCTATTGGTGTCAGCAGGTGCCCTGAAGTTTTAAGATGGTGAGCCTTGAGAGGCATTTGAGCCGACTGTAAAACAGGAAAGGATTTGTGTATCTTGGTATTTGGAACAACCAGAAAACATCCAACGTGACATGGGTATAAAAGCCCATGTCATGTTGGTTACACGGTTTCTGCAATTACAGAGACTTTGAGGTGATCCATGTCCACATCCACAAGTCCTACTAATGTGAACAGCACAGAGCAATAAAATGTTCCAAACTGATTGTGCACATAGCCTGTAAAGTATTACTCTCAAGCTTCCTCAGAATTTGTTTAGATGCTTGGTTCCTGAGTTTACTGGATAACTAGTTCTTATACACAAGCACTCCAAAATAATCACTTATCAAAGAAACATGAGGTTGTTTTACAAAGATGTAAATATAAACCACTGCTCCTCACCTATGCACTCAGACAGAAGTGAATCTTAGTCATCCAATGGAATGTTAATGCTTTTTTTAACAAATGGGGATGAAGATCTTATAAAGCCTATTATTTAAGTCTCATTTTCTTACAGTAAAATGCAAAGGAACTGAAGAAGAAACTGGAAATAATCAAACATATTTACAAATGCTGTGTTTGTGAAGTACCACACTATCCATAGGACTGAGAGAAAAGAGATAAATAATACTTATTTTAGTAATTGCATGTACTATGGGCAGATGCAGAATGGGGTTGTTTCTGTATAAACGTAGGGTTTTCATTACTCCTGCTATTTTGTTCTGTGTCCTACACAACAGTCCAAGTACTACAGGGGATGGTCAGCTGCTCGAACTGCAAGCTGTGGAACATCTCTCTGGTACTGACCACCAGAGCCTGCTGGACAGGCAGCAGCTCTCCTTCCTGTTCATTCACAGCACTTGCTTTGTTGCAGAACACCGGAAGCTACTTCTTGACATAGACATTGATGTACCATCTGTGAAAAGCAGCATTGCTGAGAGCCCTCCTAGAGCTGCCTTGGATGGACACTCTTAATGCAGTGTGTTGGACTAGTTAAACACCTTCTTGATCCTGAGGGTCCACCACCACTGCCTAGTTTCCTTACAGATGCTGGCACACTTCCTGGACAAGAAAAAAAATCTGTTTCTCAGCATGAAGTGGCTCAGAACTAAACTCTAAATGTACATACTGTCTGTCCTTGGGCTCCTTTGATTTACTCTTTTCCCTGTCAGCAGGGACACTTCGTAGTCTACAGCGTATTACAGGGATACTGAAATGGGAACATACTTTGTTTTACCTAACATAAGACGTAGAAAAATCAAGATAAAATAAAATCCGACTTAAGCCACAGTCCAGGATTTCCTAATGTAGGAATATCTCCAGTTTTAGTACTTTATTACTTCCTGCCAATGTGTGATTTTTTTCAGCAGTGAAATGTCTCCAGGAGAAATGAAAGCTGAAATATTTTCTCGAATTTCAAACATTCTCCAAATTCCTAATCTGGGAAGCCAGCAACACCACTGGGTGTTACAAAGGTAAAAGCCCGCAGAAGTACTCTGTTATACTGCAACACCCATAGCCTCTAACAGAGTAACAGGTTTTGTCTGCATGAATTCAAGTCACTCTGTTGCTATCTTTTCCTTATATCCCTTTGGTCTTGCAGCCAGTGGCAATGAAAGGTAAAGATGGTGCTATGCCAAATGCTGGGCCAGGCTGTGAACCTTGTTGGCATCCAGTACTTTTCAGAGTATTGTTCATAATGCACAAATTTGTACAAGTGTGTACAAATCCACGGGCTGAGTACCTCCCTATATGTGTGCCCACAATATTTGACTAATAAATCCTCATTTATCCCCAGATTTCAATACATATACACACAGCCAGGGGGACAGAAAGAAATCCAGACAATTCATATATCCAGAGACTAATGACTTTAAGTCAGTTATTTTGCATTACTTTCTTTTCCTTCATAGATTGAAGAGCGTGGAAATCCAACTGTTAAACCAAACTGAAGAGTGGTCTTTGGAGATAATCTTACCATCTCATTTATTCTGTCCTCCAGTCACAGTAACAAATTATCCATTTCTCTTCTGACATCACTCACTGAAGTTCACACACACACAAACTCAAGTAAATCACCCAAAATATATAAAGTATTTAAGGAAAAACACTCATAGAACAGACATTTCCAAAGTTCTTAGAGAATTTGGTTTTCCCTGTCCCAGTGCCAAAGACATAGTTGAAAATTACACTTTGAGCATTAACAAACTCATTTTTTCTTTTTTACCTTTTTCTTTTTTCACACTAATGTATGCCTGGCAAGCACAGTTCATGTAAATCTCCCTCTTTAGTGTCACTATCTCCCTTACTAGACGCTGTTGCAGTATTTAAGGGGGAAAAGAACTGATTCCTAAATTCTCTTTCCCTTCTCTTCTGTGAGTACCCATGTAGCATATACAAGAGGTTTAAGATCAGTTAATAGGACATAGGAGAAATTCCTTCATAGAATTGCTGGCAGCACATCAGTGCCTGGATAAGGAACAAAAAGACAAAGAATGAAACAACGCAACCTTTCATGCCTCAATAAAAACCTTCTAAGTGGATGTGGGACAAGACAGATATCCCTCCCAAGGCTCCATTTTTTTTCTCCTGTCTCATAAATGCAAGGCATCCATTAACTTCCTCTTTCACTGGTTGCTGACAGTATACAGCAAGAGCTGGAGATAAATCATGATTTAAATTCCCTACTTCATAGGAAAAAGATGGCTCTGCAGTTAAACCACAGGTGTCAGCCAGGCTAGATTCCCTTCCTATTCCAATTACAGAGTCTCTCTGTGCATAAGACTTGCCATCATGCAGTAAGAGGTTAATTATATTTACATAAGGGCATTTTACAGCCAAGCTCATTAGTGCTTTCTAAAGCTCCTAACTGAGAACTCCCAACTGAAATTACTGTACAAATGGAAGTTAGCATTTCTGAAAGATGTGAAACATCCATTGCTCTGGAGGTAGTGAAGCATTCAGGAACATTCCCAAAATCTAGTTAACATTAGTAACTGATGAATGAACTGGATGCACAGAAATGTGTGAAATATATCCATGTCTAAAGCTAAATTCAAAAATTCAAATTTATTATAAAGCAATACTCAGTGTCCAGAGTTCCTAACCTCAGGAGAGAAGCTCACCGGCAAGAAGAAAGTGAAGGTAGAAAGCTCTCTTTCATAAATGCACATACACTCATGAATGGCTCCTTTGGCAATCCTCTCTTTATTCAGAGCAGCACTGAATTTTCTGTCCAATAAATACTCATGAAAGTACTTTCTGGGTTATTTTAGACAGCAAATGTATACATCAACCAAGAAAAAGGCTCTTCTTAAAGACTCTCCTTTTAAAGATGAGTTGATGGAAGCACTAAAAGATAGATCTCTCAAAGCTTTAGCACACCAAAAAATCATAAATTCTTATAAACCTGTTTATAACACAAACTTAACAGCTCAATACCAAGTTTTCGATTACACACAATCAGGTATTCTGACTGTTCTAAGATATTAATTCTTTACCTTCTGTCCAACTCCTTTTGGCTCTTCAGTTTACTCTCGGTCACAACAAGATAAGATTATTCTTCCTGTTTGGCTCAAGAAGCCTGGTTTCTGCTCTATGGGAGTGATGAAACAAGCACTGGGAGATGCAACATCATTCACATGTCTTTCTTCTGACATACACATAGAAAACTTTCCTGAGAACTAAGCAACCCTGTTTTAACTTGGCTTTACCTACTAATTCTTAAAGGTTGAGGCAAGCCTCTAATTTACAAATTAATTTTGAAAACTGAAAGAATTCTTCCACTTTCTTTAGTGTTTAAGTGTTCGTTCTCTGATGTGGCAGTGCAGTAGATTGTAGAATGAGACAAAACTCTGAAGTCTTCAGTAAGCTACCAGCTACCCAACCACTAAAACTGTCAGTGGAATTGCAGTAACTTGCCTATAGGAAGCAGCATCAGAAAACAAACAGAGCAGGAGTTGATTCTTCTTAGTCTCTTCAGAAGGGAGGTTAATGAAGGAAATATTGGAATTCTACCTCACCTGGAGAAGGCATCCCTCAACATGGAAATTTATCACTAAGAAGTAGGCTCTCTTCCTACAATTTAGGTATTTTCTCCGAACTCCCTTGGTAATTTTGTTCGTCACTTCTGCCTAACATGGAAGTTCTGCATTAAGCTCTGTGTAGTCATAAAAAAGTGCAGCATAAATTTATGTTCAGTGGCATTCAAAGGACAAGGTAACAGCTGTGATTCACAGTACCAAAAACTAAAAAGAGAAGTATGGATAATTTGACATTGACTATATTTCATTGTCATCATTTTATCGTGCCGTTGGGAGAGGTTAAAATGAAAAAAGGAAAGAAAAATAATAAAGGGTCAATTTCAAATATCATTGTTAAATACAGCTTCAAATGCTTTGAGGTAAATCTGGTAGAGGGTTTACTGAACTACCAGTAAACTGAAGTGAGATTTTAAGGATAAAGATGTAGAGGAAAAGAGGAATATTGTGCTGCCCACACACCTATCAAATTATTAACGCATCCTTCACAGGGCAAAAGGGAACAATTACACCATTCAATCAGAGCAACTTGAAAGTGGTGGTGATTTGCTAAGTCAGTCATCTTTTAATACACCATGGAATACCAAGGATGTACTCTTCATCTCTCAAAAATCACTCACTACAACAGAGGAAACATTTAAGGAATTATTCAGGGCAAAATCCACCTTTAGGGAAAATAATTTGGAAACAGTAGCAAGTTCCTGTAGTTAAGGGCATTGGCATAATCTTATATAGCATCTTGCCATTTGACTATGATCTTTTTCTCTCATAGTAAAATGCTAAGCTGCTGTATAGCTAGAGATCACTGCAACTACTGATACACACTGTGTGAACAAGAGCAAGACATCAGATCCTGATAGTCCTTTCCTTGTCAAAAGAATGTGTTCAATGAGCAAGGGGCTGAGAAAGGACATGCGTAAAGTCTGCTGTGTTCAGGCTCCTTCTTGAAGGTAGACATACTGAACACTGCGTAGCAAAGGCAACTTGCTATTCCTTGTGAATATTGAAACTCTAGGGAGGATCTTCAGGCATGCTCTGCTCCTACTAGAAGAAAATTTGTACACAAAATCTGAAATATTTCTAGCAGAACGGGCTACTGTAATGGCACAGATTGTGTCTAAACACAAAGCAATGTATCTTAGAAAGAGTGAGGTTTTTCAAAGGCAGAATCACTAGCATGGCAAGAATGCTGATTGTGCTTTGTATTTAACAAGAAAGACCCAAAATGTATTTAGCATAAACTACTTCTATCTAAACATAATTTAGTTTCCATGACAGCACGTAGAGCTTAATTGCAACCTTCAGCTTCCTGCTGTCCAAAAGAAGGATGACCTTTGACTGTTGCAACCCCCTCCTATATCCCTCTATAAAACAGATAATTGTTGTTGCTGTTGTTATTACACAGATGTGCACACCCCAGCACAGATGAAACCCAAATTTTTGCATGCATGGGTATATCCTACCATCAAAGCTGCTATGATATATTTAGTTCCATGTCACGCTCAAAAGCCCACTAAATGAAATATTTTGCCACAAATGACAGTGTCTCAAGATCAGCTACTTAGAGGCTAATTGGACATCCAAATAATAGTGGAGTTCTCTACTGTAAGACATTTTCTTCCAACTCTTGTATGGCAGAATTCTTAGCAGTAAAAGAGAGGGGGTTTTTCCAGCTGGATCCCTATAGTTATATGGGACCTGATGGGATTCATCCAAGAGTACTATTCAAAGAGCAGGCTGATGTCATCATGAGACCTCTCACAATGATTTTTGGAAAAGAGTCTTGGAAATCAAGGTCCCGATTGACTGGAAACTGGCAAGCACTGTCCCAATTTTCAAGAAGGATAAGAGGAATGACCCCAGTAACTACAAGCCTGTCAGTCTCACTTTAGTGCCTGGTAAAATCACAAAGAAGATTATACTGGGAGTTATTGAAAAACACCTGAAGGACAACACAGTCATCGGTCACAGCCAGCACGGCTTTGTGAGGGGAAAGTCCTGCCTGTCCAACTGAATTTCCTTTTTGACAAGGTAACCCCCCTGGCCGATCAAAGGAAGCCAGCTGATGTCACCTTTTTGGATTTCAGTAAAGCTTTTGATACTGTCTCTCACAGGATCCTTCTGGAAAAAGTGTCCAGCACACAGCTGGGTAAACACATCATGGGATGGGTGAGCACCTGGCTCTTGGGTCAGACACAAAGGGTAATAGTTAATGGGGTAACATCAGGCCGGCAACCTGTCACTAGTGGGGTTCTACAGCGCTCCGTTCTAAGGCCAGTTCTCTTTAACATCTTCACAAACAATTTGGATGCAGGACCCAAAGGACTAATAAGTACATTTGCTGGGGATACGAAACTGGGAGGAACTTTTGGCTCTCCTGAAGTCAGAGAGCCCCTGCACAGAGAGAGGCAACCCCCAATCATGTGAAGTTCAACATGAGGAAGTGCCAGATTCTGCATCTGGCAACCCTGGATGCACGTCCAGGCTGGGGAATGAGATGCTGGAAAGCAGGGGCGTGGAAACAGACCTGAGGGTCCTGGTCAATGGCAAATTGAATACGAGTCAGCAGTGCCCTGGCAGCCAGAAGGGCTGACCGTGTCCGGGGGGGGCATCAGGCAAAGCATCGCCAGCCAGGTGAGGGAGGGGATTGTCCCACTCTGCTCTGCACTGGGGCAGCCTCACCTTGAATACTGTGCGCAGTTTGGGGCACAATAATATGGGAAAGACAGAGATTAGAGAATGTCCAAAGGAGGGCAACAAAGATGGTGAAGGCCTTGAAGGGAAGCTGTATGAGCAGTGGCTGAGCTTGCTCTGTTCAGCCTGGAGAAGACTGAGGGGACACCTCATAGCAGTCTACAACTTCCTCATAAGGAAGAGCACTCTCAGTCACTGTGCACCTTCTTGCTCTAGCTTTTTAAATGAAAAGCAAAGCAAAACAAGCAAAATCAAAACCATACAGTGAAACAGTAATGCCCAAAAAGTCTGCGAGTTACTTCTTGAGCACACTCCCCTCAGAAACAGTATCAAATAAGAATTGCATTAGCAACAATGAAAGCTTTATTATAAAACAGGAAATCTGCTTTAATAAGCCTATGACAATTCGCTTGATCAGCAAATCCCCACACAGAACATAACTTGGTAAATACTAGTTGATGCTCGTTCCCAAGCAACCTCCACCAGTCAGACCTGATGCATACAGACTCATTTTGACCTGGTTTAGCAATTAATTCAGTTTTCTCAATTTGGCAGTGCCTTTCTGAACTCAGTAGTCCAGAGAAGTAGTAAATATCACAGAATCACAGAATTGTTAGTCTTGAAAGGGACCTCAAAGGGACCTCTGGAGATCATCTAGTCCAAGCCCCTCCCAAGGCAGGGTCATCAGGACACAGGAAGGCATCCAGGTGCGTTTTGAATGTCTCCTGGTCCTTGAAGTTATTCCCCCCCAGCTGCAGGACCCTGCACTTGCCCTTGTTGAACCTCATCAGGTTTCTCTCCGCCCAAAACTCCAGCCTATGAAGGTCTCACTGAATGGCAGCACAGCCTTCAGGTGCTTCAGCGACTACCCCCAGTTTCTTATCATCAGCAAACTGGCTGAGGGTACATCCCATCCTTCATCCAGGTTGCTGATAAACAAGTTGAATAAGGTTGGACCCAGTATTGATTGACACCACTGACTACAGGCCTCCAACTGGATTCTACTCCACTGATCATTACCCTGTAAGCTCTGCCATTCAGTCAGTTCTCAATCCACCCTACTGTCCATTCATCTAACCCACGTTTCCTGAGCTTGCCTATGAGGATGTTATGGGAAACAGTGTCATAAGCCTTAGGAAGTCAAGGTAGATAACACCCATTGCTCTCCCCTCATTGACCCATCCTGTATCTCCATCAAAAGGAATCGGTATAGAATCTGAAATCGTACCAATCAAGCCTTCTTCTTGCTCCCTCATTTTGTTTTGATATATTTATTAAGCAGAAAAGTAAACAGAAAAAAAATATTAGAGGAGGGGAAATTTCATGATCTGAAGCATTCAGGATAGCAAATATCTAACCTCAAGTTAACTCAACCCTTGTAGAGAAATCAAAGATTCTGGTCTGCAGTGTTCCTTTAGTCTGAGTGACACAGCTTGCAAATTTTATCTATTGGCTACTACTTAATTGTCAAACTATTTTCTGAAAGGTAAGGCCTCTATCTTACTACAGAACTGCAACAGCTCTCAGAACTACCTTTCTGAATACCTTCAGTGTTTTCTGATTTCCCCTCAGGATTATGCCAGGCTTTCCTATTCCTCTCCAAGGAAGCTACAGGCTGGATAGCCATCCTGGTGTGCAAATCTGCTCACTCTCCTCACCCCAGAGCTCCCTCAGAAAAGCAGACTGCCCACAGGCAGCCCCCTGCAAGGCTGTGAGCCATCCCATGTGAGCAGAGCAATAAAGTACCATCAGCTAGGCCCACATACGCCTCTAATTCACAAAGCTCAACCAGCCGAGCCTCTGATGACAGAACAGCAGTGCAAGAATTCCCAGTTGGCATATTCCCACACTGACTCTGTAAATGTAAAGTAGGAACATCAGCTAGCAAAGAGAGGTTCTGTTCTCAATTTTGTGTCCCTAAGCATTTTAACAATGAAAAAAGACACTGTGCAGCAACACAATAAAACTGTTTCCTTTCTTGTCAAGAAGATGACAATAACATGGCAATCTGTGGGAAAGCAGAGGCTGCCTCTAGCTTACAGAAGGTTTTTTTTAATCTGTTTTTATGAAGTTGTTAATTCTCTTAATTACCTGCATGTCTTGCTGCATTATAAAGCTGGGCAGCTGGAAATTAATTGGATCTTTTCTACTATGACTTATTTGCTATCAGATTAGTAATATTTTACAAGAGAAAAGGCCTTTCTTTTGCGTGACTCAGTTAAAGTTGATTTCATACATCCAGATTCAGCATTTGCACTGTTATCCCTTATTGCACCAGCTACCTTCTGAGTCCTCAGGAGCCAGGCTAATTGTGCTAAAATAACTAGCGCAGCAATGAAGAGTGTGTGCAGACTACAAAAGATGAGTATGTCTGACTTCTGTTTGTACACATGTACACATGGGGCAGCAGCTCCATGAAGTGAGTGCACTTTTGAAGCTGAGGCACAAGTCTCTCTGGTTCACTGTGTGCAGAAATAATGCATTTGTTATGAAAGCAAACTTTCATTTCCCTGATCAGTTACTAACTGCCAGCAACGTCAAGACGTCATAAGAAGTTCAGATCTCACTGTAGCTGTTTCCCTATCACAAACAACAATCTGTGAGCCACTGACCTTTTCCTTGTCAGTTGACAAGAACAGCTCTAGAAGCTACCAGAGTGTGTCAGCACGTGGGCTTAACTTAAATGGCATTATCGACCCAGAAAGGAACTTCTTTCTGTAACTACCAAGAGAATAAGGAATAAAAACTACAGTTGGTTTCTCCACACATAAATCTATGAACCAGATCATTAGACTTTATTTAAAACACATATGGTCAAATTCTACCATGAATATATGAGGAGAGAGAATTACTTCATTTCCAGTATGAAAATAAAATTCTGACAGGCTTAGAGATTCCTGCAATGATTACTACATAAGAATGTGGCATAGTGCAAATTCAGTCCACACACATAATCACTTCAAAGATCAGACCTTTAGGGGGGATAAGATCAGCACACATCTGATGGGTGTCTCACCAAGCTGCCCATGGAAGGGTGCATGGGTTTTATCCCCAGGAATCTAGAAAATGCCTTGAATCTATCTGGAAACTATTACCATTCCAGTGACGTCCCCATCAGAAAGAAACTATGGATATCAGATTTCTGTGAACTGCTGCCACAGGTTTAATTAGCGCAGGCAGATACCAGAACAATACAAATCATTTTCTCTGTGTGTCAGATTATAAGACTATCAGTAGTATACCTTCATAAAGGGAGAAACCAGAGGACTTGAGCCTTGAATGAGGCATGAACCTTTGAACAAATACAAATGAGCTTCTTGCAGAGAAGAATCATTTAGAAGCCAGGCGTATTTCGGAAGTAGCAATATAGAAGCCTGGGAAATTTAAGTTGAGAGAGTGAGAAATCTTTCTCAACTCATCAAATATTTGAAGCTTGAAGATTTTTTCTGTAATATCCTTTTCCATACGTTTTCCTAAATCATCTTCCCACAGACTTACCTTTTTAAAAACTGACTAAATACAAGCCAGCCTCTGATACCAATGATTGCTAAGCTCATTACACAGTTTTCTCTTTTGCTGCCTCACTGAAATATTAACAATGCAGCATATTAAAGGACTCTAAGGAGAGTCTTGTAAATCCTAATCCATCTTTAGTGGAATAAAACTTAAGGTGCAGATCTGAATGCTTTATAAAATTTGCATTTCTCAAGACAGATTAAAGTCTCCAAGTACTTTCAGCTCTTCTGAAAATACATTTAAATTTCACTGCAGGACGCAAAGAAAGCTTTAAAAAAGAAAATACTGTGTTCAGATATTAGTGTCTAATCATTAAGTTGGTGCATTGTTGCCTTCCATTCCAGTTCAGTTTTACCAGTGCTAAAACACATCTTCCCATGTATTCAGGTGAAATCTCATATCTTAAAAAGGACAATTTACCTAATTTCTGAAAAAGAAAGCATCTTTTCTGTTTCCTCTGTTTGGGCTTGACTCCCCAGGAAGAGTTTAGAACTGCAAAGTACTCAGTCCTCTGCATGAAATTTAGTTCTTAAAATGAAGTTATCAGCTTAAATGCTTACAATGAAATTAAAATCACTAAAGTTGCATTCAGGTGAAACCATCATCTGTAGTGCTGTCTAAGAGTCAGTTTTCTCTCCTAATCCTAACTAAACTGACATTCTGTGAGGTTAGAAAGGCTCAGGCACTGAAATGATTTCCTAGGCTAAGTCATAACAGCTGTCCCCATGCACATGCTTTGCCTGTAGCAAATGCAAGGCTTTATCTTAGAATCACTTTTCTAGAGCTAAGTCAAAGAAACCAAGTCAAACTGTCTTGAATTTGCTATAAAGTATGAACACGCATTCACAGTTACTGCGTATTTGTAAGTTTCCTAAAAAGTTATCATGCTGCTCATATGTCTTGAGTCCTAAGGCTTAGATTAGGGTGGGACAGCCAAAACAGGAGCCATCATGCAAGCTCGAACGCAGAGCTGCTCAGAAGTTACACCACCATATGCTCAAATGGGCTCAGCGGGGTTAAATGTAAATGCAAGGGGTTGGCTATTACTTGGTCCAAAAATGCACTGAGGATGTGCAGAAGTGGAAACACGAGAAACACCAACAGAGTGGTGTTGCAAGAAAGGCACTTTCAGGGCGCTGAATTCCAGCTAGAAAAGCCTCAGAACTGTGAGCCTTGAACTTGCCTAGGAATCCCTCTTACTTCATTCCTACAAGCAGATGTTGATGCACTCTTCAGAAGTTGCAAATACCTTGCAAGACCTTGACAACAATCAACATCTCAAGTCAAAAAACATAACAATATCATGTTGTTCCTTTCCCACAGAGAACCAACATTTAGCCTCAACTTCCATGTTGAAGACTTCCACCTTTGCAGTGAATTCCACAAACCTAAGCCACCACCTCACGAAGTAGCAGTTATGCTAAACTGCACTGCCCTTTAATCTGTGTATCTGCCTTCCCCTTTTCTGTCCCTACATAAATAATCCCTTGCAGAAGTCACGCATCAGAAGGAGTGACCTCTATAAAGTCGACAAGGTTGGTCTTTCTAATCTCTGTCACAATATATGAGCACGTCTTACTTTCATGTTAATAATAAAAATGTGTTGCTATCAAAAAATAATTTTAAAACCATAGCAAGAATCATAATTTTTCACAGCAATACATGAAAAGAATTCAAAAGGTGCCAGAAGAGACTTCAAACGAGGGCAGAGCTGGACAGAACAGTTCCTTCCTGCCCTGAAGGTGAATGCCTTCAGTCATACAATTAGTTGCCCTATAACCTTAGTTTGCATAGCTACAGCTGTTATTAACAGTCATAAAAGTCACTCAGCTATATGCATTTGACTTGGAGGCTGCTTGCTGGGGTGAATTTCATAGGCCAACAAGGTGCTCAGTTATGCTCCACTGTCTTCTGTTTGCTCTAGATTTACAGCCCTCTCAGCTAATGAAAGCAAAAAAAGAGGAGGAGCACATCCTCAACTCAACAAATTAACCACTGCTGGTGCATATTGTAAATTGTTACTAAGTGGGCCTCTCTCTGTTGTAGTTCCCATTCAGTGGCACAAAGGATCAAATTGAGACCACCAGGCCACACACTTGCTAGGGTACTCTGCTGAATGGGATGGATCTTCCATACAACCCACCAAACTGCCTCAGCTTTTTCCATATGCTCCTAGACTAATTCTATTTTCCAAGCAAATAATGTTTTTGCCTCCTCCCATTTGCTACAACTTCTATCATGTTGTCCATCCAAATTATTTGTTGCAGCTGGCCTTGTTTGATTTGCAAGCCTTGAAGGAGCCCAAGCTGAGCACAGTTTTCCAGGCTCTAACTCAACACTACATTATCTGAAGCTGACCTAGCATTTAATTCAATGATCTTTCCCCAGTATGTGCGATCTGCATTTTGGTTCGCAGGAACCATCATAATCCATCTTCACTGTGACAGCTTTACAGTACAAAGATGACATTCCTATGTTTCCCCTTAGGGCCCTTGTACACTGAGAACTTTAGACATGCTAACTGTCCATTCCCAGCTGGAATTTTATGCACATTCACTTGCAGACTGAGTAATTAGTACCAATCCGCATCTCCATTGACCAGCTAAATAAGGTCAGATGAAGAACAATATTTTCCCCTCACAAGTGACTTTAGATGCATCTTGTCAGATAATGCTGAGATATAACTCCTTTACTTTTCTTGGAGGGCATTAAAAAAAATCAGTGATCCATTTGGAAGATATAAACTACAGACATGGGTATTCTCAAAACTGCACATTGAAAAACTACTTATAGAGAGGAAGGGGCACAGGCTTTAGTCTGCCTGTGCACTACAGCCCTTTCTGAAAAGGCAGGAGAGGAAACAATTGAACATCCATAACCTGCAGCACTAACAAACAATCAGTCCCCTCAAGAGATTATATTCTTTCAAATTTCATCACTCTAGCCTATCATGAGAATTTTGAGTGGACATTTAATAACCTGATTCATCAGGGATTATATTCCATTAAAATAGAACTGAGACCAAACCAAGGGTAGACTCCATACAGCTTTAATGATCTTGTATGATTTCCTGTCTAGGAGAAGAGCTGTCAGAGACAAATACAAGACAGTCATATGCAAACCCTTATGCATCTTACTACCTAGTGTGTTCAACTCTGGAATGCAGTGCACACAGCAAATATAGCAAATTATTTACTCTTTACTCATAGTTACACTTTGTGCATTCTTTCACAGCAAAACTTATTCACAGTACATACACAGAATGTTCTTTCAGTTTTTGTTACAAATTATTGCCTGTCTCTGTACTACATTAGTCTCCAGTAGACTCATATTTTGTGAATTGTCTAAGATGCTCCTAATTTTCTTATTTTGTATCCTTGTAGGCTTATTATTTCCCAATCTTTGGTACCAACATTTGCTAATTTTTATTACAGTCTGACAGTTCAAGTCTTATAGCTACATTTATTTCTTTCTCATTAAAGTCAGCCTAAATAAACTTCAAATAGGATTGCTTTACTTAATTTTCTTTTTTTTCTTTTATCTTTCTATTGTGTTAAACACAGTGACAAAGAATATAAAGTTTCTTCTACATAGGTCACCAAAAAAAAAGACAAAAAGTCACTGCCACAAAGACTTTGAACAATAAACTAAACTGACAAAATGTATTTCACTAGGGTTTAAAAATAAACAGTGATTAAAGTAAGTGGAAGAACAATTGGTTGATATTTTTAATAAGCAAACAGCAAGATTACATTAACTGGCCCTTTGGGAATAAAACAGATCTACAATAGATTTAATTAAATGCATTTAATGAAGCCCAAGTATAACAACAACAAAATAGTGCATCATCTGAAATGATGCCTGAACTCTAGTAAACCATTCTGAACTCTAATAAATGTCTCATTGTTATCTTCAGAGAATTTTTATTTGCACATGAAATGATTTGAATCTTTCCCCTCCAACTTATTTAATGGCTTTGCAATGTAAAAGTTTCAGAAGTTACTTTTAAATCAATTTTTGAAAGGAACTCTTTATTCTATTATTTTTTAATAAAGTATCATGGACTGACATGCTGCTCCATGGGGACATGTCAAAAGAAGGACTGATGACTAGAGTTCAGTGGAAGTATAGTGCTGTAATCTGTATAACCGAAGAAAAAGGTCTCACTGTCCCTTCACAAGGTATTTTGTAGGCATTTACTAATTCATCTTGAACACACATTTACACTAGGACAAAGGGAATACAAGATGGGTATGAACTAGCTCAAAAAATGTAAAGCACTACTCCACAAGGAGGGTAAGAAAGAACTAAGCCTGAAACACTTCTAGGACTGATGCTTGCTGTGTATTCTAAAGAGGGGCTGAAACACTCCCACTCTGTGTACTCCTTTTCAGAAGGGCATACAGTCACTAAAAGGAAAAAGCACAATGATGCTCTATCACCAGTGGAGTGACCTTGATTTCAGATCAGAACCTATTCTGAACTTTACCAGCAATTTCTTTTGGAAAAGCAGCAGAGGAGCCTTTCTTAGAGGAGATTAGGTGGAAGATCTATTTTTGTGTGTATATTCATAAATACATGCAGGAACAAATAAAGAAACAAACCAAGGATACCCAAAAAAATCAAACTGGAATTAATGTATTTATGCATTAAACCATTAAATTCTCCATACTATTTACGCCTCAAGCAAAGAAGTTCTGGGATAATTCTCCAAATAAATACTTCCCACCACGAAGTAGCTGTGCTCACAATGGCCACAGGAACATGAGACATGTCTAACAGGTGCAGATTAGCCCTTCAACCAACCCAGAGGACTGGAACTCCAAAACATCCATCCGTGCAGAGCGTCCCCTAGAGACAGTGGGTTTCATTCACACAGGGTTGAGTCTTATCCAACAGGAACAGATGATTATAAAACTCCAGGAAAAAAAAAATTATTGTTTCAAAGCTCAATTTTCCAGCAGAAAGGCATTACATTAGGTTCCCTTGCTGAAAACATAGCACTGTAGGAGAACAACAGGATTTTAATATTTGCTGGAACTACATTTATTGGGGCAGAAATTAAGGCAGAATAAACAACAAGAAATACATATCCTGGACTCAGGAGCTTTTTGAAAGAATATGTTTCAATGATGCTAAAACCTAAAAATTTCAGAGGTCAATTTAAAACTTCTACAGTCTTTTTCTTTCCCAAGGGCATGCTTTCAAGTGAATCCCTCTAAAGCAAAGTCCTTATTTGCAAGTTTCTTTTCTTCTCAGAAAGCACAGTAGCAGCTTGTTGTAAAAGGCAAAGTGTATGAACTCTGTGCAGCTGATAAAAATTCCAGCTCAAGCTGTATTTGAAGATAAAAACTATCAACCACCAAGATATTTTTAGTCAGTCCCTTCTGCTACTAACATTTTTCCAAATTGTTCTGGACCCCTAAAATTTCTCTGTTTCATAATTCACTCTGATATTGATTCTTTCAGGCAGGCACAGAATGATCTAACCTCAACATATGAAATGACAAAATGGCCCTTTTATCCTGAGTGTAACAGGAAAAAGTGTTATTTTCTCAACTCTTTACAAACTGCATAGCAGCCATCTCAGCCATATCCCTCCATTTTCCGGTACATCCACTTCTTGATATGTAAAACGCAGCACAATAAAATTTGTTTCCTTCCTCCAAGCATTTTTGATCATTTTGCAGAAATGGACTTTAAAGTCTGCAGAATATTATACAGTTCAGCTGAATTTGTATCTTTCCTGGTAAAATTTCATTTTTCCCCACTGCATGCCCATGCAACATTTAAAAAGTCTTGGAAGCAAATTCTCTAAACACCTAAGCACAAACCATTCTCTTGCTTTAGTAGAGTTTGGCTACTGATAGGTCTTTTGGTTTTCTTTGTTATTATTTACTACAGATTCTCCACGAAATTAAAAAGAGAAATTTCTACTCAATGTATTCAGGTTGGGCACAAGAATACTAGCAGCAATACCATTAATGAAGATTTTTTTTTTTATAATGAATTATATCAAATTTTCCAGCAGATAGAATGGGATACTGAGGAGCAAATAGCTGTTTTTCTATTAAACTCTCACAATTAATAGGTGCCCTCCCACTCCCTCATACTCAAAAGGAAACCAAGCCATAATAATCCTCCACTGGCACACTTGAAATCACCTTTACTGGGGAACATAGGAGGAATAAGGTACTTTATTATTCATATTCATTGAATCATAAAATGTCTAGAGGCTACAGAAGTAATGGCCCCTTGCACCAATGGTGACTGTCCCTGCTACAGAGACAGAGAATTGAGGTGGCAGGTAGAAGCAGCAAATATGCATAATCTGTGATTAAAGTAATTGAGCAGTGAATGGAAAAGGAAGCAGAGAAACCCACATCACATAGCTTGGAAAAATCTCATAACCTACATAACCCACACATATATAACTGCTGTCTCAAGCCCCTTTTCAGAAATCTTCATCTAACCCAGGCCAAGTGTCTGCGTTTCACCTACTTTTACATAAATAGGAATAAATCTTGGTAAGCTGAGCTCTGGCAATGTTTAAAAGGATCTTTACAAAGGTTCTGAACTGCAAGACAACGGTCAGGAGATCAGAAGCATCACTACTAAATCCTGCCTGAAAATGGCATATCCCAGCATTTAGGATTACGGAGACAAAAACCCTTGTGGTGACTGACTAAGGACAGAAAATAATGAAAAGCCAGTAACATGAAAATGAGATTTTTCCCTCCAGAGCACTTGGCTACATGAAAACAACTTGATCCCTCATTTAGCATTTACGTCTAAAAGTAAAGTAAAATAGATAAGCTTTAGGACACTCTCTGATGCTCTCATAATTTATCAGGGAAGCCTGGTGGCCAGAAATCCTTGGCTGTGGTGTTCTCCAAAGTCATTTGAACAGTATCTGGCTATATTATTTGCTGTCCAGGACAAATTATGATATTTTTTGTTTACATTATTTCAAATAAAAAAAAATTCAGAAATCTCCACAAGCTCCATCAAGCCTCAGTTAATCCTACCTAACAGTGCAAGACTCTTCACAATAACTTTCACAGAAGCTGGTCCATATGCAGACAAAACTTTGAGTGCATTTTCCTGGTCAGTCCTGTCTCTGATCACTGTCATAATATATCTGTAAGGTACAACTGAGGATCACATTACATCTATTTTTACCTCCTGCACACTAGCAACAAACTTCATACAAAGTCTTCAGGGATCATAGAGTCTGATCAATTAAGCAGTGATAGTATCTCATTACTATATATTTTTCTCATGTGTTCTGTACAATTTCTCTAATAGCACATAAATTAATTTTCCATCTTCTATGTTGCACTGCAGTAACTGAGAAAATATACAAGACTAAAACACGGAGGTGATTATGCTTATGATTTGTGTTTAAATCCAGCAACACTGCCTAGCTCCAGTACCCTAAAACCTGTCAGTAAGGAAAGCAATAATAAACCCTATCTATCAGCTCTCTCTTACAGGAAATAATGTATCACTCTAAATGCTTTAAAATAGCATTTTTTAAAAAAACTCGGCCTAAACTCTGCTTATACTAATAGTCTAAACTTTCTTGGAAAGTAATATACAGGGTAGAAAAAGGCGTAAAATTTCAGGATTCACATTGTAGGTGTGTTTTATAACTATCCAGTGACACCAGCTACAGTGAAGTTAAGGAAACAGAAATGATTTAATTAAGCATAGCTCCAACCTTTAATTCTTTTTCTGCCTTTCCCATTAGCCAAATGCCTGTACATAAATTTAGCCAGATATTTAATAAACACATATACACTTTAAAAAGTATCACTTTGAAGTAAAGCTTGGCAGTATTCGATTCAAAGGGCTGTCACAACAGAAACACTTCACTTGCACACCCGTCCATACAACTATAACCTCACACTGGTGGCAGCTTACTCACCTGATGTTCGCATCTGCCAGAGAGACCTGAGGTTTTCCTGATGTACAGAACCCAAGTCCTCAGACACCTTAATGACATAAGTGACGGTGACTCCCGTGCAGTCACACAAAGAAGAGCTAGAGATGTTTCTGCTGAGATTTGCTAGCAACGTTAATCACCATGAGCACCAACCAACCTCATGGAAGATGAAAGCTCACTACTGTTTCTTTCCCTTCAACCCTTGGAGCACGTCTGAATTCAACTTGAGAGATTAGGTGAGAGTGAAAGGTAAAATGCAATTTCATTTCTTCTCAGAGCAGTTTTCAGATTTAAAAGATGTTTTCATTAGCTGAGAGGGGCTTTTTCTCACCCCTGCACAGATGTAATCCTTCCTTACTCTTCATAAGCCACATCTAGGCCCATTCAAAGTTGAAAAGATGCTGGACAATCAGGTTTCTGCTTCCATTTGTCAAGAAGAGCAATTCCAAAAGACTCTTCAAGTGTCAGGTCAGACCACAAGAGTGGAAAAAGAAAGTTTCCCCGTTCACCAACCCAAAAGGGAAGTGAAGCCCACCATGAATGCGAGACACCACATTTACTCCAGTCACCACAACTGTTCTCACACTCTGGATGATCAGATCTTACAGCGTTGACATTGATCTCATTCTTATCTGTACTATACCAGTGTAGCCATGCCAACTGCAAAGCAATTATCCCAGAGTGAGACAGAAAAAGGTTTGGCCTCAAATGTATTCTATCTGACAACATCCACCTCTCAACTGCACAATACTCTGGAATATAAGGGAAGAACCAACCACTTTAACTCAAATCCACTGCATTAAAGAAAGCAATCCCAACACAGAAGTTGATGCTTCCTTTCTGACACCATTTCAGGAGCACTACAGAGAAAAGAAAACAATGGTTCCTCATGATAGTGGTGTGGAATCACATTTCAGAGTGAGATGAGTCTCTAGCCATTTATTCCTTACTTCCCCCTCGCTCCGTTCCATCTCTACATCATTTTTCTCACTGTTAAAACATCACTTCTCTCAGCTTATATTTTTGTTCAATGATGCAAGCAATCAGCACAGCTATTATTTCAGAAAAGAAACTAGTCTCACATGTGGACAAAATCCTTAAGCTACAGACCAGGGAAGGAAACCAAGACTCCAAATCCTCACTAATTGTGATCTTCTGGCTTTTGCTAATTTACAGGATTAACTCACTCCTATAATAGTCCAGATTTCTTCCTCACATCACAATTGAGTCATGGGGTTTTCATACTCACAGGATAAGCCTATTTAGCTCTTTTCAGCCCATGGGATACCCTTTACCTCTTTCTTCCCTTAGTCACCCCAGTATCATGAAGGGGAAAAGTAATGATTCTAAGGTCATTAAGCCATGCATAAAAATGCCGTGAGAGATCAAATCACACCCCAGTTCACATAGACTTAAGTTTCCCCTCTTTATGAAATTAAAAAAATCAGTGTACAACCAGGCTGTTAGTTGAGGGGGTGGACAGGAGGAATGAAATACAAATAGCTAACTCCTGTAATATACAAATTGAATGATCAAACAATCATGGCAAAATGTCAGCTGATGACATACACTGACTTTGGTAGGGTCATATCTAATTATTAGTGACTTGGTTGAAAAAGGCTTTTAGTCGGAGGACAGCTACTTCAGAGATAACAACTAATGCACGGGGAAGAGGGCAACAGAGATAATTAAGCAAGGATATAATTTCAGTGCCAATGAATTTGTTTGACATTCTGCTTTGCGGCCCAGTTAATCTTTGTAAACAAAATTCCTGCACTTTCAGTGTATAGTCTCACTATGGAGTCACTTTGTTGTTAAGAGTCCAGGTCACAGAATGAAAAAAAAAAAAATCAATGCAAGAATTTGCACACATTTGCTCAGCATCATCTTTCGTTGGCTCACAGTAATAGGAACAAAAAGTTTTTGACTATGTGGTGACTAAGGAGTCACCTCACTCAAATGTGGATCTCATACATACAGCGACTGAACTGCTATTGAAACATAAGCCATCCAAAAAATTCTGAACCAAAATCTAACTGCACAAAATCGAAATACCTTCAGCATTAGATACCTCAGTGTATTGTGTCTGGTTGCATAAAAACACCAATCTTTCCTTTTGTTTCTAAGATGCTTTGGTAAAATAGGTCTGGCTCTAGGAAGCATGGAATAACTAACAGAAGACACTGCTAGTTTGCAGATGGAGCAAGTAACTTGATTTCTCTACTTTGCATTATATGCCTTAGAAGGTATTTAAACTATTCTGGCACCGATGGAGCAATCATTAATATTTTATCCTTATCCTGCTGAACACTCTAAGAAGCGACAGAAGCAGCAGCAAATGGCAGAGAAATAAATTAGACAGCAAAGACTTGTAAAAAAGGCTTGGAATGAAAGTCCTGTATGGGAATACCCCACACACAGGCGTAGGCTCTGTATCTGAATTCTCCATCTTGTGCCCAACTCTAATCATTACCAGTTTCTTTTTAAAAGCCCGTGCCTGAATGAACTGATGTGTTATGAGACAGCCATGACCTAAGTAAACTCCAAACAAATCATTCATCACAGCAAAGCTCCAGAACAAGCCGGTACTTTCTCAGAGAAGAGTGTTCTTCTAAACACATTATACATGAAGAGAAAACAGAAAACACATACTTTCTGTAGGCTTTCATCAATTGTACACAAACAAAGCCTTTGATAATTCTGAATAGGCTTGAGACCATTATGCCCCAGGCCAAGAGGCTCTCAGTAGTTTAAGATCTCATTTTCCAAACTTTTGGTCAAAAGAGTCTTTTTAAGTGCAGGGGAGAAAGAAACACTTTTTCCGTGAATATTGTTATGTTCACAATGCCCCTACTCTAATCCTTATATGCACTACCTTTTTCCTTACCAGAATCAAACTTTACATCCTCAAGGTCAGGAGTAGGAAGTGCTCACCCATCTCAGCTGCTACATTTTCTGTTACCCATCATTCCCTTTTATGGCTTAAATTGTTCCTGGAGCAGTTGACCTACTCCAGTTCTCAGGCTCACTCTCACCTTCCTGTCACTCAAATCTACCACACATGCTGTGCTAAATTTCCTGTGATTTGCCTTTTGAAATTATCTACTTAAAGTCATGAAAAGATTCTTATGCCGGTGTAGAAGGGCAAATAGAGTACCAAGGAAATGTTCCTACCATTTTATGTTCTGTAGCTCACACCAACACACGACAATCATGCAGTTAATTTAATACTTTAGGAAAATACTGTAGTGCTTTGACTCCAGAAAAAGTGTAACCAGCTTAATCTAGCCACTATTTTCAAGTCCTTTCCCTTCAAAAGCAAACTCTAAATCAGTTTGAACTCCTAAGGGCTCAAATCTTATTCTCCAGTGTGGTGTTTTTGTTTTAGCTACCTTATCAGCTTGGGATTATGAAGTAATGAAAATGTTATGCACTCAATTTAATATCTCATTCTCTATAAAAATTACAAGAAGCAATCATTTCATTAAGGAATTTGGACTTTTGGCTCTTGTATCACTACCCCAGGCCCAAAGGTTTCTTTTTCTTTAGAAGTGTTATGTAATAATTGGTAAGCAACAGAAGTGTACTTAACACTGTGGTATCCCGTGATTCACATCAGCAGCTGCACAAATAATTGCAGCCCTTCTCAGGTAAAACCTCACCAATTTAAATTAGTTTTCTCAGAGCAAGGAAGGACTGAAATCCCTCTGAATGATAGAGAGATCAACAGAAGCCTTTACAAGTGTTAAAACACAGTCTGATCCACAGGGTATACAAATGCTACCTGGTGATAAGCACTGAAAAGAGCACAGTTTTCAGACTCTGAATCAAATTCTAATGAATTTTGGCTAGTATTTTTTTACACGTATTAAACAGCAAGGGGTCAGTTTTACCCTGACCAGGTAAACACTTCAGAATTCCAGTATTCATGGTTTTAACAGGCCATGCTCTTTGTTCAAGATCAATAATTCCATTTCCCTGCACCTGATTCCCTGTTTTTTAAAAAGGACCACTTATCAGCAAAATTTGATTCAACCCCTTTTTTGTCAGGCCTAGGGGACATCACAGATCTTTAGAACCAGATCTTTGTTTGTGTTTCAAGAGGTGACTAAATGCAGAATCACATAAAACAGGGACAGTGAGGACTGATGGGGTCACCTACGTCATCTCCTAATCTCCAGGTGGGATCAGTTTTGCCTAAAAAATTGCCAGTAGCAACTTCTCCAAAATTCTTCGGAGACTCCATTGACCAGTTCAAATTATGCATCCATGAAATTATTAGAAACTTTCTTTTACATTCAGCATGCGTCTCCAGCTAAAGACAGTGCTACTTCTTCTACATTTTCAGATTTTAAACATATAATACGTTACTAAATCTGATAATATATAAATTCACATTTGTTTTACTTACCCCTGGTAGCAAGTGCTCTATCTGCAAAATTAATTGAATAGTGGCATGTCATCTAAGACTTGTCTTACACTACTATATCAACTGATCCTTAGAATATCACAACAATTCCTTTAGTTTGGTTTTTTTTTTAATTGTTTTTCTACTGGAACTGAAGCAGAAATTATAATTAATTCCCCAAAACAAGGTTCTAATTTTAGGCAGTCTGGAAAGAAGATGCTAGGAAAGGAATAACATCATACAAATTACAATTTTAAGAATACTTTCTGGTGCCTAAAATTGCAGTGAGTCAATTCTTAGCCAAAGAAAATCACTTTCAAACTAGTATTTTCTCTTTTTGATGATACTTTAAGGAAGAAATCACTGTCAGTTTTCAAGGTACTCAACCATTTCTTTCAAGTTATCTAGACTGTCTAACAAAAGCTAATTTACAATGGGAGGTGTCTACCACAGGTGCCATTAAGTCTAGAGCCATGAGACTGACTTCTCCCTGGACATGCATTTAACAAGATTATGATGTAGAAGCATACTGCACTTCTTTGTGTGAAGTGCAAGGCTTTTTATCCCAAGAAATTATCTTCTATTCCTCATAGCTAATGCACACTGAGGTTTTTCTAATCGTTATTCTTAAGGGAAGGCAAGAAAACTTAATTAATATATAGACATTCACAAGTAAGTAACTAGCAACTCTTTTTTTAATTCACCTTCAAATCAAGAAGGGTTCTAATTAAGATGAGATAACAGATTCAACTTCCTAGTGCTCTTCCCCAGCAGTTTTGCAGCTGTAAGTGCATAACAAAAATATAATTATGTAGGACAGAAATCTAAAATCTGTAACAAATAATACTGGCTTCTGCACACAAAAGCAGAAAAAACCCAAAGCTCACATCTTCCCAATATTTGAAATTACAAATAAATTACATTTCAAAGTTTTTCTTACTTGACTAATTCCCGGTCTGATACAGAATACAGACACTATGTAAACAAACACTAAATTCCCTTTAGTGTGTTTAAAGATGAAAGCTATCATTATTATTTCTGAACAGGACAATTAAACGTGACAACTTGAGTATAATGAGAATTTCAACATTTGAAAGTAGAATCTTAAAGAAAACAATGAAACAATAAACAACTTCTGTCAAAGACGAACATTGTTAAGTTTGTTTGGTTTTGTCAGATTTTTTGTTTGTTTTCTCTTTTCTAGGCAGTTAGTTTGGTTTTTGTATTGTTTTTTGGGGGGTTTTGGCAGGGGGGTCTGGAGGGCAGGCAATCTTTTTTATTTCAAGGTTACTGAAAGTGAAGAGTAGGGAAGAATCCTTAATTTAACTGAAGCCAAACTACAGAATCAGTCTGGACAATTTGGAATATTAGATTCTCCTTCTTATATTTTTAAGTCAAAATGAATCATCTAGGAAATGCAAAAATTATAAAAAGTAAACAAAAAGCACATTTTCAAGAACCTAAGAGACTGTGAATGCAATAAAACTGAATTAATTTTCCTAATACAAACAATAGTTATTCAGATTTGTTAATGTGCATTCTTTGTTTAGGCTTTTTTTTCTTAGTTCAAACTTAGATCAAACTTTTTTTCTTAGATCAAAAATATGACCACATACTGACCGACCCAAATGTGATTCAGGTTCACTAGAGCATAAATCACAAAACCATAAAGTCACATATTTTCCAGATAAAATAACTGTGGCTCACTTCTGGTTTTACCTAGTTTGCTTTGGTGCATGACAATATCTTAATGCTTATGAATAACTTTACATTTTTCTGGCTTCAATATCAGTTACTTATACTAACAAAAGTTAAATATTAATTTAGGGATCTATCTTGCACTATGTTCATAACTTAACAGAAAGACCAACTTTCATAGTTATTTATGGGCCTAAGGAAGCCAACAGGGATGGCTGTGAGCACACGGGAAGAACAGGCTTATGTCCCAGTCTGCAAGTGCTGGGGCACTCTGAAAATCCCACCAGCTACAGTTAAGCACATCAGAAAGCCCACCTCCTGTCATACAAAATCTTCTCCTCTGCCCTTTGGTACGGATGGGTTATACAGGTATTTATGGGCGTGGCGTACCAGAAAACAGCAGGCCAAGGAGGAGGAAAAGACTGTCCTGAGAAGTACTTGAAAATCCTCCAGAACTTCTAAGATCTGAAGGTTACTAGTCCTCCTGAATCCATGAGAACTGATAAAAATCAAAACACCAAGAATCAGCTGAACCTACAGAAGGTCACCAGCACACTAGCATCAAGACTGCAGGCAACTTAGAACATGTTGATGAAGGCAGTGCCTGCTATATGTAGTCAAACAATCATATACACATATGATGAAATAAAAGAGCTCCTGGATCCTTCCTGAATTCCAACTCAGAAGCCACTGGTACGCTACTGCTGCCTTCCACTTGTGAGTAAAGTGTGGTTGGCTCCCAGCTGTTGCTCCAACCAAGTACTCTGAGACAGAGTAAGTAACTGTATGAACAAATAATTCCCTATAACTCATGATTAGTTATCTGCACTTAAAAACAACAACTGAGTTCTACTCTTAATAGTGGTTGAATTAATAAAAGATGTTCTAATTAACTCCACTTTTGATCCATGTCTCCCCCAACTCAATCCCCTATCAGGGAAACGCAAGTTTATATCACCCCCTGATCTGGTGTTCCTTATACAAATGGC
This sequence comes from Pseudotriccus pelzelni, assembly GCA_035584735.1. Classification (NCBI taxonomy): domain Eukaryota; kingdom Metazoa; phylum Chordata; class Aves; order Passeriformes; family Tyrannidae; genus Pseudotriccus; species Pseudotriccus pelzelni. Next base: position 37,392,094 of record JAWMRA010000113.1, read on the forward strand.
TCCGCTTCTACCCTACAGGAGCAAGCCGTGTCAGTATGCCCATGCAAGCTTTAATGGGAGGGAAACAAACAAGTTCTGTTATTTGAAAATACTTACTTGGTAGGGATATAGAGTGACTCCATTCGTTCTTGACAAAGACCAGGTGCCATCAAGGTACTGATGAGCCTGGATGGCCACAGAGTTGAGAACATTCCCGTTGCTGGGGCTGGTGGCCATTTGAAAGCTGACCTTGGCTTGGTGTCCAGGAGAGCCATTTTTTTTCTCCACCCCATTGCCAATTCCTAAACTGTTGGGTTTTCCACTGTGTTTGTTGGCAACAAAGCCTGTATAGTTAGATGTAGCATAAGGAGAAGGCATGTATGCCCAGTCCCTGGGCTGCAGGCTGCCCATGTGCCGGGGACTCACTAACGTGGGGATACTGGAGAGAGGTGGGGGAGAGCTTGGCGAGGCATCGTAATGTTCTGAGTTGGCAGCTTGCTCTAAGGTCAGCACCATCTGAATGGCCTCTTGCTTCAGTTGGTTCAGGTGTGTGGCACAAACATCACATCTGTTGTCCTTCTCGTTCCATGCCTTACGAATGGTATTGGGAACTTGGAGCTTCTCGTGAATCACTGAAGAGAAACCTGGGTCCTAAAAATCAAACAGAGAAGGGTAAGGGGAGGACAGAAGAGAAATGTTTAACTGTGGTCACCACAGTGAAACACTATTACTGTATTTCAAAAGCCAGTTTATGAGATAAGCTTAGATTGCAAACAAAGGCCATTAGATACAGTCAACATATGCCAGCAGCAGAGCTGAACAAAATCGAGAAACTAGATTGTGTTGGAAAGAAAAAAATTCTTTTACTTTTACTGATAAGTGGCAAATATTATAATTCTGCTTCAATGCATAGCAGAGAAAAGGAATTAACCTGCTTCACACCACTGCACCTAATTTCTGGCTTGAATGAAACCTACTCTAAGTTACACAGGTGAGATTAAGAGCAACCCCACTTGAGTCAGTGGACTTGTAGCAAGGTTCATAAATCCATCTACCCATCAATGCCAGCTTTTGATACTCAGAAAACCCAGGAAATACTCGGCAACAAAAATGTCACACTTCAAAGACTGCTGTAAAGAAATAAAATGAAGAAACAGAGGTACTATAACCGTCCAAAAATCCTTTTCAGAATTCAAAACAGATGGACAGTGATAAAGTCATTTACCAAGAATACACTTTTCAGCCAAATCCCATCCTCCCCCAAAACAACCGTAAAAAAAAACCAAATGAAAACAAATCACCTTTCCATTACTGAAATGTTCTACCACTATTTCGGGTATCTGCTGATAATGTAAAATAAAGTAATAATTTTATTTATAAAATACAACATGTATAGAGTTAATAATCTGTAAAGACTAATTTTCTCCTTGGAAAGCATAGTTTTGGTGCAAAACCACATAATCAAGTTTCAAGCCTTTTGCCTCATAGCCTTATCTCATGTGTAGGTATTTGAACACCAGTGGTGCTCTCCACAGAGCAATATGCCACCCTGATCTGAATGCTGGCCCAAGTTGCAAAGTGCTTCTGTGAGTTCTGAAGCCCAACAGCAGCCCTAATGGAGGCTCAGCACCAAACCTGCCTAGTTCTCACAGTATCACACAATTTTAGAAACTCACAGCAACTATGTGTCTGCTACACAGAGCAAAAAGGTGACAGTGATTTGGCGGAACTATTTCTTGGAATTTTCACTTCATATTTCTGTGGTTTTACAGACCAAGCAGGGCAGACTTCACTCGCCCCTCCTGAATTTTTGGAGACTGTGGGGGATTTTCTTATGGCTACTCAAAAAGATTTAATCAGTAGTATCAGAATCTTTTTTATTCTGTCCATCTTTGTGACTCTAATAGCTGCAGCAGCAAACTGGAATCAGACTGAAAGAATGCACGTGTGTGTGAGGGGAAAAAAAAATTCTCACAAATAGGCAGCACCCTTATCAAGTAATTAAGTAATTTGATGAACCCCATGCCATCGAGATAGACAAATTTCATGTCTTGATAGTTTGGCTGTGCTGGGAAAGTGGGTAGGGGGTATAATATAGGGAGGGAGAGAATCCATTGGTAGAGGGTCATATTCATTATGATCCGTCTTTATAAATATACTTGAGCATTTTATTTTCACTGTTTAACTACCGTGAACAGCTCCTCAGCATGCAGTGATTAATTGATTCATAAATCACGGTGCCTCTTTATGCACAGCAGCAAAAGAGCAGTTCCAGCCCCAGAAGCCCGGGAGAGTCATATAAGCTGATGGGAAACAACAGGAGGCTGAGATCTGATCAAGCCTCAAGCTGGTCATTTCTATTCTATGCACAAAGGGGGTCAGAGCTTCAAAGTGTGTCAGGAAGGCTGGAACTGGATTCTGTAACAACCCTTCCCCCTTAACCTTCGGGAAAGGGACTGGTGGAAATCAGGGGGAAAAAACAGGATGCAAAAGATGTCAAATCATATTTTCCATCCCAGACCATAACTAGGTCAACAGATCACATCAGATATAGGCACCCACTCTGTGATGCCAGGTGTGCAGGGAAACGATTCTCTACTTTTCCCGTAATGAGCTAGACAAAGCTACCTATACAGCTGAAGTGAGATGTGTGCCTTCTTTCCAGGCTGCTCCGCGTCAGTCCAGGAAAAACCCTTGCCAGCTCTTCCTTCAGCTAGCAAGTGTCACAGAGGTAGCTATTGTTCTTTGAAAGTTGACTTCCCTTAGGCAACAGGACTTGGACCCGGGTAATTATATACAACATTCATATCCAGCAGCAGAAATTCCAGGATACTATGATAAATATTCCAAGGAAATAATGCCTTCTCTAACGTAAGCAAATGTCAGCATGATGTAAATATTCAAGTAGCACACCAACTTTAAAGAGTACCGGACAGCAGTGAATTCAGCTTCATCTCAGTGTTAAAACAAACATCAGATCATTCTCTGATACAACAATAAACAGAGAGAGAGAGGGAGGAAAGGAAGATGGAAGACTGTTCCTCCTCAGGAGCAGAAAGGAGAAACAGGCAAAACCTGAAATGGTTACTCCCAAGACTGGCCCTACTAATCTATCAGACTCCACTAGATAGATAGTTCTATCTGGATCCAAGTCTGGGATATGAAACAGAAAAGCCTACACGACAGCAAATAAATTTGGAGGAACACAGGTTCCAGAAGCACATTAGTCACATTTTGTTCTCAAAACAAAACTGACAGAGCCTAGAGAGCTTACTTTCATATTCTTCACTGAGCAGATCCACTATAATTTCAAAGAAGTGTCTGACAACACATTTAGCAAGGAGGAGGCCAAAGCTGGACAGTCCCTACACCTTTGTTGTAATAGTGGGGAAATGCAGCTACACCACACTTTCTGTTTTAGTATTTCAGCCGCAAGCAATCATCTGCATACATTCCCCTAGGAATGCCTAACAGCTCAGTAAACAGCATCTTGTCCCATATGAAACAGTGATAGGTAAGCCTCACTGGATAACCACTTTGAACTAGCTGCACTGAGCAGCAGGAGTTGAAAAAGTTGAAAATTCACTACTGAAATTTGTCTAAGAAACCCCACACTCCATGGCAAAAGAGCAGATCTGCTTGTGAAATCCAATGTTGACACTGGAAATACCATTTATGTTTTGGCACTCATTTCCAGTCCTGATGGAACAAAGTACAGTGACACTGAAAACTGAAACAGAACTTTAAAAATCACGAGAGTTTGGTTTGAGTTCAGGGCAAAGGTTTGTGATGGTTTCTCTTCTTGCTGTAATGGTTCACCCATCTTTAGTATAAACATCATTACTGTAAACTCCTATTCCTATAATAAACAAATGGAGGCACGTAAGAGGACTAAAAGCTTGAGGAGATCAGACACAGCACAGACCATAGCATAAATGCACGCAACAAGCAGCGAATTAAACAGAGCATGCACTGATCTATACTGCAAGAAGGCTTTCCACCTTACCTTTGAGTTTTCAAGATCAAATAAACACCAATTCCAGATACGTTTAGTTGCTCATCTTCTCCACTGCAAGCAGATAGTCACTAATTCCTTGTCTTTGTTCCTGAACTAAAAACCCGTATGTGAAATACAGAAGAGGGAACGAAATTTTGCATTTTAGAGACCCACCATAGGTATGCTGAGGAATTCCTGCTTTACCCAGTGCAAATGTACCAAGCAAAGAGGAACTAGTTAAGAAACATTGAAGTGTTTCTTGCACTTCAAACAGCTCAACCAGAGTAAATGCAGTCCTAATTTCATGGGGGAGAAGGAACAGCTTTACTGTATGATCATGTAAGGGACTGCAGAAGCATCCTCCTGTCTTTCATCTCCCTTGATAAAACTGTGCCTTGCTGTATAGTTCTCATGATGTTTTAACTCCACTGCTAAGAAGGCAGATGACAAAGCTTAGAGCCAATCTTCCTCAAGAGAGAAAGCAAACAACCACTTCCAGCATGAAGCACCATCTGTTTCACACATACGTTTACACAAAGCTCACAAGGAGACACAATGAAAGCAGGATGAGCTCAACTCGTAGACAGAGAGACAGGTAAGAAACAAGAGGAACAATCTGCACTTTTACGTGTCACGTGGATCCTAGTTGATCATAGATTCATATATAAATACCTCATACACATTCTACTCTTTTGCAAGCACACAGCAGGCAGATACTAATATAAGACACACTCTAAAATTTCATACACAACTGTATTTGATTTGGCCAACAACAGCCTATGCAAGTTAGACATTGTAACCCTACGTCATGACCTCAGAGAAAACTCAAATATACAATGGATCTCAAGACCTTCTTGAACAAGTTGTGTTCTTCAACACCAGTGTTAGTCACCACTCTTTACAGAAGAACAAAGAGTCAATACTAACTAAATCAGAGAGGTCAGCTTCCACTTGAAGATGCCCACAAAAGACTCATGTAGTTCTCTTGTTTCTGAAAGGGTCCAGAGAATAATGAATCCATCACACAAGGTGAGGAGGAAAGGGAAAAGCATCAATCAGAGTTCTTCCCGTGAAGAAGTATGTTTTCCAGATTCTCCCTCTCCAGAGGTGAGGAGAAGAACAACTTAAGAAACTTCAGTAGGAGGGAAACTTTAACCTGATAAAAAACCCCATGTTATTCTATGATTGTGCAAACATGTCTACTCTAAACATAATCCTGCTAGTCCATAGAGGATTATTATTTAGAAAAAATGAAGGGGAGGGGGGAATTTAAACAAAAGAAATCTCCTCCATTCTCCTGTCTCTCTTGAAGGCGTACTTTCCAGCTCAATAAAGAGATTATACTTGTAATTTGTTTTCCAGAGTCACTTGGTCTATTTTCCAAGACTCTGCATCCTAACCTAAAAGCATCCTATTATCTTCTAGGCTACATTTTAGAGGTTTGCTGTTTTCACCATTCCAGAGCCCTAACAATTGAAAAACAGCTCCTCACTGTTAGGATGGCACTACTTCCATTAAAGCAAAAACATCTTCAAATATACAGAAGTCAATGGGAGTTTTTCCTTAAAGAAAGCATGACAGGATACACACTATGACTCTAAATTAGTAGTACTGTACCATCAAAATGAGCCAGGAACCCTTGGATAAAAATCAGTTAGCTTTCATAAGTAATCCTAGTAGACTGAAAGACTGAATCCTCTGAATTATCCACATTGGCAGGATCTCTGCTAGCACAAGCACTGTTTTGGTAAGTAAAAGCCAAAGCTGCACATCAGCCAGACCAAGGAGGCAGCAAACTGGCCCCTCTTGCTCTATTGCCCGGTACACAGCAACTGGCACCTTCTCTGGGCAAAACCACGCTGCCTTTCACTCCCTGCCACATCAGTCATCCCTCACACCCAATATGTCTTCCTCACATAAGCCATCCATTATCACTCCCAGCTGAGTAAATGAAACTATCTTATCTCCTCTGCTAGAAAAGAACATATTTCCCTTTGTCCTTCTGAAACTCTCTCCCTTCCCCAGCAGGAACATCCCCCCCATAATCACTGTTACTGCATGTTGGGGACAGTAGACAGTAATCCTAAAATGGAGAGCTGTAAGTAGGGAACTTGGGTGAAAGGAGAGACTGAGATCACAAGGAAAGCATAGTAGAATAAGAGAGAGGCTTTTTATAACAGCTGGTTTCCAGCAAGCCCATGTAAAAACAGTGTCTTACCAGTAAAATCTCTGCAGTGTTATTATATCCCACCTCTTTAACTATTGCCATTCTTGTTCCTCAAACTTGAACTTTCTACTGCTGATTTGAGCCTTCACTTTCAAAACGCAATAAGAGTGCACCCTGTCCTACAGCTGGTATCTCCAAAACACATCTGGGGGACTAGTTCTTTTCAGAAAGAGGGGGAATTCAAAAATCAAGTCTTAATCCTGGCCGGTGTAGCACTCAAAACATTAGTTTTTCTAGGTGTTTTTCTTGAGCTGGCACATACAATCGACATTTGGACTTCTATAATTTAACACTTGTCGGTATAAACCAGTCACTCTGCAGCCAGAAAAATGTATTCCTTTGGTTTAGGCTGTTTTCTTATCTGAAAGAGACAGAAAGTCTGAGCAGGGCTCACCTTACAAACTTGCAGCAGCAGGAAGCAGAAGACAGAAACCCCTGGGAAAATAGGAGGATTAAAAATAGGGAGGAAGGACAGAGAAAGGGGGAAAAAAATAAGGAGTGTTTTCTAATTGCTCCATGGATTGGCTTATGGCTCATGACTCTGATGACGGATCAGCACTGACGGACTTACAGATGTACACATCTGGCACACAGGTGTTTGTGTTAGCATTCGATAGCTAGACAGCAGCCAGATTTTTAATTGGGTTGGGAAGAAGAGATGAAATAGCAACAGGAAAATCTAAATGTACACTCAGTGGTGCAAATCCAAGTCTTGCCCAGTGAGCTCTGCTATGCAGTTGTCTAGAGCCCTGCAGCCCAGCCTAAATCTCTGGCCACAGCACGCACAGAGTCTCCTGGAGGGAACCTACTTCTCCAGCTATGTGGCAGACTAATTCAGCTGTTGCTGAAAGGGCAGCATTTGTCAGCACCCTTTTAATAGAACAAAGAATGGAAACAAACTTAGAATTGCAGAAACCTCATCTCTTATGCTGGAAAATACAGCAGCTCTATTCTCTCTTCCTTGCTTTCTGCTCTCCCACCTGGATGTGGAAGGATTGCATTTGCTTTCTTAGCCACCAGAGCACACTATGAGCTTGTGTTCAACTGACTGTTCACCTTGACCCCCTGGTACTTTCCTGCATCATGGCTATAAGCAGTTTTGTGTCATGCATGGAACCCAGATGTACTACAGATGCATTTTTGGTCAAGTTTCCGGTCACCTCACGGAAGTCCGGTGGCTATTGCTGCCTCTTCACTCAGCCTGAGTCCAGACATAAATTTGATATAGCTCTTAAGTTAGGATTAGATGCTTTTGTGAGCTTGCAAACTGTTGTTCGTTTTATCAGCCAAATGCTACTCTCACTTGCCACAGTAGCAAATATGATACCCTTTTTTCATAAAATCCTTCTGATTACCATTCACAAAGATGTTGTTCTGTACAGTTGATATCCTGTTACCCAACCTTTCAAACCCATCTAGGATAAGCATGACAGACCTATGATTATATGGGCCAGATGTTAAAATACTAGAATAATATTATTTTTTCTTTGATCCTTTCAAACCTTCCCATTATTCCAAGCTTTGATAAACACCAAATCAACAGATCACTTGAACCTCCTATTTGAGCAACCAGGCTACAGTAGCAATTCTTGTTCTGACACACCTCCACATTTTCAAAGTTTAGCTTGCTTTACCTGAGAGAAGAGCATTACAGTTCTTTGATAAATGCCAGTGCAGAGCTACTATTGACACAGCAACGAGTGATTTCTCAAAAAGCTGTCATAGTTGAAGTACAGTAAGTAAACATCACAGATGCAAAGGTCAGGATAATACTTGTGACACCTATATATTTACTGTTCCCCTGATTTAAAAAGAGGTTTGTAGCAAACTGAAATCTCTTGTAGCTGCTTTCCAAACATGAGAATCTTTTATTTTAGGCAAACAATCATTAGAAAGATTATTGTGGATTTTATTCCATAATTTAGCATTCTCAAAAGAACTACTGAACATGTTACTTTTTTTTAGTCAAATCTGTTCAGCTTCAACATGTCTACAATTGACATGCATCATAGAATCAGAAACTTTTGGTCTCCTCAGCTTACTTCTGTATCCTGTTTTTTTCAACCATTTCTGCACTCTTATGCTTTTCTCTCCACTCTAAGAAGCATTACTATCTTTAAATTCCATTTAAAATCACTGGTTTGGAGGGAAAAAATTTTTTTAAAAAAAGTCAATAGAATGATACAGGTTATTGGTGGCATTAACAAAGGGTAAAGAGCTTTGCCTTTGCATGTCCAATCTTCCTTTTAATTTTGAGTTACTGTGTTATAGAATCATAGAATCAGTGAGGTTGGAAAGGACCTCTGAGAGCATCAAGTCCAACCCCTGATCCACTACCACCATGGTTACTAGACCATAGCACTAAGTGCCACATTCAGTCTCACCTTAAAAACCTCCAGTGACAGAGAATCCACAACCTCCCTGGGCAGCCCATGCCAATGTCTGATTACCCTCTCTGTAAATAATTTCTTCCTAATATCCAACCTAAACGTCCCCTGGCAGAGCTTAAGACCAGGCCCTCTTGTCTTACTGCTGATTGCCTGGGAGAAGAGACCAACCCCTTAGCAAATAAAAGTCTTCAAATCAGATGGAGCTTCTCTGTGTGCCATCTAGGAAACATATTGTTCCTAACCACTGGGAGAACAGATCACAAAGACAATAGTCACTTCACAGTAATAATGAAGTCCCTCCCATGCACATTCTCGGTCAAAGGCACATGAAAAGCTGAAATGTGTTTGTCTCTTCTTTATGTTTCCATTTTTCATTAGATAGATAGCTTGTTAAAAACATGTAATTTGGAAACAGAAGTGAGTCTCCTCTCTGCACTGATTCTCAAATGCTTGTACATGCAGAGCATTCCAAGCTGCATACAAACGTGCTCTTACCACTCAGTGGCAGTCACATCTCACACTAGTATTGACTGGGGATTTCTATAAGCTTTTTATCTCAACTGAAGTAAACGTACACCTCAATGCCCACAGAGCTGCTACATGCCTTCTTCAGGGAATGCACCCAGGATCAAGCAAATGGGCATTGAGAAAGCTGGAAGATTAGTTAAGACTGTTGAGAACAATCCTAGATGACTGTACAACCCTTTAGGCTGCATAAGAAGATGACGAAACATCTACTTGAAGCTGATGGTGAGACTGGAAGGGGATGAAAGAGAAGAGATGAAGGAGGGAAAGAGGAGAAATCAAGGCAAAGATCTATGAAAGAATTTTTTCCCCTTAATTTCTGATACAAGTAATTTGAAGGTCTCCTGATGGGGTCAGCAAAGATACGCAATTGCTGACCTAGAAGGAAGATCACAACATCCCTGTTAATAAGTTGTATGCCACCCTGCTTTCCTAAAAGACTTTATGCTGGTCTGGGTGGACAGAAGTTGCATAAGAGAGTCCTGTAAGCAACTCTGAGGTTTGACAGCACCTGTCTGAAACATCCTCCTTGACACATACCAGGCCTGTAGCAGGCTGCTGCTTTAAATAGTAGTCACATACCAGGTGCTGACAGTCACTTGCTCCACAGGCAGCTAACATCCCCTGCTGTCTAGCCATACAGGCTCTCACAGTCTCACTTCGATCTGTTAAATCTTTCCCCCTCAGTAACATTTGGCCTGTTATCATTTATCGCCTCCTTCTCACTCACCCACAGAAGGGCTGCTCGGCTTGCTTCTGCATCAGGATTCTGCAAACTCCAATGGTGTTCCAGATGAAACTACATTTCAGTGACTCAGCCTCTTGGAAATCCCCCTTTTACCTCAGAGAGGGAAAAGCACCACCATCCTATTCTTTTCCTGGCAGCAATACAATGCCCATGCTCCCTTTCTGGTTTGCACAGGCTTTTGGATTCCAGCCTCAGGCTCACCAGGCTTATCAGGTGCACAACTCCCAAACCCAGCAGATACCCTTTGACCCTCCTCCTCCTCCTCCTCCTGCCCATTGGCCGTGACACCCCACCTCACTCAGTACACTAATCCCAGCTTCAGGTTAATTGATACCATACTTACCACTTCAGGTGTGCAAGACATTATTCACTGGGTTTTATTAGCACTTGGGTTTGCTTTTATCAATACTGTGAACTAAGAAAAATCCCAGCACAACTCACTGACATTTTATTCTAACAGTTTTACATTATCTCAGGGTGAGTTATGTTAGCTTGTGAAAGCTCCTCAGCTTTGAAGCTTTGACAAAATACCAGACAGTACCCATTATTATTATTATTATGTATTTATAGCTGTTTCTATTAACACAGTTATTTTAAGAGCTTGCTAATGATATAATTATCAAATTGTCTAATTATGGGTTTGCTTAATTTCTTTTATGGATATGGAATCCCTTATAATCATTGCCTGCGATCCTAGAACACCTAAATTGAGATACAACATATCAAAAGCTTTTCTTTAGAAGTGAAATTTGTATATGTAAGTACACTGCTCCCTCTAAAATTTTATCGCTTCTGATCTCATCACATTATACACATTTCTCATGTACAATAGTTTAGATATATCGATACCATTTTTATGCTTGCAGAAAAATATTACAGGCATATGAAAACAAACAAAAATGCACCAGAAAAGTAAACATCTGTCTTAGAGGGTGCTGAGTGCTCCCAACTGCTGCGCAGCCAAATCTAAAAGCATTAGAGCAGCCATGAAAGAACATTTATTCCACCTGGGATAAAGGGCAAGAAGCAGGAGCACACCTCAGCTTTTCAGTTGGGAATAATTTCATGAGCAAAGTTATTTGCAGATTTCCACTTCAGTTGCAAGATCAGCTTATGTTTGGTTAGCACAGTACAAATATTTGCAGTATGCAAAGGAAAAGAAAGAAAAAAAAAAACAAAATCCTGAAGAAACTAGTGGAAGTAACAGGAATCTGACAGCTCTTGGTGGGAACGGAATTACTCTGTCATGACTCTATCACATACATCACAAGGATAAACTGCTGTGCACAGGACACCTTTTTGCCAGGCAAAGCTCTTTTCTCCAGCCCTGGGGTAGTTGCACTGCTTAACTATGCCAACACACATGGTAGGAAGTGTGTTATGACACAGCCTTTTTCACTCAAGTCCGCTGCAAACATACCTGCTAAATTTCATTACACTGTGTCAGTGTGTCACTTTCTACACAAACTATAAACTAATGTGTATACTTCAGCATATGCTTCAGCTCCAATTCAGCAGACTTTGCCTGCATCTGCTGAGGCAGTGACTGTGCAGGGTTTGGTATTTTGTGCCAAGGGTAGGTGACAGAGTCTGCATTTGAGGGGCTGGTGAGTGCAGGAAGATAGGTGGGGAAGAGAGGAAGCCGTGGTCAGGATGGAAGCTGTCGGGCTTCTGAGTGTGGCTTTACATGAGGAGAGCTCCAACTCCACTCACTGTGGCTTTTTCTAAACCTGCTTTGTGTTGCTTCCATGCCAGGTGATCCAGGAGGCACCTATTACACCAGCACTGACTCAAGCTGACACAGCTGCATGACGCAAGGCTGCTCTGAGCAAAAGTAATGGCAAGGGTCCAGCAGCTTGATGGGCTACTTGGCTGCCAGGCATCTGGTGATGTGGGTATGGAAGAAACCTTTGTGGATCTGAAGCCAAATGAAGTTGGTATAGAGTACAATGTGATTCCACGGGCCTTGGTCAGCCCCCTGAGAAGACTGCCTCTTCTGAGTACTCACATCCAGGAGCAAGCAACATGGTCTAACATTTACCATTGCACTTCTACAGGCTGGTAAATGCTCTATTTCTATACGTATCTTTATGGTCAGGTTTGTGACACTGTGGGAGCTTTGGAGTACAGTTAATAATCTCTTGTTGTTGTCATCACCTATTAAAAAAAAGAGCACCCCAAACACAAAAAGTAGATGTTGTTTCAGTTCAGAACCATTGGGTTTGTTCAAAATTGCTCACACTGTGCAACCTCAGGCTGTCACAGTCTCCACAGCCTGTATCCCATCCTCCACCCCCTCACAAGGTCCCAAGCAATTCAAATGGTGAAGGATGCAACAGGGCTCAGTTGGAAAGAGTTCTCACCCAGGTCTCAATGAAAGCATTCAGAGCTAAAGGAGGCCAAGCACTCCCCTCCCCACATCCATTCACTGGGAACAGAAGCCGCAAGCCCTTGCTGTGGGACCACAGGGGACAGGCACATAATGAGCCCTCACAGCCAAACAGCACAGTGTTGCTGGCCCCCCATGACACTGATCTACAAGTGTGGGCTAAAAACATACCTCCCCCACTCTCACCACAGCTCACGTTCTCTCCTGATTAAGCTGACTGCTGACAAGCCCAAGAGGGGATCAGCCTCTTGACTTGTGTGGTCTGATGAAGGCTAAGATTACAAATCTTATTCCAAATAGTCCCCAAGTGAGCCACATACACACACACACAAAAAAAGAGGAGAGTGAAAAACTTCCAGTAGGGGCTGGTAACATTAGCTGTCCTTAAACCAAAATACAATGTACCTCAAGCTACAGTGTCAGATGAAAAGCTCTCTAACCAGTGGGGAGGAGAATGGATTTCCAACCTTTGTAAAAATTAAAACCACAAGACACCGATTGTGACTTCAGACAAATACAGGACTCCTTGTGTACCCAGTCACAGCATAATCAATGCATATGGGAATCTCATCTGAAAGAATGAAGCTAATAGTTCCAGAGACAGTCACTGCCACTATGACACTGCTCTTGAAATACGCTGGATAAGGCTACTCACCCTCTCCCCTCTATCCAAGGACACCCCCTGCAATTAATCTACAGAGTAACTCTCTAAACTCAAGCTCCAGGTTCTCCACTACTGATTCAGGTGTATAGATCCAAAAATCAAACCAAATTTAAGAAAATGTAGAAATACCTCCTTAAAAAAATTATTTACGATCAGTAGAGTAATCCAGTGGCCTCTTAAAACCCCCTTTAAGAATTTCAGCAACCACTGATTAAGTAAACACATTATGAAATCTACATACCTGCATAATTCATGCATTAAAAAATAAATCTAATTTTTGTTATTTATTGACAGACAAGAAAACATCTGGATTTAGATTTTAAACAAAAAAAAAAAAACCTGAACAAACAAACAAAAAGAATAGTGTCAATATCACCCTGGAAAGATGCTTCAAGGAAAACAGTGCAAAGGAAACAAGGACTTGTTATTTTACTGGATTTAATTTATTTTTCTCTGAATAGCAGAAAGCTACATATAAAGAAAGAAAACAGCTGTGAGATAGAAAGCTCTCCTACCACTGCATTACCTTATTTTCCTTAGTTTCATTTCCAGAGCCTGGGTCTCATTTATTTAAATTTATTATTATTTTATTATTCTCTATTTACCTCTCATACACATCTTTACACCTTCTGATCCAGGCAGACCTGGACAGTTCCTATCAGAGATTGCTCTTTGTTCTCTGAAGCAGACGGGGCAAGGGCTAAGGAGCATAATGTCCTGGAATCAGCACCAAATCTCACTATTTCTAATGCTGTAGAAGAAGAGTTGCACTGAGACGGAGATAGGGTGAGAGTTGGAGGGCTGAAGCAGTCTGAGCAGGTCAGCAGTGATTAATGGTGCCCCTGTGGGTTTGGGCTAGGTTCACAAAGTACGGCAATATGAAGCATTGTGCTTGTCTTTTGTCAGCAGCTCCCATCGCAGTATCTGCATCCTGGGCCTCAGTGACTGCAGTTAGATAAGCCAGGAGGAGCGAGAGGGACACTTGAGCAAGTGATACCTGGCAGTGAACGACGTAACCTCTCAAAGAAAAGCTGCCAAACATAAGGTTGTATCTTGCAGCTCTGCACCCCCAAAGCTATTCTACCAGAGTTCACTCATTAGATCCTCTCCACTTGCACCATTATCCCCACACAGCAGCATGGTTGCACCCCTTTAACCCACACCACTTGGCAGAGCAGCCTTCAGGGGTTTAAAACTTCCATCTCCTCACAGCCTGCACTGTCCACCTTCACTCATGGCCAGATAAGACAACTACCTATTCTTCACGCAGATGTGCTGCTGAGCAGCTGAAAACATGTCACTGTGTTACTCACGGGCCCAAAGTCCAGCTCACCACCGAAGACATAGAGGAGTGTTGGGTCAGGTGAAGTCAGTGCTGCCATCACCTCTCCTTCTCCATGCACCTGAGGTGTGGCAGCTCCAAAGCAGCAAGCCAACTATAAAGGCTGCAACGGGAAAGGTGGGGATAGGCTGCAGAGCTGGGAGTTAGTGAGAGAAATCCCCCCTCTGCACTCCTTGCTGTTGTGGCCTTAATCCACTTGTCTAGTAGAAAACCATCTTAAATGGCAAGGGCAGTGACTTGAGCAGGAAACCCGAGTTTCTCCAGGCCTTACTAGACATCATATATGAGCTGTTTTATGCTAAGGCTGCTTAGGGCAACAGCACCACCCATCAGAAGGAAAAGTGCCCTTTTGGGCACAGGAGTGTCATGTATTTGGTTCTTGTCATGCACATTTGCATATGACTGATTGGGCATGGGAAAGGATCAGTTGTCATGGGGCATTGATACAACCAAAGACCCAGTTCAACTGACCTGGTGTAGTACATCCAAGACCAGATCCCAAGTCTGAAATTGCCACCTTATATGACTTCTTGACATTCATTGCCACTAGACCGCTATACCTGAGGCCTGGCTTTAGACATTCCACATGTTCAGTCAGAAGAGCAATTCTTCACAAAAATGATATAGGCTTTGTTTCCGGCAAAGGTGGCACAGGAAAGAGAGAAACAAGAAAAAGAAAGGACCAGTCACCAAGTGATCAACATACTACAAAAATGGAACAAATTCTCCATTGTCAGCCCTTCTACTCAGGACCTGGGCAAAGGATAGAGACTGCCCTACAACAATCCCCTCTTACTTTGTATTTATTTTTTCCGACGAGTGGAGTAACACAGGCAGAAAAACCCTAGAACACCAATCAAGCTAGCAGGAATACTAGGTGTGTCCCATAGGAAAAACAAGCTGCATTTGCCAACTGCCAATTTGCTTACTGTATGGAAGGCCCTGATTCCTATATGCCAACAGACCGCTTTGGAAGCACACAGCGGCTCCACTTAGTATGTTTAAAATGAAGGGGATTTTTTGTTGCCCATACTGCAATTTTGCGGATGGAAATATAGTTGCATTGCACTATCAAATTGTTTGACATTTTTAATTACAAGCATTTTACCTATTTTTCAACCATTTGTTCAGTCTGATATTCATAACCAGAACTGTGGCTCCAGCTCACAGTTTCTGTCTGAAATTATTTTACCATCAACATTACACAATCAAAATGTAGGTCTTCAAGGCTTTTCCAGAAGTGATACTAGAACACTGGGATGTTTCTGGTTTTTTTAACACTTACAGAGTCCCCATTGAGGACTCCACTGATTACCAAAGGCATTGGCAGTCTGGAGTTACTGGGAAGTTCAACTCCTCCTCCCTCCTCTAATTTTAAATGCTTTTCATGTTCTCAACTAAACCCTGCATTTAGTATTGTAATTTAACTCACTCTCCCCAGTTACCATTCATAGAACATTTTCTGGCATGTTCACAGAATTCCACCAGAGACCTTTTCTGGCATCCACTTCTATAGAGTTTTCTAATTTATTATGTAAAACTTTAGGGATGTAGAAAGGGAAAGATTACAGAGCCATCACTTGGTATCCAGCGCAGCTATAACTAATGAAATCTGACATGCATATATACATTCAGAGTTTTTATGGCTTCTTTTTTTTTTTAAATAAGCGTTGAATACCCTACTACTTATTAAGTTCATTTTGTTTCTAGGGAGAATGATACCTGCGTAGCTAGAACATTCGATACCATCCTCCACAACAGATGTGAACCTCTCATTTCCCACCCAGCCTCCTGCCCCTGTTCCCAGCCAGGCTTTTTACGCAATTGCTTTCACATTTATTCTTAGCAATATCAGACAGATCAGATGCATAAGGTGCTCCCAGCGCTCTTACACACAAATAAGCATCAAAATGACTCTGTCCTGAACTCTGTTATGGCTAGTTTCCTCCTCTCCAAGGTAGCATTTTTAAAAAATCTACACAGAAAAGCTCCTTTTCTATTTAATAATGTACAAAGTCAGCAAAGACAATGCAAAAATGCATCTCAAAGTCTTGAAGACAGCACAAGTTATTCCTCTCTATCACATTTAGAAGCGTTGTCAACTTCAAGAAAGGAATTTGCAGTGCAATGAATAAATAATTCTGACTCCTCCTCGTCAACATCAGCCCCAAACAGAAAATGCAAAAACTTGCATATCTATATTCTCCTTGCCTGAGTTCCCAGTTCTGGCTCATCCAAGAGTACTTGTAGAATCTTGAGTGAGAGAATCACAGCTGAGGCTGGAAGGAACCTCTGGAGGTAATCTCAAGCAAACTTCCTGCTCAAGTAGGACCATCTAGAACAGGCTGCCCAGAACAAGATCTAGGCAGCTTTTGAGTACCTCCAAGGTGAGGACTGCACAAGCTCTCTGGGCAACCCGAGCCAGTGCTCAGGCACCTGCATGGTGAAACGTTTTCCTGATGTTCAGACAGGAAGCTCCTGACACTTTTCCTCATGTCTTCTGCAGCAATCCAGATCTGTGTGGGCTATAGTACCTGGCAGAGCAGATGTAGCAAATTAAGCAAGGTGTAAAACCCATCCACAGTTCCAAACACCATTTGGGACATGATTGCTAAAGATTCTCCATCTTTATACATACTCATTACGTCTACTCACCATGTCTGCTCACCACAGCAACCACCACTATTGAAATCCTTAAGCCAAAATCATGTAGCCAAACAAGGCAGTAAAGCACTTCCATAAGGAAGGCCATATTTCAGCCATAAGAGCTCATAACATGCAGTGACTTACAGAAGTTTTGTGCCTTTGTCTTCTGCAAAGTTCTGATCATTTCATGTTAAAACAAGTCTGAAAACAGAAGTAAATAGCATAAGAAACAGCCAAGATAATAATTTTAAGTGGTGTCACAGCAGTCCTACATGCAGAAAAATCCCATGGGAGGGAAACAGGGTCACTGAGCTGTAAAAGCTTAGCCAGCAAACGTGGTGTCTGAGTAGTCATGCCACAGAAGCACAGCGCTGTGTTCCCAGCTGTGGAGCTCCCTGACTTAAACCATGGGCCTTGATACCAGTACAAAATGCATTTTTCAGATGATATTTGGTATACTACCCTCTCAGTTCCGCTCTTGGAGATCACAGAGGCACCATGCAGACAAACAGCTGTGCGTGCTGAACCACCCCCTCTCCCTTCACTGCCACCCTCACCCCCAACACTCTCCTGCCCCTCAGAGCTCCCCAGGGTTCCCAGCTACCAGAAACTTTTCAGAAGTCAAGATACCACTGCAATATGTAAGTGACCAGAAAAAAATAAAATAGAAACCGTATACAGCTAAAAATAAATGTTAACTATTCTGGTATTGGTTGGGTGGAGAAAACAGGGAAGAAAAACACAGTAACAAATCCAGATATTATACGGCTTACTCCATGGAACATCTTTTCTTGATTATGTTTATTAGAGAGCTCTTATCCAAAACCTCAAATTATCCTAATTTGAAACACATTAGGGTTTTTTAATGTCAAATACTAACCAAAAGAAACTAAATCTTCCAGAGCAAGAAGGTATCCAATTTTTTGCCTTTAACAATAAACAAATTTCACTGCAGCCAGACAACAAGAGCAGGTCTTTAGCTCTTTAAAACACTCAGGGCCTGGTTTTGATCACTCTAATTCCATTAGCACCAAATTTCAGGACTGTATCTTTCCATTTTTCCCCCCTTACAGAGTCCCAAAGTTTTTCTTTACTCCTCTACATTTCTATGAGTACTGCATAGACACTGAACAACTTTACTTTCTTTCCAGCCTTCTGTGAATTAAAAAAACCTTCCCATAAAACACAGAATGTCTTTGTATATGAAACTTCAAATGGTTATCAGCAAACGTATAACACAACAGCTACCTCAAGGGAAAGGCTAGAAGAGCACTGCATGCTGAGAATTAACTAATTTTCCCCTTTCTCTGCAAAATGGAGAAAATACTGTTCTCATTTAAAATTAGAGAAGTTTAAATTAGGAAAAATTTGCTCCTTGGCGCATTTTTATTTTACCTTTTTAAAAAGAACAAACAGAAAAGCAAACTTCCTGTCTTTTACTGGGTTTGTCCTTACATAAGAAATCATATCTGAGCAAATTACTACCATTCACTTACTTGTTTCCACAGCATCCACTTCTTCTACACAACTCATGAATATCAGCCTCTCAATTGAGGCATAGTTTGAAAAGCTCAGTAACTTTAACTGCTCAAGATTTTAATTTTTTTAACAGAGCTTCTAACCAACATCCTGCCCATTTAGCTGTGCACATAAGGAAGATTCAGCAGGTAATTTATCTTTTAGGTATGGTGCAGAAACATTAAGAGATGAAGGGTGTTGATTTAAGTAAAACACAAACACTAGTGAGCAGACATTATGAAAGTGGATATTTGGACATTTTGCTCTGCCTAAATTCTACTACACTCACCACAGCAGCATGCAATCATCTTTCAGCTCTAAAATTAAACTGTGAGTTTTCGTCTTCTCCACAGATGGAGAAGCACATGAAATAGAGTATGAACACTTCTTTTGACATACCAGGTGTTTAGACCAACAGGCATCGACCACACAAATCGCAATACACTTGCCAGAGAAAACTAAGTCAAATAAGTTGCTTTGTACATGAAACAGGCTACAGGGAGATTTGCAATGAATTTTAAGACTAAGACTCTTCTTGAAGCCGGGTGCACGAGGGCTATATTTCAATCAGAAATAAGTAGGTTTTGTAGTTTCACTCTGAATAGCCTTGGATCTTCAGTTTCTGTTCCAGAATTTTAATTAACAGCTTAGTTATGCTAAGCCCACTCACTGGGCACTTCAAGTTTGACACTGTATTTCAGTGGAAATCATTACTAAGTGGGGAGGACAGATTGCATTGCCAAGGTGCTCCTATGCTTCAGCAGCAGAAGAAATGCTTCTGCAATAGTAGAAATACGTCAGACTGAAGGCTTTGTGCATCATACACTTCTTCAGGCACATCCATTTCATTTCTAAAGCCTAACTGAAATCTTTAAGCTGTAATAAAAGCTAAGGATACAGATTTATGCCTTCCCAGCTATGTTCCATGCAGCACAGACTAGCTAACAGTTTACTGGACTAGCACTCATAATTAAGAAAAGAAAAATTTGTTATCTGCTTTGATCTCCATAAAGTTAAGAGTCTCACAAACCCACAGACTACAAAGAGTACACACCAAGTCCTTCTTCTCCATGTTGCCATACAGACCATCACTTTGTCTTGCAAGTGACCAGAGCCCAGCCATCAGGAAACAGAGGGAGACCATACTACACTAGAAGGTATTAAACCCCACTTGAAAGCCAGATCCTGCCCAGGTGGCAGATCAACGAGCACTTCTGTGAGTGCAGGGAGTCCCCCTACCAAGACTCCAGTATAAGATTTATATTATCTTACGAAGCAAGCTATTAATGTAAGACTAGAAACTTGAGATGGTGTGGGGAAAACAATAAACCAGTGCAAATGGAATTGATGCAGGAAGTTGAAGCAAATGGAAAAGAAAATCAAAACAGTCAGCAAGGTGAAACTTTATTGACCAAGAAAAGGCTCATTCATCACATAAAAAGTTCAGCAGAGAAAGCATTAGTCTTCCTGACCTGGAATCTGTGTTAAGGTCAGGATCTCTCATTTAGGGACCCCTCAATGACAAGTCCAGCTACTTTGGAGATATGATTTAATTAGTGCTACTAAAAGAAAAATACCTGGGACTTATTTCTTCTAGTGCAAGCACACTGTTTATGCTTCCTTAAACACAAAGAGAGGAAAGCATAAAGACTTTGCTTTCACCAACCCTACTTATGCACTGTCAGAAGTATGGGGATTCCATATGACCTCCATATGGCATCTCTGCAGAGGAAAGGTCAAAAGTAATACAAGGAAAAGGAAAAAAATTACTCTATTTCACAGGAGAAAACTCCACAAAACAAGACAGTATATAAGAAATACTACACCTCTCTCTTCCACAGGCAGTTTTAAAAGGAGCATGATTTAAACTTAATGAATCAGTCTAGTACAAGATAAAGTCTACTGACAATGTCAATTTGTTTCAGTTTAGACTCTTACCTCAGAATTGTCAGATCATTTTTTCACTTTGAAAAACATCACCAAGATAAAGGGGCTCTCAAGATCACCACGCAAAGCATCTGTGTGCGTTCTGAAGAATCACACAGTACTGTCAAATAAAAATCATAAACGGGCAACTTACTCTTAGCTTAAGTACCCCAGAAACGTGATTTCTACCTGTTATCTTTCATCCATTAGATCAGTTTATGCACTAAAGAATAACTACTAGTCAAAAGAACAAAGGCTAACAGTATGGTTTATTGCTTGGCTCATTCACCCAGTTCGTAAATGACCAGATGACTATTCCAAAAATATACCCATTAAAGTGTTTGGAATAACCAACAGAAGCATTGCAGCACCCCTGAGATGGCAGAAAAACACCACACTTGTACTTTTTTTTTTTTCATTATCCCACTGGTTGAATATCAACCCTGGACTTCCCTTTGGTAAAATATTGGTAAATAAAGCAGAGTCAGGCATTCCTGCCCCTCTGGTCCAAGTAACGACAGGTGCAGGAAAAGAAATACTCTCTCTCTCATGAGAGGATGAATCTGCCATTGCTCTGGAAGGTGTATTTACAGCCAAGAAACACTCAGAGAACACAGTCAGATTAAACTGAGAGCCCATGCAGAGTCAGGAACCGAACCCTTATATTCCAAATCCTACAAAAAGTCATCAATTCTTTTCAGCTAAGCAAGGAGGATGCCTTCAAGATTATTCTGTTAATACTGAGCGACCAGGAAATAGAGTGTTTCTGTTCTTTGTCCTTTCTTAATTGCTCTTCATTAACATTAAAGCCATTTAATTTACTAAAAGGCAAGAAATACTGCAAAAACAGTAAATATGTTAAAATTAGATATAAATTTCTGAATTCTGAAATGAACAATAGTCTCACAGCAAATCTGATGTACGAAATTTAATGGGTCCCTGCGATGTGAAAGCACACCACCAAACAATATAGATGATACACAGGAACATAAAAGCAGAAAAATAAAGCAAACAAAACACACATACACACCTTCCCATAAAACAAAAACCCTCACAATATTCAAAACCAGTAAAGCAAACAGCACTAGTGTATTTAAAAAAAAAAAAAAATTTACAGCAATTTCTAAACCAGAATGGCTAAAACTTCTGCAATAAACAGTTTGAACCAACATGGAAGTGGCCTTTTCTGCTGGTTGTGGATTAATTTTCTTTGGGCTTATCCTTGAAAGCAATATATCTTCCTGAATGGATCTCTCTCTCACTCCTGTTCTCAAGAGCAGAGGATTAACAATTTATTGTGGTTATTCAGCACAATGAAACTGCTTCAGCTTTAGCATCATTCACAGGACAGCCCCTTACAATCATTGAGACTTCAGCATCTACTTATAAAAAAAAAGAAAGAAAGACTAGCATTCTGATCTAGAATTCACTAATCACCTACTTGTCCTCACCAAACATGTTTCTGATAGCTACAGTGCTTATACAGATTAGAGGAGAGTTAAGAATCATAGAATCATTTAGGTTGGAAAAGACTTTTAAGATCACTGAGTCCACCTATTAACCCACAGCTGCCAAGTCCATGATTAAACCATGCCCCTAAATGGTGCTGAGAAGAGTAAAGAAGAGGCACTACAAGTCAGAAAGAAGCAACCTGCATCACTTTCCAAAGGGAAGGTTTTACTGCCAGCTCAGCAACCCAAAGTCTCACACACATCCCCCATGCTTCTTTCGCTTCTTTATCCCTCTGCTGTTGAGCAACAGGATACCTGCAGCCCTGAGCCCCTCATCAGCAGAGTTCAGCTACCCAAAAGAACCCAAGAGGATGGAGATCAGAAGGCAAAACACTTCCACAGCTGAATAAATGAACCCTCCAACCCTTAGCTTGGCAAGTTAGTAGAATTTGGCCAAAACGGTAGCTCTGCTACTTTAGTACTTGATACACTGCCCCAGACACTTAAAAACCAGAAGTTTCAATTAAATAATAAATTTTTCAACCAGCTGATGTGTCCACCTTGTCTGCAAACTTATCCACATGGTCTCATCAAGTTGGTCCACTGCCCTGCTTTCTTCACAGCTACTTCCAGGTGAAATGCAGCATCCAGCAGAACACAAAGGTAATGCAACACGCCGGTTCTATGAGATATACAGTGTTAGGATGCAGCCTAAATAAAACATTGCTACTGGAGTTTAGTGGCCGAGTGGCTGTCCACGTGTCTTTAAAGATATAGGTCTCTAGGTGACAAAAATAAGAGGAAAGTATGGAAGAGAGCAAAAGAAAGAAGCAGAAAAATAGTTCCCACTGGAAAAACACCAGTCTCTCCTATTCTTGCACCTCTTCTCAAGTCATTCCTCTTGGCTACAGAAATAGCTACCACAGTGGGCTGAAAGCCACAAAAATTGTTCACAAATTCCAGCTCAGTGTAGTGATAACAACAGCAAATATTTTGGGAAAATGGGGTATTGAAGTAGGGATAAAAATGGAAACCCATCATCTGGTCTCTATCATTCAGTAGTAAAAGCTTACTTGTTTCTAAGTTATCTTTGCCAGCAGTGGTGGAGACTTAGCACCTGACTTTGGAAGCAATTTCTGCAGAACAATCATGATCTACCTCAGGAGGGTACCTCCACAGGTCTCAGGAACTAGACCTGGGAAGGATGCTCAGAGCCTGGTAGATGTTTTTTAGTTTGTCCTCTGTGAGTGAGCAGAGAAGAAGGTTAAAAAGAGTGTTTTCAGGCCCAAAAACAAAGTGTTCTTGCTCCTTATAATCCTGTTAAAAGGAGTCACTGTGTCAATTTTCCTTTTTGTTTTGTTCTATTTTAACAAAGTTAGCATAGGGATTATTTTACAGAGCACAGAAGACATTAAAGAAACCTCAAAATGTACAGGTTGTGTGGAGACTAAAAACCATCAGTCCTTGGTGCCAAGCAGCCCTCATGCCTGGCTCTTACTCCTGGCACATGGACTAAAAGCGGAGTTTCTTAGTGATGTGTTTTTTGGAAGGTTGGATTTTTCACTTTTTTTCTGTCAAGTCTAAGCAAACAGTACAGCCAAGCAACACATTGTCTCCTGCAGTTCAATAGGCTTCTATTTACGTTAGCATCATACACCCAAGCAGACAAATACAGAGCTGTAAATCCCACCTAGGTGCATAATTCTTGGCAGGTCACATCTCTTTGATGTTGTCTATCCTGTATCCCAAATGCAGGGCTGCAATGCCCACAGTTCCCCTGTCAGCCCTCAGGTGGGGTTTATCGTCCCCCCCCTCTCTTCCAGCTACACTAAACCATCTGTGCTAGAGTGAAATGGCTCCCTGCTTCTCATAGATTGCATTTATGACTGCCCCTGGAATACACTAGTTGTACCAAAGGGATGCCATTTCAGCATCTCCATCCCCTACGATTTTATTAGCATCTGGCAGCTACTGACTGTCTGTCAAGTGGGAGAAAAAAATGGGTCCAGAAACACGACTCTGAAACAGAAAGATTAGCTGTAAAATGGAGGGAGATTTTTTGATTTAACTGAAAGCCAGTCTCTGAGGTTTCTTCTCATAAACCTAGAGTGGCAAAAGACTTTCACTTTTAGAAACAGAGGTGAATTACCATCAACTCTGAGGTAAACAGGTACTTGGAAAGCAGCACCGAGAGAGGTTCACAGAGTCTATTCTCTACCGCATGCAGAACACAGCCCAACCACCCGTGGACATGCCTCGGTCTCCAGAGGCAAACGATCTTGCCCCAGTTTTTTGACAACAGACAGCTGTCAAATCATTAGGAAAAGTCAACAAGACTCCTGTAGTTAGTTCTACTGTGATTTCATCACCACCACCACCATTCTGCATACATCTCAGTATGCAGCATCCTTTAAAATTACGCCTATCATTTTATTTATAGAGGCTTTATTTATAGAGGCTGTTCTGTTCCAGACCTTTGACTTCTCTCAAAACCACAAGAACAGTACAAGAGTGACCAGAGCCAGAGCCAAATCTAGGCTGCTGTGCTTCTCAAGAATGGGACTTCCAAGAGGACACAGCAAATCCAAGATAGTGGTAAAATTCACATTGCTGCCAATGACCAAAGAGTTCAGTCAATGGTGAAATTCTCACCTTACTTGTCTGCTGGTGCAACATGCACCCTTTTTGAAACCTCTTCTTTCACAACTTCCTGCTGAGAGGTTCTGCAGTCAGCATCTGTAAGGCACCCAGCAAAAAAGCCTATCCAACACTTCTCTGCACAAGACATGCACTTGGAGGACAAATGCAGAAAAGCAGAGTTTGTAACCCCAGTTACAGAGCAGCAGGTTCCAAAGTGAATACCATTGCCAAAACTACAAAGTTGCAGACACCAAAATCTGTCCTCCTAGTGTAGAGAAGGCCTTTATGCTGCTGGTAATCAGATAGAATGAGAATATCTCTGCAGAGTTTGAAGAATCAGAGTATTTTCACGTTTTTTATGCATGCCTATGAAATACAGTATTTTGCTTCTGTCTTCTGTGTCCCTAGCTGCCAGTTTGGATGTTTATGTAAGGCACAGGCTGTTTCCTGCCAGCATACTCTTAAGGAGAATACCTCAACCACCAAGCAATACATTCAGTTGCTCACTTGCCCACAGAGTTTTATCTCTTCATACAAAATGGCACTAAAAGGGAAACCCTTCTCCTAAGCCCTGTGATGGATACTCTGCCTTGCTCAGGCAAGGTGAGCGAACACACTTAGCCAAATACCCTGACAACTCATTTTACTCTCTAGGATCTCTTCTTATTTTCTTAGACGTTGCACCTCAGACTCCAGGAAAACATTTTGCCCACACAGATTGTGCAAGCACTTCCCACAGCAAGTTTGCTGGGACAGTGGCACTATCCCATAAAAAGTTTGCTAAAAAAGAAAAAAACCACTACCACTTGATATTTCTGACTGTATGGGAAGGGGGAAAGGAAATCAGGAGTCTCCAGGTAGTCAGGAGCCAGAAGGGTTGTGCATGCCGAGTTTGTCCTCCAATGGCTACAGAAACAATGGAATTTCTTCTATAATGGACAGATTAAGGACGAGACTGTGGACCTACACACTGTTGCACAGGCAAGGTTCTTTGCCTGAGTCCACTAATTGTGACATTCACATGGAGCACATTTACATGCACATAATATTTGTGGGATGTCTTTCATAGCTCATCCTCTCTAAGGTATCTCTTACTTCGTCTTTGCAAGATGTAATTTTATTTTGAATATTTAAGATGCAAACAATTGCTGATAGGATATTACTTTAATTTTTTGCCCATCCTCCTCCTTAAGTTTATTCTAAAATAAAAAAAACCCGCTAACCTGATGGAAAAGAACACCATAACAGGATTTGTTCTCACTTCCTTTGATATGTGAAACAAATACAGTAACTCCAGGAGACTTTGAAAAACAGTTATGGAAAATTACAGGTGATGAATAACCCACAGGAAGACTCATTTTGTTCCCTGAATGCAATAGTGAGAGTTAAAATAATAGAAAAGAAAGCCTGCTAGATCAAATCATACTTTGGTTTCTACAAGAAGCTCTATTCATTCCAGTTCTCATGATACTTTCCATCTGTTTGCTCCAAGCTTTACTTCATCAAGTACTAAAAAAACATGATGAATCCATAAGCAGGTCAGATACTTTAATTGTTTTTGTTCAAGTTACAAGTATTTCTGTTACAAATTCAAAGAACAAACCCAATTTGCCTGGCTCACAAACACTGTTCTGTTGTTTTCCCTTGGACTAGCCAGACAAGGAAAACAATACTTTTCCAAGATGAATACAAAATTAGTACTTCTTTCTTGTTTTGCTGTATTTTTATATACACCTGAGAACCAAAGCAGTGCCCACTCCAAGCCCAATACAAGACAGCCACCACTGAGAAACAGAGCAAGGGGTGCAGAACCAGTCCATGTCCTGTTCTTTGGAAGAAATGGATCAGTCAGCTCAAAGGGACCACAGGGTCAACTACATGGCATCAACTACATGGCAAGTCTTTTTCTGTCTCCCATTTAAGAACTTCTTTGTCAACAGACTTAAATGAAAATCTAGGTTCAAAATAGAAAAAAGTTAGGTCTTTAATGTTTGTTGAACACGAGTGGATGTGTGGCACATACTTCTGAAGTATCTGTCCTTATTCAATAATCAGGTGAAGGGCTGTGCAACAGAATTTCCACTACAACAGAACAGAAATCCAAGACAAACACAATCTGACCAAGTCATATATCATTTGCTTGTAACAGATTCAATATAGCACTCTGACAAAGTCATCTGTTACCAAGCTTGTGCTGAAGACTTCAGGGATCACCTTCATCACAGCAGTTAACGGCTCAAATAAATCTTGTGATGAAACTCACAGGATTTTTTTATAGAACTATTTTTTTTAAGAAAGATAGAATGCAGCATTTCAAGGCTTCCAAAATGCTTTCATAAAACAGTGCATGGCTTACCAGAAGGAACTAGAAGGCACAGTCCCTACCACAAAGTCTACATCTCTCCAAGCCATAATTATGTGACAGTCCAGAAATTATAGGAACCACAGATTGACACCAGGCAAGGGCATCATGTGTGCGGTTTTCTCTTAATGTGAATGGCAGATGGAGACAGTCAGTGCCACAGAACACTACTGCTCCCCTCTAACCACTAACAAATATGCTGTGAGCCGCAGCTCAGGAACCACTGTCAAATTTAAACCTAGCAAACGCAAAAGAAGAATTTGTTAACACTGCCCTGTCATACTAAGCATGTGCCGTATGCTTAACATCTCCTGTGATCTTAAGACAATGAACTAATACATTACATAGACTTGCATGAAAATAATAAACTCAGCGGAACCACTTTATGTGTGTACATGTATTTGACAGAAGTCTAGTCACAGATACCTAGCAATATAAAAATCAGGCAACCAGCTCAACCTGAGGTAGCCAAAGAAACGCTAAGTTATGTTGTGCCCACATCTCCTGACACTACTGATGTGTCTATTCCCATTATCCCCAGTGAAGATTTTAAACTAGATTTGTGCAAAACTATCACAACAAAATCCAAAGCTAAAGGAAACCATAAGGTACAGAGACAAGGTTAAACTGCAGAAATAAATTAGCTTTCCTCAAGCCATCACAGTTCCATTAAGAGTTCAAAGTAGAAGCTACCCTCTTTAAGTGTAATTTTAGGATTTTAGTGTCTTTATTTTTTAATCACAAACCCAAATAAACTGTGTTAGGGAGCCCCAGATGGATGATTTTACCAGTTCTCCATCTCTCCTTGCTTGAGATTCTGGTCACAGTAAATAGACCACAGAATCATTTTCTCAAAGCAAAACAAAAGCAGACTGCTATTCAAACAACACAAGAGTTGGAGCCCTAGATATCCTCTCCCTTCAGAGAAAAAAATTATTTCCCAATTTCACAGGGTCTCCTGCATGACACCCTGCCAAGTTACAGAAGTGTAGCATACACTTCTAAGTCCAGTTTCCAATTCAGAGAAAACAACAAAACCTCAAGGAAACACACAGATGAAGACAAGGGCTATCTAATTTTACACGAGTCTTGGTTTTGTTCTGTGGGTTTATGCATTAAGTAAAATCCCACAAAAAATAAACTTAAGAAAAGGGACACTATCCACTACTATGCAGTCCTATAGTGAAAGGCAGCAACTTGAAGAAAACAAGAGACATATCCCTTTAAGCAAACTTATTTAGAAGGTTTGCCATAAAAATAACTTTTGTAACAAGCTACTTCAATTTTAAACATGGAAAACACAAAAAGCTAATAATCAAATTAAAGTGGGGAATTTCTCCAACCACACATAAAATGTAAATCTCCAGACTGGCATTCTTTAACAAAGCACATTTAATCTCACTCTGCTTATTAATGAGTTAAATTCTAAACTGGTTACTTCTACCTTCTTTCCTAGCTGTAATTATAGTCAGAGCTAAGATGGGTGCCTGTAGAGCAAAGATCTCCAGTTTCCACTACAATTCAAGGTTACTCCAAAGTTTCTCTCACTACAGAACTCTCAAAAAGAAGAGTACTGAAGTGAGATACACTACTCCTAAATTGCAATGCTAATATTCATTTGCTGTCTGTGATTATGTTCAATCCTCTTGGTGAACTCACAGATTATAGAATACTTCAAAAAAAAATATACTATGAGCCAGAAATCAGGATGCAGAAAATTGCATGGTTGACTGCATGATTTACTCTTAGATTAGACTTTTCCGCACCACCTCCAACCAACTTCAAGCTTCACTGAAGGCCTTTTGCTCCACCTACAAGCAAACAGGAATGTTTGGGACCTGAGTACCAGCCACCCGACTACCAGAATCTGCAACCAGCTCAGCAGAGCCT
Source organism: Pseudotriccus pelzelni (assembly GCA_035584735.1). Classification (NCBI taxonomy): domain Eukaryota; kingdom Metazoa; phylum Chordata; class Aves; order Passeriformes; family Tyrannidae; genus Pseudotriccus; species Pseudotriccus pelzelni. The sequence goes on from JAWMRA010000113.1 coordinate 37,420,788, forward strand.
TAACCTGAAAAAGATGAGCTACCTCAGCTGGTTGGCAAATTTTAAGATCTTTAGCTTTCAAATCAATTCTAGTCCAAACAGCTGCAGGATACACTGAATGGCATCTTCTTCTCCAGCTGGCACACCGACAAAGCCCAGGACACACTGAAATGATTGATAACTAAGGCTATGGTGCCTTGGTTTAATGAAAAGTAAGAGCAGCAAATATAACCAAGCATTTGAGACAAAACTCATAAGACCTTTTAAGGAAATAGTCATAGCCCTGTTTAATTTACAGGAAAATACAGTTACCTTGACTTGTCCATCCACACACGCACTCAGCCAGTACTGGGTCGGGACTCATCACATGCCAACATTTTTCCAAGGACTGCTGCTCTGACTCAGAGGCAGTTTCCAGTTAAGCAAAATCTGACAGCTGACCACAAGCATATACGCAAGATTTACATATACGCAGCAGATTTACCCTCCCATTTATGCAACATTTATTTTATTAGAGGGAGAAACAAAGTTTGATTCTTAGAGTCTCGGAGAAAGTTTTAAGGCTAGAAAATTAAGAAATGTCTAACTAGCACTGACTAGCAATAGGAGCAGTATTAGGAAAAAGATATTTAATGGATTAAATTACATTGCCTCAACAAGTTTCATCCAGAAAATCGTCTCTAGACGATCTTCCCTTGTTAATTCAAGCCAAGATATTAATTCACAACAGATATAATTTGACAAATCTACTTCATATTTTTCTAGGGTGTATCAACCATGATTCTCTTTTAGAATTTATTCCATAGTGCTTTTTCAAGATTCCTACTCTATAGAATAATCAGTGAGTTGACTATATTTGATGTACAGGGTCTTTTATTCTGACCCGTGCTGTGTAACAAAGATTGGCTAGAAAAGTCAGTTGAAATAGCTTCTGGTATCTGACTGGACTGATTCTTTAAAGCACTTACAGCATGAGCAATCATGCTTAGTAATTTCAGATAGGATTTCTGAGAACTGCTATGGATGTGATTTTCAAATTAAAGTTGCACTTAAGCCAGAGAGCACATTTGCTGGATTATTTCAGTGTCCAGAGACAACACAACATCAACACAACATGAGAATAGTTGAGGCAAGTTCATTTTGAGTTTTGGCTGTACATGTGGGAAGCAATACAATTAAGGAAGAAGAGAGAGCTTTTGTATATTCAGCTGCCTCTATTTTTCATTGATAGCTATTTTTTCAGAGCTTTGGGGAAAAGAGGCATTTCCCATAGAGAGAAAATTTGAGTTCATTCAGTTTTCCTTCAAACTATTTATATAAAGAATTATCCAATGAAACTACAAATTTGCAGCACTGTACTGAAGTAGGACTGTTAAAGAAGTACAATTCCTAGTATTGCCTACTGAAACATTACTTTTCAGAGTTAAATATTAAGTGAGCTGAAGTGGCAAAACACTGTTAGCAGCTTTACTAACAGTCCACTTCTTCCCTGTGGTACCAACCTGAGGCCCCCTGGTAGCACACAACCTGCCCAAAGTTTTCATGTAGGAGTGGGTCAGAAGCTTGTTTAGCTGTCATGCTTTTTGTTGTCCTCCTCTGGAATAAAATCCTCAGTGAAGTTTTTCCAATAGTACTCTGGTTCTTGTTTAGATTTCCCTGTCAAACACTGATCAATACCTCTGCTACTAATACACAGAACTAGTATTGTAGACTCCATCAGCTGCTTAGTTATAATTTCAGATCCAAAGGGACTTCAGTTCAGTTTTTTTATTACCGTGATATTATTAATTTATTACAGTGATTTTATTACTTTGTGTGGTTGCTTGCTTACCTATAGGCATGCACCTAAAGGGAATAAAGGAGTAAATCCAGAGAAGATTGTCTTTGCCTAACAAGGCTTGCTTTGCTCTCCAAGATACGTACAACTAGAAACAACAGCAGAAGGAAACATATTCCAACAGAAAATAGTAAGAACCCCATTAAAAGTTTGACAACAAAGTATATGACAGCATAGACACATGTGCTAACTGCAGACAATCATCTTTAATTCTAGAGAGAAGAGTTCATGGAAACGTTCTCTCTGTTGAAAATTCCAACATGGAACACTGAATTTATCAAATTAGCAGAAACTTAGTTGCCGGAATTTGGATTACAGTAAGTATAACAAAATATAGCCTCGTGGGAAGGTACCCAAAAGAGACAAAAAACGTGAAATAAAATTGAAATGAACGTTCCGAAAAAATTTTGAAAAGGTAAACATTTTCCAATAAAGTAAATGAAGGGAGAAGAATTCTGGCAGCTGAGTCAGAATTTTAATTCAGGATGCTGAGGGAAAAAAAGTAATGACCCCTCATTCAAGAACATCTACCAGCCACATCATCTTTAGGAGCAGAAAAACACAAAGTCCAAAACCAGAGTTTGGATCTGCCCTTTCCACTGATGGGTTAAAAAAAATTAATAATAAAAAAAACTTTGAACCACTGCATTAAACGGTTCCAAAGTAATCCAGTCAGATCTGGGAATCTCTCACAAAAGATTGGTTGAAATACCTAGGTTACACTGCTCTCCCCAAGATAGATAAGTTCTCTTGCTGTTTATCTCCTCATTACTCGTCTATTTTCTAAAGCTGACACTATCTTGCTCCCTTTCAGAGGGACAGCCAGACACACTAGTGTGTCAGTGCTGAAGAACAAAGCCAGAGGAAAAAGTACAAAAGCAGTAACAGCAGTTCCACATCCTGACCCTCGCTCCAACTGAAGTCACTCCAAAAAAACAGCCATTTGTTTCCCAGGGGGCACATTTGACCACAAAAAACTTGCTTATTTTTCCAAGTTTCCAGCATCTCCATTTGGGCACCATTCATACCTATGTCAAAAGTGCAGTGTAGTCCTATTCCCTGTAATCCATGAAATTGTGATATTTTTATCAGGACCATTACAATCACAATCCAACACAACAGTTGCTCTCTGTGCTGCACAGCCCTTAGCACAGCAGCTACACTAAAACACCTTGGGTGTTTCTGTAGAAATAGCTGAATGCAGCAGGCCCACACTGAGAACCATCTCAGGCAGATGATGCATTACTCTGCAAGAAGCCCCAAAAGGCACAAACAAAGTAGAAGGAATAAAATAAACAAGATTTTCTGTGACCCTAAGGATGGGATTATAACATTTTATTTTTTTTTTAGCTTGAGCAGGAAGCCTTTCTAAATTACATTTCTAAGATTTTATTGTATTATCTTCATGGCACAGTTATTACACATTAAAGGTAATGACTCTCTTCTGCAAGTAACCTAATATTGAACATGATTGATATCCCCTATCTGGGCTTCAGAGAACACTGAATTTCCTAAATGGAAGGAGGGAACAGAGTTGGATGAGGTGAACAGGGAATAGCTTGAGTGGATTATGTGTATGCATATGAAAAACCAACTCTTAGGTTTTTACTAGAACACAGTATTTTCTTGAAAACACCCACTAATGGCAAACAATTGGGGGAAAAAAATCCCCAGATCTTCCATTTGTGGGTAATTCTGCTCAGACTACAAATACATATATTATTCTTGTTCTTATCAATTTGATGACTTTGTAAACCCACATTTACAGAAAGACACACACACAGGGTACCCTACATGTACACACACCAATGCTTATGAGTTGATGAGAAATTCAGGTTCAGAATTTATATTCCAAGGCAAATGTGGCCATTCTGATTTCTCTTGTTCCATCAAATTATCCCTGTGGGCTGGAATCACTGCACAGGCTACTGATGCCCAATTGTCTTGAGACACTCTAAAGCACCAGGTTTATTCAGGCACTAAAGAAGCCATGGGGCAATATGGGAGATGGCCCAATAGGGCCATGCAGAAACTTCCACTAGTTCCACATTCATACAGACACCATTTCTCTGCTAGATCTGATGACTTCTATCCTTTCAAGACTGGCTTAACTATCATGTCCAGTGAGTAAGAGGCAAGACCAAATCTAGAGCCTAAAAGGGAACTGTTTCTTCAGAAACTGATTTCTCTTTCTCTTACCTGAGGTTAATAAGCACAGATTTGCCTCGGTATTCTTCAGGTCCTTGCCCATTCCTGTAGTAGCTTTCTGACTCTCTAGCCCACCTACTTATTAATGAATCATCTCACTGCTCAAGCAAACCTGATCAAACTGTCTTGGCTACATTCATTACATTGCTTATCAGCTAGGGAAGTGGAGAAGAAAAAATATTTTTTTATAGGGACAGTCAAATTAAAATGGTTCAGTTAAAGAACACTATTGTTTCTTTGTGAAACAGAAAAGGTATTACTTGTGGATGTAGAGGTTTTTTTGGTTTGGTGATTGTTTTGGTTTGGGTTTTTTAATCAAAGTTACACCAGAGACAGATAATCCTTAAAAGGTACTATGCAATCAGTTAATAGCCTCCTAATCATGAAATCAGAGCAAGCCACTGACAAGGAACAGTCTCTGATGTAACTGCAGAACACATCAGTGTTTCTAGCTGATGTCACACTTCTTTGGCAAAGTCGTCCTGTGATTTTTAAAGCTGTTTTATTTATTCAAGTACTCACATTAAATCTTCCCTCAAAAAACCACCCAAAAACACAGTACATTAAACACACTAAGTCAATAGAGACATCTTGATCCAGTAGGACTCCATGGTTTGTCAAAGTTTTGGGAAGTGCCTTTTTCCCTTACTGCAGTAGGAGAGAGCTTTCTTCTTTTCTGCCCAGCAGCACAGGCCAGGGGAAAAAGGACAGGGAAGACTACCTGGAGACGATTCCCTTCAGCCCTCTCATGTGCCAGAGAAGGAACCACCAGTGGCTCCTCATCCTTCCCAAGATCTCAGCAAGCTCTGGGAGAGCGGCAGGGTGGCTGCAGGGGAGAATGGCATTTGTTGGAGCTTGTGTGGGGTCAACATGATGACACTAGCAGAAAGTGGTAAGACCTGTTTTAGAGACAATGTACCAAAGATTTAGAAAATCTAAACACTATCCCCTACCCCTCTTTCTCACACTGAAAACCACCAATATTTTAAAAATACTTCTTGAAATTAAAGTGCCATATTATGGATGTTGGTATTTATTATGTCAGTCTTTTTATTTTTGAAGACTTGGTGACTTTCTTACTTGTCATCATGACATCACACCATGGAAAGATTTTGTCTACTTTAAAACTTCTTCCAGTAACAATTTCATGAGATAAATCTCCATCAATAATAGCCCAGAATATTTCTTCTTTATTCTTAAACTTCTGTCAGCTCCAAGTTGGGGCCTCCATGGCATAGGATATTTTCCAGATTCAAGAGCTAGTAAACAGAACAAGCTCATGTATTCAAACACTAAAGACGAGAAACAATGAAAAATAAAAACAAACCCCAAAGCAACCACTTGGAACTATGGAGAAGGAAATAAGTCACCAGTTCAGCAGCTCTTGACATTATTTATTCTCTCAGTCATGTTACAAGGTAAGACACTGAACAAAAGTGATTGAACAACAACCTATGACCTTTAATAACAGAGCCAGGGAAGAAGTTCTGTCTCATACAAGTTCTGTAGATTGTTCGTTTTCTCCTGTTGATCTTTTAACACAGTGGTTTTGCATCTTTACTGTGCCAACGGTCTCTCAGAACACACCACACCCCCTAAAATAGATCCGCTCAGGGTTTTTTCCAAAATGATTTCAAACTTAGGAGCAGGGACTCTCACTTTTTGGGTTTTTTTTTAAACTGCACAGAGAATGTTTATTCATTTCAAAACTTCATATCCACATCCCAGTAAGTATATCAAAGGAAGTCTGATGTCTGAAGCCCAAAACACCAAATGCTCTGGATTTACCTACAGCAGCTCCTAAGCAGCCCAGTACCTACCTGTGCAAGCAGATTCAAGAAATCAGTACAGCATGAAGCATGCAACAGATATGAAACATTGAAGTTTACCTGTAAGGCTCAGTGGAACTTTAAAAAGGAATATTTGGGAGTGAGTGGAATGAACCTAGAATGTTATCCTATGATAATGAAATCAACTTGGATGACTGAAAAGCTGTCTGCATAAATAATATTAAGATTGCTGCACTAACATTTATACACGAAGATTGAAATGCAGTCTGTGGAAAAGGTTAAAAATTACAGCATTCTAAAACAGTAATATTTCACTCTTTGTGTTTTGGTTTTTTCCTTGAAGTGCTCTTAGAATCATTTTTCCTGACACCTTTCTTTTTAAACTTTGTAAACCTTGCTTTGCTTCTAAACTGTCTTTCTGAGCTTCTGTTCCGATGCATCAAAAGAGCAATGCATGATCATAGCAAGTAATTTGCTCAAACCGTCTCTCACTACTCAGCTTAGAAGCAAATATACTCAGATGCAAAGTTTCTGAGACTTTGTTTTATTCTTACACTGGTTTTGATGTGATAAAACTCTCCACATCAACTTTGCTGCTTCCAGCTTCCCTGTCTCTTAGCTCAGAATCAGTCAAGGACTACAGTAAAGAACAAAGCAACTCGCAGCTTGCCTCCTTACCAGAGAAGCAAGGAAACAGAAATATACCTTCACATACACTATTAAAATGTACAAAGACTAAGAAGCGGTGCACAGTAACAGGGAGATCTGAATTTAATACTCCGCTAGAAATTAATCTGACTATGTAAATTTTGGCAGTACTAAAAAATGTCAACAATTAAAACCCACAAAAATACCAAAGCAACAAAACAAACCACCTCCACCCACTTCTGCTCCATGAGAAACCTAAGCAGTACTCAGCCCCAAAATAAGAACCTTTCTTGAATGCAGCTCTTTCCCAATACAGGAGAAACAGAGGAAGTAGGAAAAGTTACATACAATGGAATTATTTTTCCCCACTTTAGACACAAATAACTGACCTAAGAGAGCCTGCAGTGACCAATGCTGGACATTCAATTAGATATGGAACTTTACAAGTTATTTCTACTCGTAGGCCTATTACTAGACTTCGGCTCTGAAGGAATAGGTATGGGCTTGCAATATCCAAAGAGTAAATTTAACTTAATTTGACATATATTTCGTTCATGCTAAGAACTACTGTAACTTTTTAAGTAAACCATATATTGTAGGTGACTTGTAATTTTGGGAATAAGGGAAGAAAACTAACCAAGAGATTACCAAAATTAACTTACCTCTCTAAGCTTTCATTTTCCAAAATGATTTAACAAATGCCTCCTTATCATATACAAGCAGCATTTTTGTGGGCAACTGAAAGTGGGTAGTTGAGTTCTCAGGCTATACTAGAAGTGATGAATGATAAGAAAGATTTTGGAAAGGGGTTAATTTGTCTTTTTGACAGCTGAGTTAAGATAGGGGTCATTGAAGTCTCTCTCAATCCTACAAATTAGTCTTACATTCTCAGACACAAAATTTCAAGGTTAAATCTACCAAAGCCATTATAATAGCAACTCAGTAGAATGCTTTACTGAGGTTTAAGCAATTTTCCTATCATGCACTCAGAGCACATCAACAGGCTTCTTCTGCCAAGAATTATTTTGACTCTCTCAGGCTTGCTGTCTCAAGCAGGAGAGTTCAGACACATTCTAATCAAATCAATCTATTTCCAACGGAACTTTACTTCCAAAAATCAGTTTGGAGGCCCAGTCAATCTGCCCACATGAATACTGAATGAAAGGTTAAGACTCAAACAAAAACACAAAATAAAACTCGCCTGGTACACACAAAACAGGGATTCAGAACTTGGAAGCAGAAGTCAAAGCAACCTGGAAAAGCACAAGCCGGGGGACATGAAATAAATGGTTATTTATGGACGTCCTGTTTAGGAAAAGAAAACACAAACAGTAAGTAGTTCAAGGACTCTGAGCCACTAAAGCAGGAATGATAGAAATCAAATCCTGACAAATGTTTCCAGCTACAATCAGAAGACTGCAAAAGATACTATGAAACTACCAGTTAAGCAACTTTTCTCAGGTTTAATATTTCTTAGCACTTTTCTGTACAACATCTCCTGCTTGTGTTACACCTTTCTCAAAAATGCTCTGAACACTTGAACTTTATGGAAGAAAACAGTGTAGTTTCAAATAACTGACTTTAAAACAACTTTTTATTATCTTGTTTCTCACATCCCAGCTGTTATGCTGAAAACAGTAGGTGCTGACAAAAAATAAAACTGTACCTAATTATCAAATATAGCCACACATAGAACTGGATATTTATTTTGTCTGTAAACAACATGATGCCTTCAATGTGCTGTCCAATTTCAAAAAATATACCTAAAACTCACAGGTACAACTCAGACAAAACCCAAACTTCAACATATTTTCTTTTACTTTCTTCTCATGATTTCTTCTTTGAGATGTTACAGACAGCAACTCTCCTAAGCAAATATGAATATCTTATGGATTGCCATGAATCACATTCTTAATTAGGTAGATCTTTTCCGTATAAGGCATTGTCACCACCTCACAGATATCTCTGAAAAACTGTGAGCACACTTAAACCCCAAAAAGTCAAGTATTTTATGGCTGCCCTGTAAATCAGCAGTCAGATCCCTACACTTCCCTTCAGGAAGTCAAACTTATCTTCAGGATTTTTTTCGAGTATGGAGTATGTGTAAGGAAAAAGATCCATCACTGGCATTTACCACCAAATTGCAACCTGGTCCTTACAGTTGACTTACAGTATTCCTCTTCTTTTTTTCTAAAAACCTATATAGAACCATAGCAGTAAAAGAAAATCCATTAAAAACCAGCACTTTATCGCTTCAGTTATGACTTTTTCCTGTATCTAATAATGAAAACCAAACCATTTAACTCATTTACTTTAGAAACAGGAAATCTAAACATACAGTAACTGTTGCAGAGTGGTTTACTTTTACAAATGCCAACAGGTGAATCTTTGGAATACCAATTAGTTTTCTCGATGTGCTGCAGTGCTATATCTAGTAACAGAGGATGACTTAAGGATAAAGACTGGTTTTGTGCTTGTTTGGTTTTTTTTTAAATAAAATCATCACATCAAAATAGTAGTTCTTAGTAGTCAATATCAATGTTCTTAACACAGGTGGAGCTAAATCTTCTCCTGTAAAATCAACAACTAACTGATCACTGAGATTTATATTTGACACCAACAGGTTTCAATACCACACTAGATCTTACTGGTAAAAAATTAAATCTATAACCTAGACTTCTGCAGAACATGTAGGTTTCTCAAAAGTAAAAGGCATGCCAGGTTTGCTTCAAGGGCCAAACCCAACTGTGATTTGCTTTAATTTGTTGCTTGACATAGGGGTTTTTTCCTCTAAGAAATGAAAAGCTGAAGTGGTGCTATGGTGGTCCTGGGATTTGATTAGGAGAGCAACCACTCTGAAGGAGCAGCCAATGCCAGAACGATTTAGGTAATAAAAAGTCCAGATAAATCCAATATTCTGTACAGAAGGAACTTTTCCATGGAGATACTGTGTGCAGTTTAAACGACCACATGTCCTATTTCCATTCCTTACTAACGGGCAAACAAAACTCGATGCACAAAGCTTTACCTCGAGGACTACTGCAGGTTTCCTACATTACCCCAGCTCTTAGTCCCAGTTTGGATCCTGACTCTGTGTGGCGTTATGCACACCAACCCAGAATGTTCTCTCTGTGTGTGTGATAGGTGAGCTATAGGCGCTGCCAAACTTTCACAGCATCCGTTCTACCAACAGGCTCATCCTGAGCCTCGGCAGTGGGAGGCTGAACTGCACAACTGCCCTGCACAAATACCTCAGATAAGACAGATAATAAACATGGGAATACCTTCTTGCTGGCAGTGTCAGATGTGGAAGCCTCCACTCGCACAGGAAAACATTTTGCACCGTTTTCTGGACCCAAGGGTATGCCATTACCATTTATTCTGCAGCAGGGGGAAGAATACAGGAAAAGCCACACAGCATAACGTGCTAGTCAATACAGACCACGCAAGGCTTTTATTACCACCTATTCAAGTTCCTCAGCATGTAAATAGTAAATGAGTTGCGAGTAATTTCTCATTTATTTCTATTTCTAAAAAACACTGTCAGGAAAATTGCCTAGTAAAGTTTATTACAGAAAGTAAATCACTAAGTAGTAAAATATCTTGGATCAGCAAAGAACCAAGAAATAAAAAGAAGGAGCCAGTTCTTCAGTACAGCAAAAGATCAACTGTAAGTTTTGCAGTACATTGGCTTATTTTAAAGAATATTTTCCTGCAAGTGGATCTCCAGAATTGTATTTGCTGAACACTGTCTCTTGCTTCTGAAAACTCAGTTGCAGAACTTGCACACCCTCCGGTTTGGTAGCCTAACATGAAACAGGTGAAGTCTGGAAAGAAGCCCACTCCTGATCAAGCAGACCTGAAATTACTAAAATGAATGTTAATCTCTAGTCACTAACCTGTTTATTCTTCAGCTATTTAAAACAGAAGAAAAGAGAGCTTTGATCCAGCTCCAACACAAACACTGTTGTGTTCAATATGTTCAGCCTTGATCTGGAATTATTTCAGAGATTGGCTGCATATTTCACAACTCTTACTATTAACACCCAGGACTCTTCTGGCTCCAAAATGCTGGACTGACTTTCTTGCAAGTAAACATTCATTTACCTGTAAGGAAAACATACTTTCACAGCTGCTACCGTGTTTACTGAAAAGACTTTTAATAATAACCTCTCCAGAGGTTAAAAAGTGCAAAGACATGAGTGGTACCAATGACTTGCAGAAGGTATTTGAGTATTACAGATAAAAGAAGGTGGAGTGGGCTTGGTACCTACTGTTTGGAAAGCTGTATTGAAACAGACTTTTTTTTTTCCTCCTTTAAAATTCTGTAAAACATTCAATTCAATATGATGGAAACATACTCTGAAGGAAAAAAAAAACAGATATTCTTTAAAAAAACACAGCTGGAAGGAGGTATTTCACTATATGGTTGGTGCTTTGGTGTGGCAGCCTTGAACTCACCTTTACATTGCACCAGCACCAGTGGAAGGCCTGATACCTGTCTATTATCAGCAGCTGTTAGCATTTAGTAGAAACACAACATTTGCTGCATGGGGAACAAAATAAAGGACTGCAAGAAAAAGCCATTCCCTTATATATCTGATCTAAACCAAAGCAGATTTCACACAATATTCACTGAAGCAGGAGGAGCGCTTTCCAAAGATTTGGGACAAGTGCAATTAATTCTTACCTGCACCAGGTAACAGAGATTCTGGTCTCAGAACAGAGGGTGCCCCTGTGGGCAGGGACTTGCACTTTTTCAGGACTTGCCAGCAAGTTCCCACAAAAGCAGAGAAATCTGCCATCTTGAGTCAGGAGACACCAGCCTCTCTTTCCTCCCTCACAACACAAAAAAGTCCTGGCAGCTGCACAGCTGTAAGACCGGCTTGCACTGGGTCAACTCCTCTGCAGAAACAGATCTTTCCTTTTCCCCAGGAACTCTGCCCCTTTCCTCTCCACAGTCCTTAAACACCAGTCTTACAGTTAAAGAACTGCTTTGTGCCTACAGCCAACAGAAGAAAAGCCTAGAAAAATATTTTTGAACTCCCCATCTGAGCACAGGAGGTTCATGATGGGTTGACCACTACTCTTTCCATTGTACAGCTTGCTTATAGCAGGATGGAGTTCACAAGATGTAGCTGGACAAAACAAACAAATCAGCAAAAGTCCATATGCTATTTTTCACTCTTTAATCACACCTAGTGCTGTACTTTTTAAGTTTTTAGAGAACTCTTCCTGTTACTCTGTCTTTCCAAATTACATATCAACCACCTTTGGGGATATATGATTACAGAGCACCTCAGGTACTCACTCTAAAATACTTCATAGAGCACATTGCAAGTCTCCTGTATCCCAAAGATATCTTGCCGCCACCTACCTGACAGCCATAGACATCTGTCAAGAAAAGATAATGTTTTATGTCAGACTACTTTACAAGTATTTTATTTCCATTCATTTAACACAACCATACAACTAAAATTTTAGATAAAGCTCCTTTGTCTAAGATTTATTACCTTCAGTTAATACATCCTCTTGCCATTCCAGATCATGCATTTCTAAGCTTGGCTTTGATAAGACAGATCATAAGCTTAATATTCCTGACACAAATGAAGAGTAGAGACACAGAAGAGAATAGGGCAAACTTAAAACTTTATACTTGAAACAGAAATAAATAAACAAAAGGTATGAATCCCAGTTATTTAAAAGCCCCTTTAAATAAAATCATAGAATCACTGAATGGTTTGGGTTGGAAGGGACCTTTAAGATCTTCTAGTTCCAAGCACCCTGCCATGGACAGGAACAGCTTCCACTAGACCAGGTTGTTTGGAGACCCATCCAACCTGGCCTGAAACACTTTCAGGGATGACACATCCCTCACAATGAAGATTTTTTTTCTAATATCTAATTTAACCCTACACTCTTTCAGTTTAAATCCATTACCCCTTGTTCTGTCACTACATGCCCTTGTAAATAGACTCTCTCTCTCTTTCTTGTAGGCTCTCTTCAGATACTGGAAGGCTGTAATTAGGTAAGTCCTAAACCTTCTCTTTTCCAGGCTGAACAATCACAATTCTCTCAGCCTCTCCTCATCACAGACATGCCTCATTACTCCAGTCAACTTGTTGGCCCTCCTCTGGACTCGCTCTAACAGGTTGATGTCCTTCCTGTGCTGGGGACCCCAGAGGTGGATGCAGCACTGCAGGGGTCTCACAAGAGCAGAGTAGAGGGGGAGAATCACCTCCCTTGACCTGCTGCCTACATTGCTTTCGATGCGACTCATGACACTCACAACTGCCTTTCTGAGCTGCAAGTTACAGCACTGGGACATGTCCAGACACTCAGCCACCTGCACCCCCAAGTGCTTCTCAGCAGGGCTGTTCTCAATCTGTTCATCCTCTAGCCTGTATTGATAACAGGGGCTGCTATGACCCAGGTGCAGCACCTTGCACTTGCTCTTGTTAAACCACATGAAATTCCCATGGCCCCACTTCCTGAGCTTGTCCAGCTCCCTCTGGATGGCATGCCGTCCTTCAGGTGTGTCAACCACACCTGTCAGTTTGGTGTCATCTGCAAATCTGCTGAGGGTACACTCACTGTGTCTACATCATCTATTCCATTTAGACACTTGCTCATGTAAGAACATATACATACTAACTGGCATTCAGGCATGGTAAGGAGGCACTGATTCCCTCTTTCTCAATGGCTGTGTCAGGAAACCACATAAAGTTTTTAAAAAAAGCTGCTGAATTTGTGAGTTTGACTTTTCAGTTATTTCATAAGAGGATGGAGGTCAACAATAATTTAAACAACATCATTTAAAAAAGGCCATGCTGACCTCTTCTACTTCTCCAACCAAACGCAGGATGTCTGTTAGATTAGCCAAGAGGCATGCTGCTTGTTAAGTACCCAGTGTTTTAACACAACATGCTTTCATTCTGTTATAAACACTTAATAGCAAGCACACATCACAAGACACAGTGGAAGAGCTCCCCTACTGGGCTGATTGCTCACCATTCAAAAGCTTACAAACCACTCGAATTAACTGCTGAATAAATCCTCGTACCTACCCCTTTCCTCCTCCCACAGCACTGTAACCCCCAGTGGCTGGCAGTAATCCAAGCCAGAACTTGAATTACTGCAGAGTCCAAGAACCTCTTCAGTTCATACCCACTCGCTCTCTCCCCTCCCTTCCCTCACCCCAACTTACAGCTGGTGTTTTTGACTGAGAATGTGAAATGTTGTTAATAAATGGGTAACTTTCTGCTTCTCCAGTCAAGGAGCAGGAAGAGGGGGAGTATCTAGAACTGAAAAGCAATAAGCACAAAAGGTATTTGGAAAACCACAGTGGCTGAAAAATGCTCTCCCTCTGGGTACTTCCTCAACCACCAGGTGCTTTCTGAATTCAGTTAAAACACAAAGGTATCAGCACAGTGTGATGCAAGAAGGTGGAGAGCCTTTTTGCAACGTAAATACCATTTAACAGATCAAAATCATACTGCAGATTGAAGCTATGTAACATCTCTCCCTTTCACAGCATTAGGGTCTCTGCAGTCCCACTGCTTTTTATACAGTTAGTCATGGTGCAAAAAATAAAGCAGACACTTAAGTACTTCCAGGATTGGAGGCTAAAATAGCCAATTATTTTGTCGTTATCTGATGCCTACTCATATCTTTCTATAGCCTTCTTTCTGCTTTTATACTTATTTTTGGTAGCTTTATCTAAGGCATGCCGAGTAGAAATCGAGGCCAGCCATGGTACAACTTGAAGAGGAAATCCAGAGGAAAGAAAATGTTCCAGGTGTGTCATTGAGTTTCCAGGTGCTGGGAAACAGCAGTGTGGAAAAAAAGACAGGAAAAGAACTAAGAAGTATCTCTAAGCTACAACTGTCCCAAGACAGGTGTTACCTGCAGATATCAGCAATACTTTAAAGAATAACATGGCAGCAAGACAGACAAGACATGGGAATTCAGGACTAAAAGGTTATCATTTTCTAAGCAGATCTCATGGATATATTCCTCAAAGAGCATGTTCTTTGGGTATAGTTTATTAAAATATCATCATACTTCCCATTTATTTGAAATTGTTTTCATACCCTTGCCAGCATACGTGTGTTTTTAAATCATTCCTTTGCTAACTCTATGTTCTATACATATTCAGCCACTAAAAAGAAGTTAAAATACAGCACTAGAAGTACCATGTAAGCAGTGTTACACCTGAAACACAGTCCAGCTAGAATTTCTGCTGTAAATAATGAACTATATCTTCTTGAGGAAGATATAAAACACTTAAAATGCAGCCTGATGTGCAATGTATCAGCTGTCATTTTCCTCCTCCTCCAGTGACCAGCATGTCTGGAGCATTTACATCCTGACTGCTGCAGTCACAGTAACAGTTTCTTTTACAGGAAAAATTAATATAAAAATAAATAAAGGAGGCGTATCTTCAGAGATTGTTTCAGTGTTGTAACTTTGCAGCATGTTCTGTAAGTTATCTGCTGCAGGCTCACGGTAGGTTTGCTCTCATTTTTGTTGCCTTCGTGGTTGGATGGTTAGGAAGAGATTGGCCCAAGAGGTAGCTTTTGATGCTGGGATACACTCAAAAAACTCACTGGGGATCCAGGGCAAGTACTAGGAATGCAGATAAAAACCAACAGCTGGATACAGTTCCACGCTGTTCTTTACTTTTTCCCACAAAACCACAAACACTGTGAGATCCCTTATTTCTGGAAGGCCCCCTTGACAAATCATCAGCAGACAAGTAATATATCAGTGACATTTTTGCTGTGCCCAAACTACTACAGAAGCAACTGTGGTATGTCCCAATACCAACCCAGGCAAGGTTTAACTCCCTTACAAGTGAAATTCCCCTCTTACTGCCTATGTTCCCCAGCACTGAAGGATATTCAAATTCAAAATACTGGCTAGCTTCTACTTTTTTGCAAGCAACATTAATTAAGAGATTAATATGACATAGTTACCAAAGCTGTAAGAGAAACATATATAGTTCTTGCCTGTGAATGCTGATTTAGAACACGAAGAATAATTTTAGTGGCACAAAAATAATTGTTTTATCAAATGCCAGGACACATTTTGCCTCTCTTTACTTATAGCACAGGCCGAATCCTGCTAATGTAGGATTTAGCCACACATCATAAGCATGCTGGCAAGCAGTCAGAAGAGATCATCAGCAGATGGCAGAATTGACTACAATCTATTTTGCAGCTAGACCACAAGGCTGTGTCTGCATCTAGTGGGGAAACAAGACTTTCAACAGGGAAGGAGAAAAAATAAATTGGATTGGAAGGCTCTGCAGATTATTGCTCTCCCCCTCTCTTTCCCTCCTAAAAGGTACAAATGTGAAAGATAAAATACACATGTGCTACAGAGAAACATCTTGAATGGGAAGGGAAGCTGTAGCCTACTAGCATTCTCTAACCAGTGCGTTCCTGATTTCCACACAATTGCTGTGGACATATTGCTGGTCAGTCAGATGATTCAGGCTTTGTCTCTGTTTGCCCAGGTGTCTAGGAGGATTACACAGCTCGATACCGAGCACATACAGGTCAGAATTAACAGACTCCAACATATAGCAAGGGGGACAGCTGTAGTGCTGACTTCAAGTTTTAGAAAGATCTTACAACAATATTTAAGGTGGCTCTATTAGTCGTTGGAAAACAAGAATTTCTAAATCCCATCTCTCCATAGATAATCCTTGTTGCTATTCTAGAACCAAGGGATACAAATTATGATCATCAGTTGTACAACGGTTTAGAGAAATCAGCTAAAGTAGGAGGCAGGTGTGCTACGTACTGTTCAAGTACTCAGCTAAAGATCATCCCTTCCTTGGGCAGCTTGCGATCCTTGTGAAACAAGACAAGTAATATTTCATTCCACCTTTTCTTCAGCTTTTCACAGATGGAGAAAACGAGGCTCAGCATCCCTGTGGCTTTCTCAGCTTCACAGCCTGTCAGAGAGGTTTTACTACTCAATTTCAGTGGCATAGTTCAATCACAAAGCCATGCCCACACCAAACTCAAAGAGTGCAAAGGACAGAGACCAAGTCCACAGATGGAGTGAAAACCCATGAGCAGTTCCAGCATGCCAAGAGCTACACTATATGTAACAGTGAGTTATTCTCCTCTGTTAAGGGAAAGAGAAAATGGGGAAGATGGGAAGCATCTGGGAATGGGGAGAGGAAATCGTTAGCAATGTTACCACTGGTTTTCCTTAAATTCTTTCCTGAAAGTTTTAGACGTAATTGTCTGAGTTGATGTTTTTCAGATGAGGTAGCAAAATCTTGCTAAGCTAGGAATCATAAACAGTCTACAACTAGCCAGCTCATTTATATCATTATTTGCAGTTTTAACCTTAATCAGCACCATGTGTCCCCACAAGATGACTGAGTAGCACTGTTCAAGGTTAGACCATCTGGTGCTGGGATTTTACTTTCTTTTGATTCTTAATTGTTACCACTATTTCTTGTGTGCCCCTAAGCTTTAGTCCCTTCTGCCAGATCAAGATCCCATGTATAGATGTAAACGCAAACACTGAGAATATTTTTGCCTCCCACGTCCACATAACTCACAAGCACATAGTTCCTCAAACACTTCAATGCCTTACAGAATTCCTTTCTTTGCCTTCTTCAGTTTACTGCTTCCCCCCTCATCTCTTCTGACCACTCAGGGAAACAGTTTCAGACATGAAAGCTAATGTCATGTCTTCCAATGACAGTCCATGTCGACCAGATGATCCCCACTGAGATTATATAAGCAGAGTTCAGCATGACCACATCTATTTTCATTCCCCAAAAGACGATGCAGTGTTTGCATAAGAATGTCAAGTTTTTTCCTTAGTCAGTATGAGAGCTCCAATGAAGACAGGTGTGCACATGCTGCTCATGTGCCTTGCTCACTCCTGCAAGCATCCACTGTAAGACTGTCTCATCAGGCAACATCACAACTTCTAGAGTGAAAGAGTTTAAAAACAATAAATAGCTTATTCTGGAGCAGGACTTGGTATTTCAAAATATCCTCCTTAGTCTAAAACTAAAGGCCCTTACGCTAAATATAAAACATCCAATAAGAAAGCACTGTGATAAATCAATTTTCCTTGCCTGCAGTACAATCTGGATTTAGCCACTTAGACATCTTAATAAACATGATACTCATTCAAAGGATAACAAATGAAATGCTTTGCCTTGAGGGACAGTTTTACTTAATAGTTTGGTGTTACAATGAGAGAACACATGATCTGTCAGTACGAACATCTTTTGTTCTCTGGAATGTTTTGAAAATGGGTGGTCTGTCTTACTCACAGTAGACCATGCTTAAGACCCATAGCACCCCTTCATCCACAGCAAAGTGCTTAACATGGGAAAACCATTTTTCTTTGATAAAGAAATCAAACAGAAATCCCAAAACGAAAACAAAAAATTATTTCTGTGGAAAGTGATTTCCCAGTTTCCAAAGTTAGTGATGTACTTCATACCAAGTGACAGATTTTAAAAAAGCTAAGAAAAAAGACAAACATTGAATCCTCCATCCCCCCCAAAAAAAGTTATTTGGGAACGTGATTTAAACAGTTTAAAATACCCATAAAAACCACAAACCAATAAGCAGCTGAAGGACAGTTGGTACTTTTTTTCAGCAGAAAAAAGTATGATAAAATAATGAACTTCAGAGCAACACCATAGCTG
This sequence comes from Pseudotriccus pelzelni, assembly GCA_035584735.1. Classification (NCBI taxonomy): domain Eukaryota; kingdom Metazoa; phylum Chordata; class Aves; order Passeriformes; family Tyrannidae; genus Pseudotriccus; species Pseudotriccus pelzelni. Next base: position 37,438,945 of record JAWMRA010000113.1, read on the forward strand.
AAGCTGCCATCCTTATTTGCCACACACTGGTCAAACACAGACATGGGAACAACTGAGGAATCTCAACTCTCTGCTGAAGTAGCCATGTGCCTACAGGTATCTGTGACACAAATATCACAGAATGGACAATAAGCGTGAAGCCAATCCTGCTGGCAAACACAGAACAACCGCAACACGAAAATTACTGCATCTGCAGTTATCTGTCCTCACACATGTATTTTGTAGATACAGCTGTATCTATTTAGTTTCTAAGCAAATGAATTGTTACAAGGGTAGATTTAAAGTAATTCCAGCAGCTTTGAAAGAAATTCCTCTCCATGGACACCACCATTAGAGATACTGGTATCTGATCCCATACACAGCTCACATACCTAAATAATTCCCTATCACGGCCAGTGGCAATGCTGATGTGTATTATGATTATTTAATCCTTATCCCCAAAATACGCACATGTTGACAGACAGTGGAAGAAGAAATTGTTTTCTCCCCTTTTTCTGACAGACCATACACCAATCTGTCACCCCTCATGTTATCAGCAAAGCACAGGAATAGCTGTATCTGATCATAGTAATGGTCCATCTATCTCTTCTATACCAATTCATTTAGGGGTTCGTTTGTCCCCTGATGCATGAGAGTTTGTCCCCTTCTAGATACTTAATCTGATTTTGAGTAACATAAACCCTTCTGGGCTCAAGTTTCCTTCAGCCTCTAGTCACCCTAGTTTGTCAATTATATCAAAATTAGTGATCACATTTGTAACCTCCTTTGCAACAAATGCCTCTAGTTGCCAGACTAAGCATAAAAGGCATTTTAGATTGAAGTGATTCTGCAACAATGAGTATGAATAGGTAGGGGGGGAGAGGTGAGGGAGTTTGTGATCCCATAGGAAGCAACTCAGAGGGGAAAAATGAAAAGCTGCTCTTTTCTATAGGAGAGTAGCATTAAAAAAACTCAACAGCAAAATGTTCTTCTGGGGATGAAAGTCAAGATATATAACAGGAGCTCAATAAGGTTTCATCAAAAGTTCTTTCAGGATCTTAAAAGTCAAAAAAGGAGTAGTACAAAACTGCAAACAAAGACACATTGTTAAGGGTGAGTATAAAGAGTACAAGCAGAGAGATGCAAAAGTCAGAAAGGCTAATGCACAAGCTGCTTATAACTACCAAGGGGAATAAAAAAATATAATAAGGAGGTTAGATTAATAATTAGAAGCCAAAGGATGAAGAATAGACAAACCCATTACTGTAGGAAAGTCTTCTGTTAACCTACAGAGAATGTGGAGAAATTTTAATGGCACAGTACAGACAATTACTTCAACCTTAGGCTTCATATTATAGTTAATAAAAATTAGGAACTAGGATTGTAAAATAGGGAAAAAATAGAAAGAAGATAAATTTATATAGGTAGGTATAGAGCATATATTTAGGCTGGCATGGTTTAAAGAGATGTACCAAGAACACTTAAAGAATAAACTAGTTTATAAGAATTCATATAGAATAGAGAAAATCCTGAGAGGACAAAGTGAATTACTTGCTGTAGAAAGGAAGAGATGAGACAGCATGGTCTGTATAGCTTTGATACCCTTAACAATGCTGAAGGGAAAGAAGAAAACTTAACCTAGAATCCTATAGGGAAGAACAAGAGTCAACAGAAAGCAAATACTGTCAAGTCAATATGTGACAAATTATGGCAGAGAAGGAGTAGATGTAACACTTAACTACCTGAATATAATGGAGTTATAACATATATTTCATTTGTGGACTATGGAAGTATGGTTTATATCCAATTACAGCTACAGAAGCACACAGCTGGCTGAAAAAAAAATTTGATCAATCATTCTTGGTCATTCCCTATCAAGCTAGGAAAGTGTGAGCATGGCACTAGAAGGTTTTACTTACAGTCCAGTACTTCATGATATTTTTAACAGTGATTTTATGAAAGACTGTCTGCACTTGAAGATTTTGTGGAACTTTACAGTCCAAGAGAAGCATTACAGGCACCTTAAAGGCCAGGGCTAACATGCAACACCATTTCTCTATTTCCAAATAAAGACATTTCATTTTCTCTCCAACTAAAAGTGATTGATCCAGTAAATGGAAAAAGGAAGCCCCACAGATTCAAGAAGAGTTATAAGTGTTGAGCAGTAGTCTTGCGGTATTTCAAGAAGAAAGAGTCTAACACTTCCTAGCACTTTTATCCTACTGGTTTGATGCTGTTCTTCAAGCTGACATCTGAGAAGCGCAATGTTTGATAGGCTCAAATTTGTAAATCATTCTGCAGGCAATGGTAACAATAACCTAAGTTCTGAGTCATGGTTTATTATAAAACTTGATTATAAATTTGAGAAATTTAATAATAGCTGATCCTTGTACTGACAACTAGATTAACAGCTTAGGCCCAAACACATGTTGAGAGAGCTGCTATCAGGCAGAACAGAAATACTCAGACATACAGAGTTCCATTACACTTTTGAAACCACAAGGGTTTCAAGTCTCCAGAGACACTTAGATGTTAACTATCCTGAAGTGGTTGAAACTGGCATCAAAACAGCTCTGAAGGGCACATAAAAGCGTGCTTGCAAAAACATCTTTCACGTGCTCATTTTTGCATAAACAGTAGTGACCTGAGACAAAGAAGATTACCTCACAGAAATTAAGGACCACTTGAATTTTACAAGAAATTTCATTCCAAGCATCGTCTATGTCTAGAAAACAGCTTGCACCCCAGAAATGTCTCATGCCTCAGCCATTAGCAGCAACCATAAGCACCCCTGTACATAAAGAAACACATTGCCTGCTAGGAGATGAGATAGAATGAAAGGATGGGTTCTGGAAAGAAGAAAGATGCTGTGACACCCAGATCTCAAGATTGCAAGCTGGCAAACCAGCTGCTACGAGACAAAAAAAATCCCAGAATGAAATGTCAGCTTCTGGAAAGCTTTTGTAAGGATTTCTTTCCTATTACTCTGTCTGCCACATCAGTTACTGCTCCTGAATGAAACAGCAGGGACAAAACCATCAAGCTTCGTTCAGATAAATCGGTAATTGAGCACAAGAGTTTTGCCTTCCTAAGCAAGATTTGCACATCTCTCTTCCCTCGAGTAGATGCTTAAACTGTTATCTCCCCTCCCTCAGTTGTGGAGGGTGAAACATCTGAAGGTCAGGTTCTCCTTCACTCATGTAATCAAATCCCTTTTTCAAGGTCCCATGTCTTCCTAGGAGCAGCAAATCAGAGTAACAAGGGAAGAAAATGTACTCTGCATGTGACCTCATAGCTAGAAGAAAAATAGGTAATGCTATGTCAATAAATAAAGGGAGAAGCGATCGACGAACTATCAATTCCACTATCGATTTAGTCTCCTGAAGACCTGCCAATTCAAGATTTTAGGAAAGGAACACATTACTCTGTCCCGGTTATGGGGACAGGGTCAGTTCCAGACCAACAGAGGGTCCTTTTCCTGAGTTGTAGCTTCACGTGTAAGATCCCAGAGAAACAGGACAACAGGCACGTGCAGGGTGAAGGACAAGGCTGATCTGGCTTTATTGGTACAACATGGTGGGTTTATAAGGCAGAAGAGGGGAAGTCTGGGACAAGGGGACACCTGGACCTAGGATTGGCCAGGTAACCCGACCCACAGGGGAGGAGGAGGTGGTCTTGGCACAGGGACTCAGGGGATTGGTCAAGGGCAGCAATTTCCCAGGTAGCCAGTCTGCAGGGGCTGCCAGCATCTCTCCAGAGGGAGATGTCCTTGTCTCCAACATTACTCCGTGATAGTAATCCCAACCCCTCACTGAACCTGCAGACTGAAGAAAACCACACACAAAATCTCAATAGTTTATAAAGTAAGGAAAAAATATTGATTATACAGTAAAAAAACAAGTGTAACTAAAGCTTTTGGAAATTAAACACTTTTACATTGCTCAGATACAGTATCTGCAGGCCATGAGTGGTGTCTTTGCACTTACACTACAACTTTTTCAGTTCTTGGGACCAGTCCACTTCTTGGAATGGCAGATGTTGATGGGGCCTCTGTCCAGGACTGGATTTTTGTTTTCAGATGCTGTACATCCTACTCAGTGCCAACCTTCTTAAACTTCATAGAGCATGTAACTATTTCAAAATTAAAAGAAATATCAGGATACTAATACTTGTAAACAAACCATCAATTTTTCTCCAAAACAAAACAGTACGTCAGGACTATGTGGGGGGAAAACTTGTTTGTCAGAAGTGTATGTGTGAGACAGTACAAAGATTAAGGAAAATATATTCCCCTGAATCCCAGTTCCTTTATTCACCTTCCTACTTCACTTCAAATTTCTACCATCCCATTTACACCTAAGGTGTCATCTTCCAGACATCACAGCAGGTATGTTCTAGCCCACCCATAGCTTCAGGGGTTAATTAGATATTCTTTGTGCCTTAAAGAGACCACTATTTCTTACCCAATGATTACTCTTTGCAGACCTGTTTGATTACAAGCCTGTTTAGTAGCATTGTTTCTTCAAAACCGACTGAACCAACTGCAGTATTTCCAGTGCTGCTACCTGCAAAGTTGAAAGAAATCCCTCATTTTAATGGTTACTGCAGCCTCCTGAAAAATCTGAAGAAAACTATGATTAAATTAATAAGTTCAAAGTCTGATCAACAAAGCTTACAAGCTTTTTGTGCTTCACTCCATTCTTTCCACCAGTTCAGTCCCCTACAAGAACAACTTTTTTTTTTTCATTCAAGGTGTACTCTTGAGGTCCTGTTCCAAGGAGAAGGTAATAGTTCTTAGACTCACTGCTGGGAGACTTCCCTCATGAGAAATGAATCAACAAATTTATTCATACATTCGCAAGCAAAAAAAAGGCAAAACCGACCTTTTATCATCAGCTTCAAAGATGTAACGATTACACTGAATGCTTTTATTTTGAGCAATGCATTTCTGAATCCCGCATTTCTGCTCCTCCTGAACAAGTCAGCACAAAAGTAAAGCTAGCAGCAGCAAATGAAGAGTGAAAAGAAAGGGGAGACAGACATGTACCTTCCATTCTTAATTGCATCAGGTAGCATCTGTGCAAATATTCCTGTAATTCATCATGTAAGGAAGAAATTCAACTGTCTGCCAGACTGTGCTGTTCACCAGAACTGCACAATGACACATCCTATTTGTACATCATGGAAGAAAGTGAGAAAGACTGTCTTCAGTTCTTTTTCCTCAGCCTATACTACCCATCTTGTGAATTCCACAACAACTAAGATATCAGTTCCCACAGAGGTCAGGGAATGAGAAGTCTGCCCTCTGAAAAAATATCTTTGAATATAATCACATGTTTTCTATAGAAGTATACACTTAGTATAACCTTAGTTACCAAGATAGATAAAAATCTGAAGAAGACTCAGCAATTGAGACAGCTCCATGTCAGAAGTTTCCTGCATGCTCTTTCCCTGTAGAGGGTAATATCAAGTCTGTGGATGGAGTTCCTCTAGCACTGGATAGGTATCTGTTAGCATTAGAATTTCACAAAAGAAAAATTAATTGCTTAATTGAAATTCCTCTTCCTCCTCCCCCACAGTCAGATAAAACATTCTACAACACTTAACACCACCTGCAGGAAACGAGCAGTAATAACTCCCCAGGTACATCAGCAATTGCTGGGAGACCAAACCAAACTAGAAATCAATCGTATTCATTTCTATTAAATCTCTCACAAGTGGGAAGAGAGTTAACCCAAAGCATGAAGTTTACCTCTGTGTTCCCTCTATCCTGAAACAAAGAGCGCTGATGAACAAACCAAAAAAGGAGTGGAATAGTTCACTTTCCTTCCATTTTCCTGCAATAGACTGTATTTCCTCAAACCTGTAATATTTGAAAATATTTGTGGGAAGAAACTGTGCACATAAAAGCCTTCTCTATTGTTGTGTTGGAGAACTGTTTCTTCTATGTTTTGATCCTAGATGACTACTACAACTTCAGCCTAAAACAAACTTGCTACTAAAGAAGCTAAGCATGACACATAACCTGGCAGTAAAACCTGTTCCTCACATTGGATTCAGTATGGCTAGAACGGGGGGAGGTAAAACATGCATAAATCACAGAATAGGATCACAGAACCCCTCAGACTGAAAGGGATCTCGAGAAGTCTTAGATCCAACTTCCTTCCAAAAGCAGGACTAGCTCATAGGAGTATACATTCAGCTGAGCTGATTTCGGTATCACGGAGGAATTTTCTCATGTTAATTAGGACCAAGCTACGCTGAGGACAGTATATCCATAACTTCACTGCACAGAAGATAGAAGGGAAGAAAAAGAGGGATGTGGAGTGCCAATGAGGCCTATTACCCAAAATCCCAGCACCTGTGAAGAATCAGCAGCAGTTACCCCTCTACTCACCCTGAAAGTTAAGAGTAGAAGAAATTGTTCATTATATGCAGGACACACAATAAAATCTTTTATTCCTCAACAGACTTGTGGGAGTTACATGTTCTTGACTTTACTTCATGTACAAGTTACCAGATCAAGAATTCCCACAACCACCTCACTGTACCTGTCACTCCTACTTGCTTGTCCCTCCCAGGAGAGAACCAAACCACACCATAAATTGACATGACAACTTAGAATTTTTCTCTCTGCTTACATTTGTTCCCTTCATTTCCTTTACTGCTCATTCTTCATTTATTTTTCTAATGATAGCACAAAATAGGAATCCTTGAAGAACCAGGACCAGAAAGATTCCTACCACCATCTCATGCCATTTTAAAAAAAAAAAAAACACTTCCCCGTGATCAGCCTTAGCACTTAAATTTTTATTAGAATTATTCTTGGTGCCTGCAGCTAGCCTTCCCAAAATGTAGAGGAACAGATGCATGGTAAAAACTCTACTTATACCCTGGATGAGACTAAGCAATACGACTCTAAATTGTGTGTTTATTTCCACTTCTTTTAAGGGAAATAGCAACTGAAAAGCAACAACTTGTGTCTGGAGGATGGGTAATTATGGACAGCAAGTGTCATTTCAATATCAATAGGGGAAATAAGTATAAATTACACAACACTTAACTCTTAGGAATTGGCTGTTAACTGAGACAATAGTCTACAAGATGTTGTTTGGAGTATCTCATTAATAAAACTCAAAATTGTTTTCTGCAATTATGCGTAATCATTGTCATTTTATCACTGGCCAAATATAGTCTCTCACTGCATGCTCCAACATAGAATCGTATCACAGACTGCCAAGAAAACCATTCTGTCTATAGGAGAGATCTGGAACTGTACCACACCAACACAGAAATGTCACACACTAGTTCAGAGATTACTTTGCTGCTAGAGAAGACCAGTAAATGTTCTTGAAAGACCAAGGATAGCACTCACAAACAGAGTGATGGGTCACTTCCATAAACTGATTTTAGCTGGTCTAGAAAAGCATGCTCCAGGCTTTGTTTTCACTTAAGATGTTTATTGTAACTGGGTTTTACTCTCAAGATTAATCTTCTGGTTTAGTATATATATATAGCACTTCACACCCATTTGTGAACTACCTTGACAACCTGCCCTACAGCAGGCAAGTAAAACACTGGTTCTGCAGCAGGGGCAGCCCCAACTGCACAGTCCCTGTAATGGCGTGTTTGGAGGGACACAAGCAACAAGCCCTCCTACAACCCAGCACACCTAGTGACCCAACAAGACAAAATACCTTTTTTCCTTGATTACTGTGGAGGCTGGGCAGCAAACAGTGCTTCTCTACTTTTACCTACAGCAAACAGAGCCAGAGCTCAGTCTGGGACACAGCAATCTGGGCAGAGGCCACAGCATAGAACCTACCGCTGAAAACATCCTATAGCACCTGAATGTCTTCTGTCCCCTCTCCCACGACCTGCATCCAAACCTGACATTTTTTCCCCCACACATAACCTGGCTCTATGGTTCATGTTTCCAGAAAACCTGCATTACAGTTCCATAAGTCTCTTCATCCTCCCTGAAGATTCCCATAGCCTGTCCCTGCCTCTGACCTTACACACACCTTCACATCCTACCTCCTCCTTGCCTCCTGCTGGCACACATCTGTCTTACAGGCACAGCTGGTGACAGCCCAATTATTTCTGTGATTTTAACACACTGCAATGTCAGAATCTCTTCAGTTGGAGCACACCTCCAATCTTTTTTTTGCAGGGAGCTATGCCCACTTAGGCAGAAACAGCTACAACAGAAATAAGCACAAACTCAAATGAGAACAGCTGGGTACTTCACCATCTCCTGTATATACATGGCACACTTGGTGGTTTGCCCACACTGCTGATAGAGGCTATTCTCCAGTGCCTGTGACATTTTAGGCTCCCTAAAACCTGTCAGAGTGGAAAGACAGAGGTAATTAGGAAAATCTGGTCAACATTTATTTGGGACTTAAGTTTTTTCCACACTCTGTGTGTATTGCTGTATCTTTTATATTTTACAATACAACTGTCAGTGAAGTCCTAGAACACTCAGCAAACATTACATGAAAACTTATCTTCTGCATCTAACTTTCTCTTCAGCAGTGAAACTTTCCAGGCTTTGCCACCCATTCACTCCACATAGATACATTCTGAAACATAAAAGAATATGGGGCGCTTTCCTCAATTATCACTTGCTAATTCCCTGAGATAAAAATCTGGTCTTATAAATTGTAACAATTATGAACTGCTTTGTTCTTACAAGTCGTTGTAAGCATGAGTTTAAACACTTTAAACAAAAAAAACAAAAACCATTCACTAGGATTTCTTAGTAAGACTATCCAAAGCATAAAATATACATATTTTAAGCAAAAATGTACAGCACTTTTGTAAGAGAACTGAGAAAAATTAAAGGTAGAAAAATAAACAACAAAATGAAAAGGGATGTACAAAATCGAGGGATGGATTCATCTCTCCTGTCAGCACTCAATTAACTCAATAAAGTTAATAGAGTCATTCAAGTAAAGAAAATGTGACCAGCTTACTCTCGCTCGTTTTGAAGTGCCTAAGTCTTAGCTTACCAATAGATCTATCTATAAACAATGCTCCCATCAAAAGTCAAACAATGCCTTTCAGAGGGGACAATTTTAGGCAGCCGCTGAAACTGAAATCCAAGTCAGCTCTGCTGTACCTCCCTAAGGGAAGGGAACAGACCAAAGCAGGAGCAGACAGAGGAACTGCCTTACAAGGGGGATAATGACAGGTAGTTTGACAAGCACCATACTGACTTTATAAAATGTTTCACACACGCAAATTATGCAATGCAGCTAATAACTCGACGGGGGTGGGAGGAGGCTGGAAAAGCAGAACATTGCTTGTTCATTCTGATGCCATGTTGTTCATACATTACAGAGGCATCCGTCTGTGTTTTGACAACCTGCCAGTCCATCACTACCTAGAGCACAAGACTAGCTGTAGGCAATTTGACCCTTTTCTTCCTTTCCTACGCCCTCTTGCTCATTCTAAAGAATATAGGCTCTCCAGTAACAGCACTTGATGTTTTTCAAGGCAGGCCACAGTTTAGGTTTATTTTGCAGGCCAAAAAGCCCAGAGGCATAGTCAGTATTTTCAGTGTAATTGCAACTAGCTCTCTGTCATGGGGGAGAATAGCAACTATAATTTTGTTATGCAGATATTTTTCAAACTTAGGACCGGAGTGAGAGTGGATCTAGAACTTCACCCAAAATAGACGCTTGCAGCAGCTTGGGATAAGTTAACTGAGTATGGACTTTGGCCTTGTTTTTTACTTCTACTTGTTCACATAGCTTTGGCAATAAAAATTAAATTGTGCCTCCAAATACAGATGTTCACATGCCTTATTTTTTTAAACAAGTAATGCTACCTGAGCAGGTGGACAGATTAAGATACCCATCTGTACCAAGTTCTTTAGCTGCCATTCAACAGCAGGGCTAGAAATGTGATGGGAGCTACTTGAATTACAAAACTCAAAACACAGAAAGAGTAAAGGGTAAGTCATCAACTAGTATTTGAAAGGGGAGATAACAGTGATGGGAGGTGTGCTTTCCACTTTTACTTTCTGTACAAATCGGGTATCCACAATCTGTACCTACAAGCAGCCTCAAATAAAAACCCTTACCAAAAAACAAAACCAAAACAAAAGAAAAACCGAACAACAACAACAAAAAGCCCAACAAACTATTCCTACAACATACAGACCCTTGCATCCTTTCTTCTCCATCTCCTACATCTGTTTAGCGCTTTCGTATAATTTCCTCTTTGTTTTCTCTAACTTAAATCAAAACAAACAAAAACAGTCATTCAAACAAAAGAGAGAATTGAGTTTTTAACAGCACATAGCTGTGGACAGACAGTCTTGACTGTTGAAGTCCTTCTCAAGATAGGCTTTAGCTAAACCATCATGTTACCATGTTCTGAAAACCAGTGTTCAACCTGTCAACTGGGAGGGTGGACTGGATTTAGCTGGGGTGGGGATAATTTTTTTCACAGGAGCCTGTATATGTTTTAGATGGCTGATCACAACAGTGTTGATAACACCCCAACATTTCTGCTACTGCTGGGCAGTCCCAAGGCACTCTCTGTTTCTCACTCTGCCATCCCAGTGTGCAGGCTGAGGGTGGACAAGAGGTTGGGAACGGACACAACCCTGGGACAGCTCACCCCAACTAACCAAAAGGAGGCCCCAGAACATATAAAGTCATGCTCAGCAGGAAGACCAGGGGAGGAAGGTTTCCTAAAGTAGCTAGGCAGTGATCTGCTAGTGGTAAGTGACTGTTTTTCACATCGCTTGTTTTTCAGGGTGCAGGTGAGGGGCAAGGGGATCATTTTTTTCTTCTTAAACTGTCTCTATCTCAACCCACAAGGGTTTTCCCCTTGCTTTTGCCCTCATCACCATCCTGATGGAGGCAGGAGCAAGTCTATCATTCTGGGCTTACCTTCAAGCTAGGATCAGCCCATCACTGAGGGTCTTGCTAGATTAGAAGCAGGATACTCGTGCAATTTGATCACCTGCTCCTTTCAAACATTCAGAAAACTGCATTTGTTCAATATTATTACTGACATACAGCTGCATTTGAATTAGAAATTTAGCTCATCATTGCGCCCAATTAGGAATTACCTCTCAAATCAACAAACTCTTTTCAAATGCATGCCTACCCTTCTAACAAATTGCTTCTGCTTTCTCCATGCCAAGTACCATTACAGGAATTTACTGCAGAGTTTATAGGTGCCTTAGTGCCCTGAAAGGTGTTAATATTTAGTCCCTCACTCAACACCTGATAAGTGATTCACAGCAAGTCAAGTCAAAACTCATATCTACCCATTTGTGTAATTCCCCTCTACTACAACCCACACCATAACAGCAGTAAAGCACTTAATGCTGTTTTCAACACAGATAAAATATGGCATGCAAAACAGTCTTTCAAACAGCATGGGCAAAGACAACTCATCCATGTCCTTTCCTCCAAAGTATTTCTTTTACAGCTATATCCACCTGACTAAATGCTGATATCCTCATTCAAGTAAAACTCACTTTGAAGACTTAAGAATTTCTCCAGACCCAAACTTGAACAGCAGACTAGGTGTTAAGCTCAGCACAGCACTGATTTCAGGCAAAAAAAAAAAAAGAGGCTCTATTTTATAAGCATTTGAAAGAAAATAATAGTAAATCCATCAGTCCAGGTATTAAAATCTAATGTGAATACATGATGCCATTGATGACAGAACAGACTTGAGAGCACTCTGTGCTCCCTGCTGTCTTGAACATTACACATTTTCAATAGGACCAGGCTGTGTTAAGCAAAATACAAAATAACCATTTCCAGCCTTTCACTCATCTTGCTCTAGCCCAAGTGACCAGAGAATTAAGAACCAAGCTGTGCCTGAGTCTAGACAAAGAGTTCTGATTCACAAATCAAGGATTTCCTCAGTCAGTCATCCTACCATGGATGTTAAAAAACTGAAGAGTCACACTCCTATGACCACAGACTACAGAATCCAGCTGAAATGCCAAGCACTGGTCCTCAGAGAAGCGAGAAGGAGGAGAGAGGGCCGTGCATTAGCATCATAGGAGTAACACAGATACCTTATTGACATACTAAACGACAAAAGAGGTGCCAGAACACTGTGTTGCCTCTGAACACAGTGTACTACACTGACACACGTATGTGGACATAGAACTGGGAGGCTGATCTTAGTGGGGAAGCCCATACATTACAGCCAGCAAAACCAGCAAAAGCTGCAGAATGCTACAAGAGAAGCATGCCATGCTGTGTAAGTTCTGGGCACCACAGGAGGGAAGAAGGAAGGCCAGGTAAAAGTGCTTGCTGGCACGTCAAGTTGGCCATTGCACTCACAGCACGAAACCAACTTGCCTACATCCAGGAACCATTATCAACCTTTCCAGACACATGGGCACAGAATTACCCTGCCAGTTCAACTGCTTGTAGGATCACAGCTGTAGCCACACACACTGACTACTGAAAAACAATCCTCAGAAAAATGCTGCCACCACACAAACACAAGGGTTTGATTGTGTTGACAGTGTTAGCTAATCTGAAAGCAAAGTAACAACCTTTGAGAGCATTTTATGACTTTGGATTTCTCAGGCCAAAAGCTTCTCCCCACCTGTGTCTACAGAGGAGAGCATTAAGTACAGGGTAGGGTGAAAGATGCAAGAACTAGAATTATAGGCCATTTACCAAAGTTACCTCCTCCTGCCTCTGGGTAGAAACATCCTAAAAGTTACAGTACTGTAATGATCCAGGTGGTAAATAACCCTTGCAGAGTAAGGGTAATGAAAACAGCTGCCTAGAGGAAAAGAAAAAGGATGCCTTACCAGTTGAAAGTTCAGAGACCTGGGGAAGTTTATATCAATATAACAGCATTTTATCCCTCATTTGTTTCTACAATGAAACCAGAATAAACAGCTGTGTTTACAGTTTATCGCTTAGAATTAATTTTTATTACCTTGTCAAATTATTCATGGTAACTTAATCATCAAATCCATTTATGCTATTACAATTGTGGTGATAAGTTAGAATGATAATACTATTTAACCACAGCACATAGAAGTTTTGCAAGTACTTTGCCCTGAAGATTTCTGAGGAAAACATAAAACAGCTAAAGCTTCCTGTGGCCCTTATATAACAGGTCCTTTGCTTGTGGTATTTCAGGCAGTCAAAGTCAGGCAGTGGAACTTGCAGAAAATTACATGGCAAATCTATGAAACTTTCATTTCCATCTAATTGCGTCAGTCCTAAAATCCATCTACAAGTCCTCTTGCACACTCTGGAAGCATAGGAAGACACCATATTCTAGGCTTGGCAACCCCATTTTTGGGGCTATACAGCATTTAGAAGTGTTAGTTTTATAATCCAGAAAACCATCTGGGTGAGTAACTACTAGTGTAATATGACTAATCAGCACTCCCATGTCACAAGCAAGAGAATAAATACTCAGAGCAACCCTCAGACATTCTGGTTAGTTAAAGTGTTGTTGCTATCATTTAAGAGCAGAAAGCACTCCTTTCTTTTGTGTACACAGTGCACACCATAATAGTACACACAGACAGTATTTAGCATGAGATGCAAATAATGAAATACAACAGCCAACATGATGGAGTCTGCCCAAGAGGCATGAAAAGGTAAAACAAAGCAGGAGGCAACTCAACCGCTACTAATGAAGCAAGAAAGAACATGACATTGTGTACAAACTTCCATAAACAATTTCAATAAGCCGTATTTTTTATTCTTCCAACCTGCCCTATTATGAACATAATCTCATGTAAGACACTAGATAACATTAAGCTTGGCCTTCAAAGTATAACAACGTTGTTAAGGAGTCTGTCATTTCCCTTTAATTAATGCCCTGCTGTGTCTGATAGACAGCAAGTGTTCATAGCTCACACCAGTGAACTCAGCTTTAAATGTTGGGTAGGTGTCAGCAAATACTCATTTTTAATGGCAAACACAACTGAAAGGAGAAATATTATTGTAATGAGATGAGCTTTAAAGCTCAGTGATGGCTATGGGTTAGGAGGCATTGCAGTGGAAATCTGAACACACATAAGAAAGAAGATAACAATTTTGTCAGTGATGCCAATTCAAAAAGAAATTTTAGAAGAAGGTAGGCATGAGTTAATAGCCCTGTGTGAACGTCATTCCAAGCATCTAAGTCCAGCATGAGGTCAAGTGCTGGCATGCAAAGACCTTGGTCCTGTGCTGCACTTCAACTGATAAATTCTGCCACTGAAAACTTCTCACTTGCCCCCTTCTACTCAGAGCCAAAATGGTGGTGAATAGCCGCTAGCCCACAAAAAATTCAATTACAACCCAAACCTTTCATGTGAATAGTCAAAGTGCAATTTGAAATGCAACTGGCGACTTTGCAACCACAGAAATAAGTATGGACTCTTTGCAAAAGTAAGTCTTGCTAATTCTGCAGAACAGCAGATATCAAGTATTGTGCACGACTAGATGTAGACCGATGATGAAAAACCAGGACTGCATCAGAAGGCTTTCTGATTTAATTCACATGTAAGGTTTGCAAGTAATAACATGGACTAATTGTAGTATGGATGCCTTTGAAACACTGCAGTGGAGAAACTCAGTTGTGACTGAAGTGCTCTATCAGCTCAAAAGCCAGAGGAAAGTCTCCATTTGAGATTAACAAATCCTCTAAAGTCTATCCAAAAAACTACTCCCCCCTGTTTTACTGCAGTTAGCATTATTCTCTGCACCAAGTTTAGGAGAATTTAAACAGACATGTACCTTGTGCTTCATTCTATACTGTACATCAGCCAAACTTGTGATTAAAATCCATCTACTGCACACTGCACAGCAGAAAACCAGAATGAGGCTGGGGAAACTTATTCTTGCCAGACAGAAGAAGAGCTGTATTATTGACCTGCCAATTAGAAAGAGTCCTGATTTTGGCTGGTCTTTCTGTTTAAAGAAAGTTTCTGCTCAGCTAAATCTGTAGTTAAAATCATATATAATACACAAAATATAGAAATACACACGTGTAATATGCAGCTATTAAGTCCCAGTACATGACAACCTATTAGAGCACCAAAAAAAACATAGTAATAAACTCATGAATCTAAGAAGATAAATAATGGTACTAGTCTTTGACAGGCTGGGATAAAATATTATTATTTCATTACGGTTTGGTATTGCCTTTCCCTCCCCCCATTTTTTTTTTTTTTTTGAGAGGAGTTCGTGATCTGAACAACAACTTAGTCCATCAGAATACCATGCAGATCAAAAAAAGGCTGCACTCCATCTCTTGGGAACTGGCTGGGTAGATATGTTTATTCAATTTTTTTTTTATTTGTGAAAAATTATAAAACTCCTATGCCACTAGGCAGAGTTAAACAACAGATATTTAACAGAGAGCAGTTGCTGGGTTTTTGGGGGTTTTTTTTAAAGTACTTATCACACCAAAATGTGGGTCCATCTCTCCCCCTCTGCATGCCTCTAATCCTTCTTGTTAGAAGTGTAGGCAATATCAGAGTGCTGAAAGATTATAAACAGATTTGGACTGTGCCACAGGCCAATACGCTGGAATTAATAATGCTTCCCTGCAAGGTATGTAATTTGCAGGAGTCTGGGCATCTTAGGAGACAGGAGAGTCTGTGGAGGGTTTTCCACACCTCTTACAACAGGCAACAGAGACATTTCCAAGTTTTTAAAGCAACATACAAAGAAACACTGTTTCTAACATATACACAGGAAGCCCCCTCATTAGTTGTGTTTATTGGTTATTCTTCAAATGGTTTGAAGTCCAAACTTGGATTACGTTTCATTACTGTGATTAGGGAACTAGAAAACAACTCCACTCAAATTTGTTGATATAGAAAAAAAAAAATTGTTCTGTTGCATTAAAATTTGCATAATTTAAAACTGTTTAGAAGGGTCAACAATAGAAAAAAGGGTTGCTCAGTGCTTCCTTCAGTACAGTTTCATCTAGAGCTTATTCTGCAGTCAGGTGTGGCAGACATGGCAAAAAGACTAGAGACCTGGCTTTCTTTGTGTCCAGAGACTATCTGGTTCCCTCAGATCTGTTTCACCTACACGCAAAATTAAATTCTTCTTGAAACTTTACATGGCTCTAGGATGAAAAAAATCACTATTAACACAAATAGTGTAGCTTGCATTTCTCTATATTTTAAATGCAGTTTTATGATGGTCTTTCCACTTCACAGTGAATACCTTTACTCAGTGACATCCAACCCTCAGCTGAAAAATACTTGGGAATAAGAGTCACAGGGGTAACTCACTCAACTATGCCAGTGAGTAACTAGACAGATGTGGTTATAACTCCTGCAAATTCTCTGAAAATAAAACAAAATATTTTAAGTCACCTTTAGAGGGAAACATCTCTGTCTCCACTACACATGGCATTCACATTACTAAGCAAAGTGAACGGGCACACATCTCACTGATACTGACGGGCAGCTGGCACTGGGAGGCCTCCTGTCCCACCACCCTGCTACCAGGAACACACTAACACCACAGCCTAGCCTGCAGCCCAGCCCTCCAAAAAGATGCTCTTACATGTTACATGGGCTCCCCTCAATACAGGAGGGAATTACGAGAGTGATACAACTGCAAAAATTCAGAATCAAATCCTGCATGATGGTATCAACTATATATCAACTGTTTGTCATGCTGCAATTTATTACCTACAATCTTCTCCCTGTCCCCAGCTGTAGATATTCATGTGCAGGGAAATAAAAAGCTAGATCTTCACATTTTTTCCAGACATTAATTCCACTTCACTCCCAAGCAGTTTTTTCTCAGCATGAAAGAAAGAATTAACTGTTTCCCACTATTGTACAGAAACCTCCAACAGGCAGGAAAATATCAAGTATGGGAGAAGGAATTTCTGCAGTACAAACCAGTCTGATACTCAAAACACATTTCTCTGCAAAGCTACTGAGGATTCCATTGGGACTTCTTTTTTACACTTAAGATGCTCTGCAGGATTGACAGAACTTTAGCTGAACATTATTTAACTAGAACAGATTGCACAGCTTATGTGAACATGTATTTATTCTATTTACATTTATGGAGAACTCATGAATGGTTTTTATGATTTTTCCTCAGATTCCTGCAGTAACTGCTGCACTTTATCACACACTTACAGGATGCAGAAAGCATTTTTGTTTCTTGGTCACAAACATTGTCTTTTAAACTCTATTTTTGACGTGAAGTGCTTCAGAGGGAATTTCTTTTAGTCTCATAAAGTAGAAAACATGACGCCTCAAGTGAAATATCTAATGAATCAAAGTCACCTTCTCCATCCAAAAGTACCGTTTCCCTTATTTGCTCTCTCATTTAAAGAATATGAGAACAGCAGCAGCCTCATTGTGTTCCTCTCAGCTACACCGTGTCTTTTTATGAGTTTATCAACTGTGATAGAGTATTGACTGGCCTATAACTGTCGTTGAGAAACCGAGCTTTTACCAAAAACAGTGAAGTGAAAGAGTATAAACCTACAACAATCCCTGCTAATTGATCCTCTGTCCGTCTCTGCCTCGAACTCCAGAGCAAAGCAAAACACTAAACACAGAGTGAGATACTGCTATCATAGCTGGGGCAATATGGAGTGGGGCACAGGGCAGTTATAAAGGACACTAGTCCAATTAGGGAAGTTTGAGTGTCAGGCTGTTGAATTCCCTATCATTTCCTGGCACCACTGCCTTTAATTAGGCCTTGGATTGATCACTGCCTTTGTTCTCCACTGACCCACCACTGACTCTGACAGAGGTGGTATTTTCCCCTGCTACAATTAGAAGACAAAATTCTGAGTGTCAGTAAGCATTACACAGGCAACCAGGCTGCTTAAAACTACAGGGCCTTTAGAGAGAGGATGTGTTTGTGATATTAACACATGCTTCTTTTTTTACAGGATACAGTAAGATGGAGTCAGTTTCTGGTTCAACAGTAAGTTACTGCTGCAGATAATTTAAATTTGTCAGTGTATTTATATGCAGTGTATTAAAAAAAAAAGAAAAAAGGAAAAACAAGAGCAGGAGTAGTAAAATCAAGTCTACCTGGTTCTTCCGTGACTCAAAATAAGAGAAAGGTAAATGAGGGAGGGTGAAAGAGATTGCTGTTTGAGCATTTCATTTGTGTAACAGCAGCAACTAGACTGGAGAAAGTAATTTCGTATGCAGGTACGTAGAATATAAAGATTTATGGCAATCTAGAGCACTATGGACAACCACAGTGCTAAAGTAGCAATGCAAAAAAAAAAATCAAAGAAAGTAAAGCCTGAAAGAATGTAACACAGAAAATTGCTTTCTATATTTTTTTTTAATGTTTTGTATTTTGGTAGCTCTTAGAGGCAACAGCTGAAAAAAACTAAAAAAAAAAAAAGCTAAGCTCCCTTATGCTGTACAAAGACACAGGCTTTCCCCAATTAGAATTGACAGTCTTAGTAGAGAGACAAAGGAGCTAGGCCAAAGAAACAAAGGTAAAAATAATTCGTAGGTAACACAGCTTTTTCAAGGCCACGTGATTTGTCTATGCTACTGTAAGAGATTTTCAGCTTCCCTGTAGAAGTTTAGCAGCTATTCACTGTGACACATTGCTTTTTGTCATTAAAACACAGGTCCTGGGAATCACACTATCAGGCTCCCTGTGACTGTGACAAGTCATTTCACTCCTCCATGCCTTTGATCTCTAGTCATATATCCCTCGGGCAGACGGAGGGCTGGAGGATAATTCATTAATACTTGTGAATTATTTGAGTGCGTTTTCAAAACTGAACTAATGTATTTACCACTAGAACTCTGTCCAGAGTCTTCATGCATTTTGAATAATTTAACCGTCTGAACAGGGAAAGGTTCCTATGAAGTATGATTCTCATTGATACAAGAGGGCAGCTCAAAAGACATTAGAAACTGACTGCAACAAAAAAAAAAAAAAAAGTGAGGTCGATTTTCCCCCTCTCTTCCCTGGCCTTTTCTTTTCCCGTCACACATCATCATGGCTAGGCTTCGCGAACGAAGATTTGGGAAGGGCACTACCCACGCTTGCTACAAGCGCGCTGGTGGCT
>JAWMRA010000113.1:37458061-37480450 GCA_035584735.1 Pseudotriccus pelzelni
ATCGGTTGTTGCGATATGTATTGAATTGCTGAGTCTTGAACTACACGGCTGGTACTGAAGAGAGTCTGAAAGTGTTCCAAGCTTCCACAGTGGAGCCACTTGTGGAATCAAAACAACACTAGTCAATTCTGCCAGCAAACACAGGTGACCAGCCTCTAGAGGACATGCCCAGCTAGAAAATGAGTATCTAGAATCCTTATTCCTCTACCACATCAGGGCTGCCAACACTGCAGGCACGCACATCTCTATGAATAGAGGGAAAGCCACTGTCAGAGCTTATTTCTACCTTGCTAGTCTATAGTTGCTCTTTTGGCCAATGAGACAACCACAATTAGCAAGTCTCTGGATTTGCACCTTGAAACGGACAGGTGTAGACCAACCTCAGAAACACCTGAATTAGAAAGGATAAATATAAAAACACTTACTTGGTGTCTGGCATCCAGGTCTGAGGTTAGCCTCACTACCTCTTTAAAATTTGACCATTACAGTATGGTTTTATTTTTACTACGAATGTTTGTAAACTTGTCAAAATAGCTGTAATTCCAAAAAACACCAAGACAGAGTTACTGGGTATATGGGACAGAAATGGTCACAAAAGGGCAGTAGACAATGCAAGCGAAATAGATGAACGTTTACTGTACTCCTAGGATTCCTTGAACTTGTTGAAATACCTCTAACGGGTAGAAGCAGCCCTTTATTTTTATTAAATCCCAAAGTACAATCAACAGTCACAGCCAGGGGACTTGCTTTTAGTTCTCTTTTTACACCACAGCTGAATGAAGAGAAAGTGAATTAACAGCATGAAGGCTGAAGCCCTGAACACCTAAGGTACATGTCCCAGAGAAGCTTAATGGCTCGTTGCCTGTGGTGATCAGAAGCACAGAACCTAGACCAGGCACTTGTTGTCACACTCCCTCCCAAAGCCAGAGACACCTGCAGCAGACTTTTACCACTTAGGAAAAGCAGCTCAAGGTAAAGGTCTTCGTATTGTACAGCTGCAGAAAAGAAGCCTTCTGCATTGGACTGGCACCAGTAGAGCCCAGCACAAACACCTCGGTCTCAGCAGAGTTAAATCACATCTCTTCAGTATGGGGGAACATCGATGTGTCTGTAAGATGCATTTATGGATTTCAAGCACCTTTTCCCTTCTTATACGCTTTTTTCAATTAGATGATATATAATCCACTATTTGTCACTGCAAGTGGTCACCCATGGCCACACCTAAGTAGAGCACGAAACACTGTATTTAGACTGTTACTGTCAATACTGCAGTTGTCCATCTACTTGCATTGCCATAGAAAATTCACTGCCAGTACACTGATTTCTAAGGGTAGGCACTGTCATTTAAATTGGCATCTCTGACCACCTTTATATCACCTAAAAAAAAAGTAGCCCGACAAAACACCATGAGAAATGCTAACAGATGCAGTATATGAAAAGGCTGGATTGTTCCCCTCTAGTTACAAGCAAGTTTTTTTCATTGCACAATCATATACTGTGGGGAAAAAGAAAAACATCACTTGCCTGTGGCTGTATGTAGAATCATAGTGTTTACAAATATACTGATGTCAGTTGAGCAGTTCATGTCTTAAGCACTCATCTGGGTGTAGATTTGTCTCTGGAAAACACAAATACCTCCAGACTGAAGGAGAACGTAGGTGAAAACAAGGTCTGATTTACTGTGTAACTTTTAATTAAGCTCCCTTTTCGCTAGTACAAGGGTTTTGGGGAAGGGGTTGGTTTTGCCAGGTTAGCTCCCTAAGAAGTTCACCAAAAGATCAGAGAAGTAATTGCTGGCATGAGGCAGGGCAAGAATGTGCACTTGAGAGGATGGGACTGCAGAGGCACAGGCAACAGGGGACCAAGAGGTTGTACAATCTCTGGCCTTGCAGATGCTCATCATTTCACTGCATGAGCCCCAGAACAAGCTGATTTAACCCTGATGTCCACCCTGCTTTGAAGTGGAGGCTGGACTAGGTAACTTTCAGGAGTCTCTTTCAACCCTAAAACATCTGCTGTCAAGCTTGGCAGCTCTCCAGCCCAGGGGAGCTGCACTGGTGTACTACACACCTTTCCCATTCCATAGAATTGGCTCTGTGAGCTTGGTTTGAATTTTCCATCTGCGCTGACATTTGGCAAAAGAATGATTAAAAGGGGCAATGGAGGTACAAAAACAAATTGCAGGTTTATTAGCGCTGCATTTGTTTGTAAGCAGATCTACGTTTCCTCTCTTGTAACCAATTCAGCAGGTTGAGGTTAGCCCTATAAAGATTTAATTGTGCCATATTGCCCTGATTCAGATGGCTTGTTCACATTATTACCTCTGGTGTGAGCTGAGAGGTGCTCTTTGATAACACCTGGCACCCAGAGTTAGGCCTGCTTTTAGACACCTACCTAAACACTGCTCGCTCACATTTTGTCCCGTGTTCAAAACTCTTGCTTACACATCTGGTTTTAGTTATTAACGTGTGAGCAAGCTTGCTAAAGACAATAATGTATTCCTAAGGTCCTAACTTCACTTGAAACTGGATTTTCATAATTCTATACCATCAAGTGAAAGACAATACTAGGGCTTGGCTAAACACCACTATAAAATCAAGCTTTACATGCAGAAGAAAAAATTGTTATGATACTGTTTCCAGTTAGTCCTCAATTCCTTTAAGCCAGGCTTAAGAAGCCCTGTTTACAGAAAAACCAAAGCTATTGCAGTTTGCTAGAAGTTGCAGGGAAATCACAGCAACTTTGAAAAAATCAAGTCAACAAATTTTTTAATAACTTAGCCAGTCTAAAGATTGACAAGATTCTTCACAGTAAGTTGCTTTCCTTGTAAATCAGTAGCAATATTAAAATGAAAGAAAAATGAAGTCTGATCCAGAGATCCTGGCTGCCAGGAAACACAGCAAGACATTTCCTTAGGGTTAGAGTTAATTGCTATAATCACAGAGCCAGCAGCAATCCTGTCCAGGTGAGCCATTAGTTAGGGAAAAGAAAATTATCAAAACAGAGCAGAAAATGGGGTAGAGAGGTTAAAACAGCACAGAAGTTTTTTAAAGGGAAGAGGCATACAGTATGTTTGCTAGTTACAGGAAGAGAAACAGCCGCATGTAAAGAAAGGACAGGGCTGCAGCCAATTAGCAACTCCATGTTTTGGGTGCTTTAACAAGCCTCAAGCTACCTGAAAGGGTCCTTGAACAGACAATGATAAAGGGAAGCACAAAGTCCAGTACTGCTTCACCCAACAGAAGGGAGGCCTTTAACAAACACTGGAACAATTACATATACATTTCACCCGCGTTTTACACCCTGTAATTTCATTAGTCTCTACTGTTGACAGAATAAAAACAAAGATGGAGTCTGGTGCAGGATGTACAGTTCACAATGAACACAATTATTTTCCAGTTAATTGTACACGCACTGCAATATGTTTCCCGTGGATTTTCTACCTTAATTCCCATACTGGTCTCCAGCACTCTCACAGCATGCCACTGGAGGTCTGACATAAAAACAGCACTATAACAGAACATGCAGGTTGCCACAGATGGTTCAAATTAAAGGCAGCCTAACAAGACATTCCACAGACAAAGAGGCAGCACACCCAGCACTGCCCACACTGAGAATGGTGTCTCCAAACACGTCTGCCTCAGGAGACTGCAGCCCTGACACCCAGCCCCACAGCACACAGCCACTTGGCTGACACCCATTAACAAGACCTACAGGACAGGACTCTAAAGAACAAGCAAAACAACTGCTTACTTGCTTACCAGCTGTCCGGCAGCAGTGGGGTGAACTTTATAGGAAGTTGTCCCTCTTCATTAGATGCACCCAGCATCAGAAGCACTTTAAAAGACCCTCTGCCGCCTATAGGGCTACGCAACATTTTTATGAAGCCCGGCCATGTGTTGTGTCACTCTGGGAGGCACCACAAGAAATAATGAAGATAAAGAGCTTTGAGGAACTCTGAGTACCTTGGGCAAAACAGTTACAAAAGCAGAGGCAACATACATTCAAACAGTCTTTAATTGTGCATAATGAAAAAATTCAATGTTACCTTAAAAAGTTACTATTATTATAACAGACAGCAGGAATGCAGTCATTAAGTGAATTACCCATGATAGAAAACATTATTATTTCTTCTTTTCAGCATGTTTTTTTCCTGAAACACGAAGCTTTCTCCGAAAAGGACGAAATCACTTTCTCTACTTGCAATAAAGCATTGACCTGTTTCCCATTCACCTGGCAAAACTGCAGACAGTAGGGTAGCTTGGAATGTGCTTTCTGCCTCCTGTCCTCAAGGTCTCAACCTGAGGCTTGTAAGGGTTACTGATGAGATCTAATAAATACTGATAAAGATGCTTATGTTTGGATCAGAAAACACGCACACAGAAAAAAAAGCTACAGACCTTTGCTCTTTTTTGCTTAACCAGCATCATGACAAAAAAAGAAAAAGCAATACAATCCTCAATGCAAAAAGAATTAAAACCTCAAAACTAGTATTTCTGCAGTTTAAAACACATGAATAATGACAATATAAAAGAATGTCTAGGGCAAGAAAGCAGAGGAAAAGCACTGGAGATATCATGTAAGCCAGTGCAAATTGCTGCATGTAAATTCAAGACATATTCTCTAGACAAACTTTTCAAAAAGTAGAAAAATGCTTTCACATAAATATTTCTTCTCCACTGGCAAGAAAAACACTGAACAATCTATTCCAATTAATGTTCTAAGTAATGAAATGACAAAGACCTCTTTTTCTGTTCTTTCAGATCCAGTTTAATAGCATTTAAATGCTGTCAAGCCTTGCATCATCCATTTGATCTCTGGAAAGGCAGAGAAGCAGACAGAACGCAAAACAAACATTAACAAATACTACATGAATACAGAATGCCTAACAGCATGCCATTCACAACAGCAGACGGCCAAGGACAATTAAATTATTCATAGATATGAACTGTCCAAGGTAGGAAGAAAAAGAAAGAGAATTAATAAACACACTCTTGAAAAATCACCCAAAAAACCCCCACACTAAACCCGTTAGCAATTTTTTTTTCTTTTCTTTTCTGTAAAACTACCAGCCAGCTTCTGGTATCAATCAGAGAATCAGAAGTCAAGGTCTTTCCAAAAGACTTTTTGTCATAACTGGATAATTAGTTACCACATTTTCAACTGCCGTATTGCAATCCCTCTAAGACCAACAGCTTTGAAATGCAAACTACACCTCCCTTCTTCCTCTCTGTACAGAGTCAGAAGAGCCAACACTGAGCCAGCATACAAGAGCTGCTGCAGAATGGGATGGTCAACATCAGTAAGAAAGGGAAAAGCCCATTAGTCAAAAGCACAAGGATGTAAAAACTCTGGGCTCTCTTCTATGCAACTAATTAATTCACTAGGTTGCTCTGTACCTCTTCTTTTCCCCTGTGAAGATAGAAAAAGCAAATATTTTACTGAGATGAGATCTACGCATGTACTCCAGGAATGGGCACGTTGGTGTGACTATTTGCAGCTGTGTGAAGCCCTGTGACTTCCATGAGCATCTTAGTGTCAGAAACAACTTGTCTACTCTAAGGCCATCTGTCTTTTTCCACCACGTGATTAGAAAAGGTCTTTTCTTGTGGAAACTTCCGTGTGGAAAGTCCCATTCCACATCACCCACAAAATAATAAACATTTTTACTAAAAGCCAGGAAGACATACAGAAATAGCCTGACGGCGAAGGCTATGCTAGCAAGAAGCTAAGGGCTCTGAGAATGAAACAACAATTTCAGAGAGCTGCAGCAGAAGGGCGGAGCAGACAGCCTCAGACAGCCATGAACACCACAGCAGGGTGGTGGGACAAGACATGGATCCTCACCTCAGCTGCACCCACACTCCCTGTCAGATACATTCACATTGCCAATGAAGGCAAACTTCAGGTAGGGCGGTTGTTAGTGCAATCCAGTAGCTACATTTTGTGTGCATGATAAGTCGTCCTGCCCTGACACACTTGTGTTCCCTTTCTGCTGCAATTATATAATAACTACAAAAATTTCCTTTTTTTTTTTTTTTTGCTAGGTTGGCCAGAAATTCTACCCTGATCTCAACAGACCTTTCCATCATAGCTTAAATAACCAGAGTTTCAGTTTCAATGACAAGTTATTCTAGAAAATCACCTCAAAGAAGAAAAAAATAAAAACCCAAACATGTTGACGGAAGGCAAGAAGCGAGTCTGATTCTTTTCATGCATCAATAATGTCCAGTGGTAACAAGGAGAAGATGAGGTGGTGCTTCAATGCAAAATAGATTTGCAGACTGTCTCACTGCCTTTTGAAGACAGTAATCGTAATTCTTCAAAATGGAAAATAATCCAAGACTTTTCCCTTTTCTTTCCCAGCCATCACAGCCTCTACTAGAACAGCCACAACAAAATAAAACAACAAAGAGCAAACCATGCTTACCTACCTTTAAATATATATGCATCTAGCCAAAAAAAACAGAATACACAGAACATTCATTTTGGGTTTCTAGAAGTAAACCACCCATCCTTTACCCTGAAAACCATTTTATCCTGTTTCAAAATGCCGTTTGTCTAATCAGTGAGAAAACACTCGGAATTCTGCAGCCACTGCTGCCGAAAGTGCAGGAAAAGAAAAATATACGCACACGCATACATAAAGAGAGCAAAATCGTATAAAAGCTGCACTGAAGCAATGAATCCTACCCTCTCATTTCATATGGAGGTGAGTAAATAATGGCGCAACAGAGATTTCATTCATGTCGAGGTCTGGGGTATGCTGGGAAGTCTCAATCTGACAATTTGCTGCAGATGCCTGCTTAGAGGAGCCATTTATCAGTGTCACCCATGTGCATTACTACACAGGGTTTCCTCAGCAGCATGATTCCACACCAGCTTTCCACATAGCACACACTGGTCCTTGATATTTCAGACACAAAAATAACACTTATCTAGGCCTCAACAGTGTGTGCTTATTGAAACAATTTGTATTATCCAGAGCACACACATTTGGAGCAGGAAAGCGACGGAGTTTATTTCCTTCGCTGATAAAAAAACCAGGAAATTAAGAGAAGTCACAACAGTTTACCTTTCCCTACTCCCTCTCCTCTTTATAGCCCTGTTTGGCACATTGCTTATAAACAGCTAACACAAATACTCACATCAGTAGTGCTGACTCCTGCAGGATACAGGCATCTTGGATGTTTCATCTCTTGTTATACTGAAGTGGAATATTAAACAGGCAAGACAGTGGTAGAGCAGGCTAGGAAGAACTAAGTAACTAGGACTGACAAAGAAGGATGGCAATTTAAAGCACTTCAGTCTGTAAAGTGCTTCATTTAGAGCCATCAATGCCTGTGCATTCAGCCCTCATGCATACCCACCCCACACCTTTAGCTCTTCTCTCACACCTTAAGTCTTTTCTATTCTGCTTTTAAAGTATTTGAAACAAGTACTGCTACTTAATAATGTGGCCTTAGAGTGTCTAGTATAATAATACTACAGAAGTAGTAAGCTTAACACTATAAGAATTCAAATTAATCTGGAAATCAAACATTTTTTTTCTTCAGAGACAGGAACAGGGAAAGGGAAAGCCAGACTGAATTCATAGCTATTGTTGATGCACTAAAACATACGTCATTTATTTGCCAAGCTAGGTAAAATTGCTAGTGCAGTGGGTTGAATCCCTATTTTATACCAAATTTCAAATGAACAACTTTCAAAAGAACAAATGAATATGTCTTCGTGACTGGTAAAAAGAGAAACAAACCAATTAGACGTAAGAAAAGAAAACCTTTTTACATCTCTAGATTGCAGGATGTACCGGTACCTCAGTCTTTGGAAAAAACAATAAATTTCAGAATGAAAAATACTGGTGTGTGTTAAACCAAGGACTACTTCGGTTTAATCGCTTTCTACTCTTCTGGCTGATTGCTGGTTTCTGTTTTAAGAGAGAGAAAAATTGAGAGATGAAAAACTACAGGGATAGCCTTTTTTAAGAAAAACAAAACAAAACACAAGCTTCAGTTCTTCAAAACTTTGAAGTGAGCTCAAGCTTTTACAGAACCCAGGTTTATTACCCGTTTCTCCCTGCTTCCCCAGTGTGCCATCTTTCCCATGAAAGCTCTGTTGGTTTGCTGCCTGGACAAACCAAGGCACACTTCATTCCCCACTGCATTTCTGTTTCCATAGCTTGTCTTCTTCCTCTCAAAGCCCCATATTTCTCCTTATAATGGGCCTTTTCTATACTCACAGCTGCTTATGTCTTTTAGGACACCAAAACAGATTGGCCAACCTGCTGTAAGTGCCCACCCCTCTCCTTGCAACTTTGGAAATCGTTAACCATGATGTTGAAGCCAAATGTGCAACCGCCCATCAGTCAAAAAAAAATTATGAGAGATGTGATCAAATACCTCTAACAACTGGAGATGATTGCTGTGGCAAAAGTAATTCTGAGAAGATACTGTTATTATTTAATATCAGAGCTCTTGTCTAGAGCTTACAAGAATCAGATCCAAATTGTTCATTTAAAAGAAGAAAGAATTTTGATGAGTTGCCTGCCCCATCTCATAGTCCACACCAAACAGCCTCTTTGCAAGAGCACTGAATCAATGACTTTACAAAAACCAGTTCTGTAAAATCTTGCAAAGCCTTGTTTTCAAGGTGTTGAGAGTGCTCCCAGAAGTTTCTTCTTTTACCTCACCCATCTCTAAATCTAAACCTCTCAATCTAAACCAATCTTTCGCTCACCTCTAAATTTTAACCAAAATCCACTTTTCCAAAAGAACTTTTATCAAATCCATTATTCAAAAATGGATTTGACACACAGGAAAAGAATGGAAGTCATATTAGGCATACTAAAAGAGCAGCTCTGGATTTAGGCTTACCACCCATGCTGCAGAACTGCTTACAAAGCCACCATTAATGGCCTTCCAGCTACCCATCATTTCCCCACGTTCAGTCTGCCCAGACAGCTAGCTATTTCTTTCTAACAAATACCATTTTAATTGCATCTCCCACTTTGTTAGCCTTCTCGACCTCCAGTAAAAGCCATCTATGGTCTAACAATCCCTTAAATCTGACACTCGCACTGACTGGCACACTTGTGTGCCTTCCTGCTAGGTTCACATGTATGCAGCCTTATTGTCAAGAATTTCCATTAGACATCTAACAGGGTATGAGCTGAAATGACAGCTTTAGTGCTAATGGGGAGAGAAAAGCAAGGAGAGAGTGAAAAGGGAGAGGTAAATAGCAAAGAATATGTATGTGTATTGTAAATGCCCCCTGTCGCCAAAGACTTGATTGCGCCTTTCTGGTGCCAGGGCTTCTCCAGACCCAACGCCTCCCTCTGAGCAACAAATGCCAGCCACACAGCCTCAGCCACTATTAACTCTTCCTGTGGGAATGCTGCCACCAATTTCATCATATTAACCCTGGGAATACTAACATGATTTAAAGGACTTGTTAAATTTTAATGATACCATTAGAAAAGAGGAAAGCACACAAGTCACGACTCGCGCTTTGGTGCATTTGGCTGCTGAATAGGATATTAATGTTTTCTTTGCCTGGCCCTATTAAATGAGCAGTGAAACTAATAGAGAAATGAAGAGTAATGACTTCTATTCTCAATGTTCAGTGTCTGCTGAAGGCCAAGACTGCCTTATTGCCCACTAGGCTTTCTGCTGGAGTCCATCAGGTGGAGGGAGTAAATGGGCAATTCTTTCACCATTTGGCACTTAACAGGTCAGAGGTTCATTTAGCCAAGAGGCACAGAAAAATAAAACTGTCCAAATGAAATAGTAGCATGAAATCATTCAGACAATCAGTTAGCAGGCAGAAGTCCCCTCTCCTGAATAACTTCAGTATAACCAAGTCTGAACTTAGCTTTCATAAGACAGGAGTTTGCCCAGGTGACTCTCAGAGGAGCCAGGAGAGAAATATGTAAAGGCCAGGTTCTGCCCCACTTTTAACAAAGGGCTCCAGAGCAACCACCATCTTCAGCACTACAGGAATCTTTTTCATATCTTCAATTACACCTGCGGTAAAAGGAATGGGCAACTCCCAGCAGAATGTTGCAGAGGCCCACAGAAATTGAGGAGTTGTATCTCGAGTCCTCATTTATCTTCAGTCAATTTTGAGAGTGGTAGGGAGAGAGGGAATGAAGCATACACAACTTGGGGAAAATCAATAGCACTGCTGAGGCAGATTCTGTTCAGACAGTTCTGAACAAAGTTGAAACCCCCAAACCAGTGTGTAATTTCACTTTTTCTTCAGAAAAAAAAAATATTTACTGTGGTGGGTGTCAAAGTCTCCTTTCATTTGCTTTTCCCCAAACATTCATAGGAGTAGAATTGTGTTCCAGTGCAAGACCATGGAATAGAGAAGCTGTTGTAAATACTCAGGTGCAAATAAATGATCACATCAAACTATTTATGACTTTGGGGGCAGGAGGAAATATAAGTTAGAGGTTTGCTATTAATAGATCATAGAAAATCTGCAGATCAAAACACATTTGTAAGAAATAAGGACTTATAAAGCAAGTTCCACTTGCAGGTAATCTGGAAGCCCAAACACTTAAACAGACTATATTCCAATTTTAAGATTTTCCTACAGACACTAGAGCTGGATGGATGCTTTACATAAGTTATATTGCAGTGGATAAAGATATCCTACCTTCAGCATATACAGTTCCTTCAACACATATCACCAGCAAGAAATTTAAAGTGTTTTCCAGATGCACATTCAGTTCAGCTTGCAGTATTTCTTTACCGGAATAAAATAGTTTTTCAAAGGCATATGACCCTCTTTTCCCAAATCGACAAATCCATTGAATAAGATCATTGACTAGACACTAAGAAAACAGATACCACAGGGCCTGTGTGTTAAGTTCTCCTACTTGTAGGGCAACAAAGTGAACAGATTCAGACCTTATTTGTTTAATAGGACAACTTGTTTGTTTAATGACAACTATAAATATGCAAAAATCTTAAATCAGCAAATCCTTTACTTACGCGAATCTAGAAGCATCCAGTTCCTTCTGAGCAGTCTTTTGTTTTCATCATGAATTGTAAACAACAGTCAGTTTAATACCCCACCGATTTCCTCAGATCTCTTGAGCAATATTCCTTGGCAATTTAACTCTTTTAACCCAGAGATTACTACCAAATACAGTTTCAGAAGAAAGGTGAGAAGAGGAAACACATCTGAAGCTTTCTGGAGACTGATTTTTTTTCCCTCCCAGAAAGCACAAAATATTTTATAATATATAAGAAATTCAAGATCAACATATTCTATGTGATTCAATAATACAGATTGAACAGAAGGTCTTAGTGACAATGGCTGATTTTGGCCAGGGTAGAGTTAATTTTCTTCCCAGTGGCTAGCATGGGACTATGTTTTGGATTTGCACTGAACACAGAGATGATAATATAGAGATGTTTTTGTCATTGCTGAGCAGGGCTTGCACAGAGCCAAGGCCTTTTCTCGTACTGCCACACTGGGGAGCAGGCAGGGAGGAGACACAGCTGGGACAGGTGACCCAAACTGACCAAAAAAATATTCCATACCCTATGACACCATGCTCAGCACATAAAGTAGGGAAAAGAAAGAAATGTTTGGAGCAACGGCATTTGTCTTCGCAAGCAGCCTTCGCGTATGATGGGGCCCTGCTCTCCTCGAGATGGCTGAACATCAGCCTGTCCACAGGAAGCAGTGAATTAATTCCTTGTTTTGCTTTGCTTGTGTGCACGGCTTTTGCTTTCACTTTTAAACAATCTTTATTTCAACCCATGAGTTTTTCTAGCTTTTATCCTTGCAATTGTCTCCCTGATCTTGCAGGTGGGGGAATGAGTGAGGGACTGTGTGGTGCTTAGTTGCTGGCTAGGGTTAAATCATAACAAACAATAAAAATAAACACAGTTGAGGATTAAAATAATTTTTAAGAAGAACATCAATGCTGGAGTGGTAAGTAGCTTTTAATAGCCTTACTACACTGTATTATTTCAATTAAAATAAATTGAATTCTGATAACATAACAATAAATCTGAGCTGAAATTAAACACACCAATTCCTTAAGACTGATTCTTTTGTATAGCTGGTACCATATTTTCCTTTACTTTCTCTTTCATAAAGTAATTAAAAAGTAATCCCTAGCAGAGGCTACAGAAATGTGTTGCTCACATCAGTACCTTTCTCGGAGATCACTGGCTCCTCACATCTGCTGTTGTAATAATCCTGATCAAAAGGATCTGAGTTTAGAAAGCAGTGCTATTGAAAGTGTTTGAACTATCTATCATTTTTATAAGAACTAAAGCAGGGAGTAACCACCATGTATTCACACAGGAGACCTGCAGTGATGCTAACTTATGACCCTCATATGGAGAAGAGAAAAAAAAAGGCACATGGGAAGGCCAAAGGGAGCCAGGATGTCTTAGCCCTGCTCAGCCTGAGCAGTATGTCTGCTGCTTTGAGTGCATACACGTATTCCCTGGTTAGAGGTATATGATACACAAGAGCTGTGGCCTAAATGAAATCCTGCTGATTTCACTGAAGTCCAAAATGCCCTCACTAAGGTCAATTTCACGTAAGTCAATAGACTGACAGCGTTCAGATCCAGACTACTTCTCTCTCTCTCTCCCTCCTCGCTATTTTACTGTTTTTATAAGTAACAAGCAATAGTTTATGTTACACAAAGAATTTTCAAAATTTGATATTTCTTGCAGGACCTTCTGAGCAGCCTTCTTGTCAAGCTCAGAATGGTCCAGTCAACTTTCCTCTACTGTATTAAGTGTCCTGTGTAGGTCTGATTTTACTTGAAAAAGCCTGAAACACAATCCCATCAAAATATTACTAAGCTTTGCTGTAAAGTTATCTAAAGAGGAGAGTGGAAGAAAAAAAGCATAAGGAAATGCATATTCTAGCCATGGATACTACAAGATTTTACACCTGTACAGAGTATGATCTGTAGCAGTTTGATTATATATTTCAGGTTTCAAACTAGAGACAAACACAGCTCTTAACAGCTTCATAATGCTCAGTACCTATTTGTGGGTTTTTTTAAACCTGGTTTAATGTAGGAAGGTTGTATAGAAAGCAATCGAAAATAAAGATGAACAACAGAAGTCACCAGGATTTGAGTTCTATAAACCTACAAATAATGATGCAGCAATGGTACGATCATTAAAACAACCTAGTTCTAAAGACCACTCTGTGCTAACAGAAAGAGTTGAATGAAACATTACCATGTCTTTCGAACATGCAAGCTGAAGCTTCCAGAGCAAAGCAGTGTTTCTGCGCGGGACTGCAGCAGACTGCTCGCGGTTATTACTTCACCACTGCTTTCTAGACAAGCAATGCTTTTATTGTGACTTCCATCAGTGTCACAGCACTACCAAAATTTGGTACAGTGGGACACACTGTAAAAGACGCTTCTAGAGCTTTCTGCTCCTGGGATACTACTTTGTTTATCAGGGTGTTGTTACAAGCTACAGCTTGCTTAGTTCAAAGTAAACATACAATCTAATTTTCTGCAATCAGAGATAGTTCTTGAATTGCAGCTTCAACAACAAATACTGTGGGCTAGGAATTATTTATTCAGTGGCAGGAGGGAAAGACATATGCTTGTGTTTTTCCATTTTAATAACATCTATGCCTCTCAAGCTACTGCATGACACTTTAAGATCTAAGCTAGCAATTTAACTTAGAACATCTCTCACGCTTTTGACGTGCAGACCACATGTCACAGAATGCTGCAGTTCCTACTACATCATTATGTAGAGCATGACAGTCAAGTTTATTGTGGTGGCGGGTTGCAAGTTCAGTGCTTGGAAGCACCCCAATTATATGATGTCAAAGGCTATGTGCTGCTGATGTGGCAAAACTGCTATGTCTTTGAGCCCTACATACACAGCACTGCAATGTTCTAATAATCTGCTGATGCAGGCGTGACTCCCATTACGTGCCGATGGCCCGCACTGGGAATGTTTGACACTTTTTCAAACACTGTCTGGGGAACTCAGATGGACTACCTTTCTTCCTTCTCCCCTTCCAAAACTCCTGTGCTTACTATAAAATATATCTATGTATGTTACATTTACTTCCAAGGAAATATAAGACTTTCTAAAACCCAAGGGTATTTTAGAGATCTGTGCAGATGTCATGCATAAAACACCTTGAAGATGCATTGTTACTTAATAACAGCCTGGCATGAAGAGGCCAGTTACAGACTCAGCATTGACTATTTCTGAACACAATATTTTCAGACGCACAGACAAGTCTTTGAAAAAAAAAAAAAAAAAGAAAAAAAATGCTCCCTAGAGATTTACTTCAGTTAAAACACCAATACTTCCCTCTCCAGCTTCAACACCTCTGTCTACAGTTTAAAAGTATTTTCTTTCCTGACAGGAAACACTATAGTTTCCATTCACTAAATATAATCTATGATTGTAGGCTGATTTCTAATTTCCAGGGCACTTAGCAATGGCAAGCGTTTTCTATCCCACAGAGAAAGCTGCAGAGCTAACAGTTTTGACAGCTTTCTAAAGAGCAGTCTTTAATATACAGTATCTTCACCACGACCTCCAAGACATTTGCAAGCTTGAAAGAAATTATATAACTATTTCACATGTTGACACTGGGGACTGCAGCAGTAAGACTTCCAGCTGCTCCTAGAAAACGGTTTACATTAATTCATAAGAGGTGAAGGCATATCCGTTTGTCTCCTCCAGAGCTCTGCAAGCAGCTGTAATTCCAGCACAAGTGAAGTACCTCATGGCTTCCCAACTTGCCAGGAAGCACACAATTGTAAGGAAATTCACAGATGAGTTATGCTAAATGTTTGGTATTGTGACCTGTGATGCAACACAAAAGAATGGTTGTTGTTGCCTAAACTTTAATGGAGCTAATCCTTCCAAATGCTGACAAATTACTGCCTCAGGCCATTTAAAATCACATTTCTAATGCAATAATCCTATCTGCATTACAATGAGTTGGGATGAAATGATTAGGTGCCTGAGACTTTTTGCACAGTGAATTAAGTCACCATACAGACTGGCCGTGCTTGTTCACAAATTAAAGGTCTGGACAGAAATGAAATTCCATTATTCTGCTACTTGCTAAGCTTTGAGGAACGGTTCATTACTGTCCTGTCTCTACTGGGAATGTTTCTAAAGTAGCTACAAGCTAACAGGAACCTATTTTTCATTAGGCCAGCTTGAGGGCTTTCTTCATTATTAATAATTATTAATCAAGTCTTTAACCACTGAACTCTCCTAAAAGAAGAGGCTAAGTCAACATATGCAAGCAAAAAATGAGACAGTGTCAGTAAATTGGTGAAAAACCAAAACTTTACACTGAATGCAAGTCCTTTCCTTCCTTCTTCACAAACGAATGTACTCAGAATTTACCCATTTCTTACATTCAGAAGCACAGGCTTTTTAGCTATGGGATGGTCCACAATATAAGTCACCCAAGAATATCAGTGCTGTCCATCTCTACTATTTCAAATAGTATCCTTACTTACCAACATGATCCCAACACCCCTAAGCAGCTATTCATATCTATACATGCAAATTACCTTTGTTTATATGCTCTATCCAGCATTTTTGGAATCCTGTACGAATTTATAACCATCAGCTGAAGAGTATTCTTATTAACATTCAGTTGCTTGTTTATACACAATATAATTGGATACACATCAATATAGTAACTCTTCAGTTGTTCAATGCTTGCAAGGTTAGTGTTCATTGAAGACAGGTGATATCACAGAACTAAATTTCTGGCAAACACATTTCACACAAATTCTGATAAATAGGGAATATGATGCCATAAACTCCTATACTAGAATTTTGTCTTGTGCCCTTCTGAAAATATAGCCTAAGTAAAACCTTAAAATTAAATATATATATATGTATTAGTAATTTCAGACAATCTTTCTCATCATGCAAATCTAACAAACCCCACCAGTAACAGTCACCAAATGCTCCATTGTGCCCTCAGTGTACATCTCTACCAACCACCTGTGCTAGTCATTTCCCATAGGCCTGCTTCACATGGGGGCTAGAATAAGATTTAGTTCTCATAAAATATAAACCCTTGTGTGCATATAATTGCTGAACATCATTAAGTCATATCTGTATCACAAGAGGAGGAAAAAAGAAACAGTAAGAAACAATAACTTTTAGCACTTTTCTCTTTGCTGTTGGCAGGGAACCTGGCATTTTAAATGGTTAAAATAAGTTAGCACAACCACAACTATATATTCTTCACCTTTGTGCCTCACCAAAAAAATTTCATCCTGTTGACATATTAGGAGAGAGTGTTTCTGTTTAAAACTGGAAGCTTAACACCTCAGCATTAACAATCAGCTAGTCAGAACCAGTTTGCTCTAGGTTAAGTGTGGGTTTTTTCTCAGTCAAATGAAAAGCTTCAGTACATAACTTCATGCATAAAGCCTGGTCTGTGTAAGAAGCAATTAAGTACATTATTGCAGTTTACATACACAAACCTTTATGTGATTGCCCACACAGAAAACATCACTGTAGGTTCACATTTGGATAGTTACTGTAGATTTCAATATCTGCTACTAGATATAGCATAAAATCTATAAAAAACAAACCCTCATATTCCGCTTGTTCTGTAATACACAATACCCAAGATCATATGTATTTCTAAATGTAGTATAAATGTGGAACAGGTGCCACAGAACGTATCTATAATTTTAATGATATTTCTAGGCTGTCTTCAACAGCAACAACACAAAACACGTGAGTTAAATCTGGTGACTAGATGATGGCAGATACATATTAATGCTTCATTTAATTGTTCTAATAAAGGCATATTGCCAATTAACTGTGTCCCACAGGCACCACAGTCTTGAGTTGTAAGACACTTTGCAAGTTCTGAAGCAATACCCAGAATCAGGAATGTGATCTGCTCCTTCTTCTGCTTAACTAAGTGGCAGGATCTAATCTACACCCAAAAAAACTATTTCCATAGCAGCAATCAAGAGCACATCTCACAGGACCCTGAAAAATTCCAGCTCCATTAAACACAGTGTGGTGGACTCCTACCTCGACCCAAACCAAACCAAGTTCTCCCCAGACACAGACAGATTTTTACATTCTTGAGAGCCCCTCTACATCTTGCCCTCAGAGGGCAACTGTGTTACTGCAGCACACACGTGCAAAGGCAGCTCACAGGCCCTGGCAGAACCGAACTGGCAGAGCCCACACCAGTGCTTTACTTTCCCCAGAGCAGACACTGGAAAAGCTACCTAATGACACCAGCAAAAACAAATTTGCAAGACCAACACAACTGGTCTAAAGAAATCAATGGCACTAGTCACGATGTCTGTATCTCACATCACCTAGGACAAAGCTTCACTCTGCTGGGCAGCACCTGCTGAAGGCAAAAATCACAAGGCAAGAAAGTTCTTGGTAGTCACAAGTAAGCCAGAAAGGATGAGAGAAAGGGATACTTCAGCAAACAGTCAGAGCCAGCAGCACCCACGCACAGAAAAGAACTGTGTGCAATAGGCTGGAGTATCTATCTCAACAGAACTGAGCCTGCAAGTACTATTAAGCATAGCAAATAGGGCAAGAGGGTCCCACAGCCCACAGATACCACCTTACTTGTGCCTCCTTCCTTGCTTCTAAATGCCCAGATTGGATAGCAATGGTCTTGCAGCTGGCACTTCTATAGAACTGGAAGGTTTGGAAAGCAGGTGTAAGAAGGAAAAAAAAGACATAGGCTAGGGTGGCTAAAATAGAGAAGTAAGGCTTATTACCACTGAGGCAAATGAAGACTGGCCTGTACAAGAATATCAGCTAAACTTAACGAACAACAGAACAAATGACAATAGCAACACAAGGTTAACACCTCAGGAAGTCTATGTCAACCACTACTGCAATAAGGGAACACAGAGCAAACCTTTACGTGACCACAAAATTTCTGTTAACACTGTGTCTTTATGTTAGTTTTATCCTTCCCTCCACCCCCAATCTCTGTGGCTCCTGTATGTGTATCAGTAATTTCCCACCCATGTTCACAGCTGGCAATCACTGCCAAATCACATAGCCTGAAATTTGTGAAGACTTTGGTACAGAGACAGTTTATAGTGAATCAACCATGTATTAAATGGTTAAATTTACTATTAATTTTGGTGGTTCCACCTTTCTCTTTTCATGAATAATTCAGTTAAGTCAGCTCTTGAGACAAGGTAACAACCAGCCCTTGAGTCTTTTGTTCATGGAAGCACCAACTCCCTCTCAAAAGCACATAAATAAATAACGGAGAGTACAACAAAACAGCAATACCAGGGATCCTTTCTCTGCAGTCGGCTCTTTTCCAGAGTATCTCTTTATTGGAACCACTAATGAAAACTCTTTGAAGTGCAAGAGTAAATATTATCATTTGATAGTACCTGGACCCAATAGGGCAAACAAAATTGTATTGTACTGCATTCCAGGAGCTGTAGACCCATTCACAATACAACATTCACAGAGTTGCTATGGAGGAACCCAGTGCTTACTATTTTGGTAGCATGAGGTCAGCCAAGGGCTGTTGGTCACTCCTTTAGGGCTGTTAGCCTTAATCTTTCTATGCACAACAAACAGGGAAACCAAAAAACAGTGCCCCAAAAAAAACAAACCCAAAGAATTCCAGAGTATGCCTTTGGAGGTACCAAATTCCCCAACAGAGGCAAAAAGCAGACTTCCAGCTCTATTCAGGATCAGTCAGCTGTTAAAACCTGGTGCCAAATATCAGAAATGCTTACATCCTCTTCAGACAGAGGATTATTAAACCCAGTGTTCAAGGTCCACCAGCTTCAAGTATTTTCAAGTCCCCTTAAGAATAAAAAAAATAAAAAATAAAAACTCAGCACTTCTCTATAACAGAGAAGCACCAGCAAGTTATCCTCCTTTTAATGACACCCAAGAAAGCTGGGTTAAATGCCATGATCTGCCACAGCCTCCCTGGCTGACCTTTGGGCTCACACAGCATTTCACTGCCTCATCTGAACCCGGAGCTACAGGAGGGTCTCTCCCTCAATGGAAGTAGAGACCACTGGCACCAGACTGCACATACACACCTTACCACTAAGTTGGCTGCCAAGTCTCAGGGTATTTTGTAAATCCATTCTGTAGGAATCAAAGATAGCAGAAG
This sequence comes from Pseudotriccus pelzelni, assembly GCA_035584735.1. NCBI lineage: Eukaryota > Metazoa > Chordata > Aves > Passeriformes > Tyrannidae > Pseudotriccus > Pseudotriccus pelzelni. The sequence goes on from JAWMRA010000113.1 coordinate 37,477,211, forward strand.
GGGAAGGGGCCAGCGACTTCCATATATCATTCCCACCCTTACTTACCCCCCACCAGGAAAAAAAAACAAGCAAGTAGGAAATACCACACAACCACTACCAGCGCAAAGAAAGAGGGAGACGAGAACTGAGCTGCAGGGGCTGCCACAGATGCCCCCGGAAGCCTGGCGGCCCTACAGAGGCAGAGGCACCCTTCTCCACACGGAGCAGGAGGTAGGGATGGGAAAAGCAAACAAGACCAAGAAGGGGAGAACACAAATAAACCCAAAGCCCTCAGCGGTGACACCGTCAGAGGGGAGCCCGGATGGCCGACAGCCACAGCGGCTGCTGGAGGCCGCTCCCGGCACAGGGATGCCCCGCTCCCTTCGGCGCCGCGCTCACCTTGCTGCTGACGGGCCCGGGGATGAGGAGCTTCAGCGCCTGCCTCTTCAGCTCCGCCAGGCGGGCGTTGCAGTGCTCGCACCAGACGCCGCGGTCCGAGCCCGGCGAGGAGCCGCCGCCGCTGCCGGAGCCCGGCGAGCCGGTGCCGAAGCCCGGCGAGCCGCCCAGCGAGCCAGGGGAGCTGGTGCCGATGCCGGGCGAGGCGGGTCCCGGCGAGCCGGTGAAGGAGCCCGGCGAGGATGTGCCGGAGCCTGGGGACGGGGTGCCGGAGGAGCCCAGGGCAGAGCCGGCTCCCTCCGGCGCCGGGCGACCGCCCGCCCGGGACTCCTCGTACGCCTTCCGGTACCAGCTCTCGGGGGAGAAGGGAGCGGCGGGCTTGGTGGGGGAGCAGGGGTCGGTCACCTGGAGCGGGAGAAGGAGCAGCGGGTCAGGCAGGGAGGCCCAGCGGCGCCGCCAAGTTTCGCTCGGACGCTCCGAGCCCGCGGCGGCCCCCGCACCTCCCGCGCCCGGAGCCGCTGCCGCCCCGCACCGCAGAACTTGCGCGGGGCCGGGGGGCGATCGCCGGCAGCCGGCGGGCGACAGGCGCGGGAGCCCCAGCACGGCGGTGGCCACCGCGCCGAGCCGCCCCTCCGCCGGCAACTTACCCCGTATTTTCTGCTCCGAGCCGTGACCGCAATCCTCTCCTTATTTCCAGCCACTGAATTCATGGTGGCTTCGCAGGGAGGCGGGAGAATTTCCTACAGGTTTCCCAGTCCGCATCCGAAGGGAATAGCCGGTCCCGGGAAGTCCCCGGAGGAGCGGGCAGGCTTGCTCCCTCCTCCGCCTCCAACAGAATCACTCAGCCACAAAACACCCCGTCAGTTCTCAGGAAAACGCTTGGGACTGGGGTTTTCTCCCGGTCGGTTTTTCTTCATTGTCTTCCCTCTCATTCCCTTACTGCAACCCTTGTTTTCACAGAAACAGCAACATCCAGAGCAGGAACTATCCCCCGGCAGGCAGCAAAGCGCTTATCCGCAAGTAAGGCGAAGCATCCAAGGTAGCACTAGGAGTGGGAGCCGCGCTCTCCGCCTCCGTTACAGCGGCAACTTGTTCCCTTCACCAAGGTTTGTAACTGAGTTAAAAGAAATCCTCCCAAAATATCGGGATCCAAGCTCTGGGAGGAGCCTCCGCGTCCCTTGCAGCCAATATCCTCCTGCCCATTTGTGCCTGACAGTTTTGCAAGGGAGGGAAGGGAAGACCCAGGCTGCGGAGCCCCGTGCGCTCCCCGGTCAGCGGCGGAGCTGCAGGGCCGGCGGCTGTGAGCAGACTGTCAGAGCCTCACCGCTGCTCTGCGCGGTGCCTCGGCTGACGGGAGGGTCCATTTTATTTTGCAGTATTTCTTGATTGACATCTGTGATTTCCCCCCGTTCTTGCAAAGGCGGGCGGGTGCGGGGGGAGAACCTTGTTGCCTTCACCGCAGTTATTGGTTAGTTGCCTCTATTCAGGCTTTATTCACAAGTGTTCCCAATCCTCCCTAAATAACTAGGAAAGAAAAGCAAGCTGTATTTATGACAGTCACTGGCATCTCTTTTCCTTGTTGTAATTTTAAATGTTATTAATTAAACTTGCAGTCAAGGGCATAATAAATTGATCTCTTAATAATGAAATTCTACAGACTTGTGTCCCTGTTAATCTTTCCCTTCTAATTATGATTTCTATTTCATGGCCATGTGCATCTAGTAACATATCTTTTTTTATTTCAAATCCTGTACATAGTAAAATCATCTCTAATAAATCTTCCTTCTCAAAGCAAGTTGCTCATTTTCTCAGAAATGGAGGCAATAAAGAGCTAAATGCCAGATCCCCTGATAGGGTCATAACATGGGTAGGTTGATGCAGATGAGAGGGCAGAACACACAGGGGACTTGCATCCACCTTTCCAACCTCCTATTGTTACTTCCATATAAATGCATCCTTCCAGAATCCCTAGAGTACCTGGGCCATAACAGCCGTGAGGAAACAAAACCAGCATCACTGAGCAAAGAATCTCCTGATCCTTGTCTGTCTTCACAGATACTCTGACAATAGTAAAGATGTGTAAGATGCTCTGCTGTGTTTTAACTTCACTATGTTATCACCCTTAGAGTGGAACATTCCTGATCTGGTCAGGAAAGCTTTAATCTAAAGCTGACACAAGTGATGGCCATCCACGATAGCCAGGCTACATCGTTAGTGCCCTGTGCGTTTACGTAGGTGACCCCCAAAAGCGGAACAAACGGGCAAACAAAAGGAGGTGCACCCCAGCTGCTGTTGCATGTGAATAGGTTTCACATAAATCCGCATGCGGAGATCCCGTGGTTTGTTCTGTAGGCAGACGTGATAGGGATGACAAGGTAAGGCAGGGAAATGCCGTGCGAGCCCGCAGCAGTGCAGAGCTGCACAGCCTCCGCTGGCCCCACGGCGCCGACGAGGGGCCGCTCACACTGCGGTGTGGAGCTGCTCCTTCTCTGGGCTCGGCGGTTCTGGTGGCGAGCTGGCAGATTTCCTTTGTTTTTCGGCAGTCCTTCAGTTCCCAAGCTGCCAGCTATGCCTGCCTACCCACGTGTGCTGCCAGGGGCCGCCGCCCCGGGCGCAGCGCCGTGCCCGCGGGCAATCCCGCCGGCTGGGGCGGGCTGACCCTTCCAGCCCGGGCGCGCTGTGTCCGGGCGGGACCGGGAGGCTCTGCCGGCCGGCACCCCGGCCTCCGCTCTCCGCACAGACCCGGGGGCAGCGGGCGGACCCCGGCGTGCCGACAGCGCTGACCGCGGGCTGGCGGGGCAGGGGCGCACGGCGGCTCTGCGGCCCCCGGGGCTGCCGGGCCAGGGGGAGCGCGGAGGGCGGGC
>JAWMRA010000113.1:37480550-37512526 GCA_035584735.1 Pseudotriccus pelzelni
CACCGTCCCGCGGGAGGCGAGGCGGGCCGAGCGGCTGCGCTCCTTTCCCGGCTCCGGCGGCAGAACACCCCGTCCCGGAACGACGCCGCCGCCCGCCGGGCCCCGGGAGCCGCCTCAGCCCCCGCAGCCGGGCGGGGCGGGGCGGGGCGGGGCGGGGCGGGGCGCGGCCCCGCGGCGTTGGCGGGCGGCGCGCGCCCTCTGCCGGCGGCCGTGAGGGACCGAGGGGAGGGGAAGGGAAGAGAAGGGAGGGGAGGGGAGGGGTCGGTGCCGCGCCCCGGCACGGCCCCGGTGCCGCCCCGCCTTCAGGGCAGTGTCCGCCGAGCCGGCGCTACCCCGGGCACGGCTGCGACGGGCTTGCTGGGGCGTGGCTTTTCCCAGGCGGAGCTCCGCGTAGGAGACGTAGGATAGGAGGTCCCCGCGGGCTGCCCGGCTGGGTGAGGGCTCCCAGCAGCATCCCAAAGGAGATGGGTTCGCACCCAGGCCTTCCGGAGGCAGCGGCAGCCCGGGTGGTGTTGGCTGCAACAGTGTGGCTGAAGGGGTGCTGGAGCAGGTGGAGTAGCCCAGCAGGAAACGACTGGATCCTATACACGTAGCAGGATCTAGAGGAAGGTGGCTTTCTCGCCCCGTACCTGATGGCTGAGTTTGGTTGGAAATGGAGAAGTAGGGTCAGGACTGGTGAGGAAGAAGAACACCCCTAATCAGGAAATTGGGACCTCAGGACACGATGAAATTGTCATTTGAGCCTGAAGAGCCTCAGTAGCAAATCTGCATTTCCTCACGTCTCAGGTCGGGGGGAACTGTTAAGAAGGTGCATTGGAAGAGCACCTCTCACAATTTGAGGGTTTGCATCTTTATTGGGCAATAGCTCCGTTGGATCAGCTCTCCCTCCTGACAGGTGTCAGTATTTACTGATATTTTGGGTAATTCAAGAAAGGCTTTCTTGAATTCTGAACACTTTTGGAAGATGAGGGACATTCCAAATTCCAGTTTGAGGTATTTTTCTGCTAAAATCTTTCCAGTTATTTTGTGCCGGACAACGTATGGGACACTATAGTATCACTCTACCAAGAAGCTGTGCTAAGAGCCCTTTCTCTGGAATAACACCTTTCTCTCTGAGAAGTATTGAGGAATGGCTTTCTCCCTCTCTTTAGGCTCCCTTATGCAGGAGTTAGTTTGGTTTCCTCTTACAGAAACCTCATGCTCCATGTGTCATTAATGAAAGAAGATCAGTTAGCAGAATCACCACCATGCCAATGGCAGGCAGCTCCACAGCTACCTCTCAGTTTAAAGTTTACACATTCTTTCTGTTATTGTAACTGTAGTCATGGGAGTCTGCCTTCACCTTAGTCCTGGCAAATCATCTGTGCTAGCAGTTAGACTGATTGTTCTTCTTAATTCAAGACAGACCTGAAAAAATGGAGCTGTTCAGACATTTATAAGTAAGTGGACAAGATCCAAACCTTGGATGCAGGCTTAAGTATCAGAGGTTTGAGCAAAAGCTGGTCTCAAAGCAAGGGGCTGGACTTTGATCTTGATCTAAATCTGACACATGTGTGGAGTGTTATGACCTGCCTTTTAGCAAGTCTACAAACCTCCAGTTTCTCCATCCCACCGCAGTGCATTTGACATGGTGTACTATCCCTCTGCTGCCTTCATTGGATTTCTTCTGAGTATTTCTCAGTGTGGGTGCAATTAAATCTGACCTAGACGTTCAGCTTCATCACTCAAATCTGAGATGCTGGCACCAGCCCAGTTCTACCCATAAACAGCAGTTTTTGAGAGTTGGAAATGTTGGCTGCATCAAAGAAATCCTTTGAGGTATTCACATTTATAATAAATTTCAGGATAAAAAAGGTGACAGCAACTGTAACTTGAAGAGTCATTGCTGCCTGCACAGCAGCTTTTTTCCCAGGTTTGGTGCTAATAAGTCTCAGTATCAGGTCTTACTTACAATTTTAAAAAGGTTCCTTGGGGAGATTTGAAATGCATGACAGCTTCAATACTTGCTTAGAGCTGCATATTAATGAGCTGAAATCCGTTGGGGGGACAGCAAGGAAATTGAAGGCATTTGTAGTAATACTGACAAAGAATTAATTGTAAAGATAGATGCAGCTAATCAGTAAAAGCTACAAATAAAATCACCAGAACTTTCCCAGTTTGGTATGTTTCTTCTCTAAAACCATTCCAGTTCTTGTTCTCTTCCCCTTGCCCAACGTATAGGACCTTTTCAGCAAAAAGCTCTAGCACATCAAGCACATAAAGTCCCTTATCCTTTTGTAGCCCACACATGAGCAGAAACACACATACCCCAGCCCAAGTATTCTGCAGGGTTTATGAATACATGCAGTACAGGAGGAAATCAGCTAAATGGACTGCATTTGTATTTCTGGTGCTGTGGATTATGTTCCTTCCACAGTATCTGGTATATACTGTGGATTGTGGTTTTCTACTTGCTCTTGACAATTGTAAAGCATGATGTCATGGAGAATTAAGGCTGGGTGTTTCCTCTGTATGAGCTGGCTGCTGAGGTGTTTGTTGCAGCACAATTTCTAAATTAGTCCCAAGGTTTACCTTGTGTGTCAGTGTAAAAGTGGACCGACACTGGAAAACATGTACTTCTCAGTCACTGCTACAATCCCTAGTTCTGGATGGTGTATCATGGACAGGGAACCCTCTACATGCTACTTATTACAGCTTCTACTTATTGCTGTTACCAGCAGACCTGAATCAGAACTTTGAATGTCATTTTTCCAGCTCGAAACAACAGCACAGCTTTACTCTCTGCCTGACAGGGGTACATCTCCTTATGTGCTTAGTTTAGTCTTTTTGAGTCAGGGCCATTGCACAGGTGTTTAGCCTGTACTCTTCTTGCTCCACTGAGAGCCTCCTTGAAAATCTCCAGAATCTTAAAGGAAACCATTTGTGTTCTAATTTTTGGACAAAGAGTTTCATTTGTTGTAAACCAGTTGCCTTTAAAACTTACCCTTGTCCACTACCAGACGCAATCTATTTTCCACAAAGGGACCTGTCTATTTGGATTCATTTTTAATGGAATTTTTTTCTGTATCTCAAATGTAAAATATTTCATAGATTTTTCTAGAAACTGCTGTCGTAGTTTCTGCCACACAGCACTGCCTACTTCCATAAATCTTTATGTTCTCAGTAAAAATCAATGTCTACTTATTTATACAATATTGATATGTTTTTCATAAGTACTAAAGGATGCGGTGTCATGCACGTACATATACTCACACGGCGGGGTTGCATGGAGAAGTTTGCAGTCATTTTATGCCACAGAATGCATTGCAATGACAAGTCTGCAGCCATTTTTGGTTAAGTTCATAAATTCAAATACTGAAATTTGACAGAATCCCATTTTCTGTTTCTCAGGCACAATGAGCATTCATTGCAACTCCAGAACTAAAGACAAGCCTGAAAAATGGAACAAAGGGGGAAGTACCTGTGAATCGCAAAGCACCAAGCCCTAGCAGTGCAGATATCACCTAGAACAGCAACAGAGCAAGAAATTATTGGAGTACCAACAGCCAGTCACAGGCTCTAATAGGGAGAGATACAGCCTGCTTCTTGTCCAGAAACCTTGCTTGCCCCTGCGGACCTCCTGAACTGCCAGGGCCTGGCTCTCGAATACTGCTAGCACTTTTCCCTGAGCACAAAGACATGGCTGGAGAATTAGAGGGCAAAGGCTTTCTTTTAAATGTTCTTTAAGGAACCTGCTAACTACCTCAGGGGCCGAGGAAAAACGTGTCTTCCAAAAGAATTATTCTCAGTAATCATCTTTGGGCAGAAAAGGGGAGAAGATGGTATTAATGGTATTAGCAAATAACAGCATTAACAGGTGGAATATAGGCCAGCATGTGCCAAAGCCAGAAAACAGGCAAAGTGGCTGCTGGAGGGTAGCAAGCCCAAAGCCAGCATGTGTGCCTGCTTCACCCTAGGAGCCAGGGACACAGGCAAGCAGTGCAGATGGTGTGGAAGGAGCTAAGGAGAAACAATGCAGCAAAGTGAACAGGCAGCCCTGAGAAATAAACAGTGAAGCATTTATATCATCACATTTTCATGCTGCATCCTTTCTTGTTGCAGGAGTAATTTATAGAAGTGCAGAGCAACAACAGATCTGGCATCATAGGCAACAGTTTATCATAGCCTTGAATGTGTAAATGCCTTGAAAGAAACATGATATAGAAGGCAGCAGGCATTTCTTTTCTGCCCCCCAGCTCACCTGAGGTGAGCTAATTCAACTTAGTGCTCAAGCAACAGAGAATTACATTCATGGTAATGTATGTACTATGTCAGAGGTCTCACCGCAGTATGTTCCTGAGATTTTTATAACAGTAGGCACTCCAGATCTGAGCATCTGCTTCATCTGTAACCCTTTTTCAACTCCTTTTCAAACATTTCATACATTCCTTTTATCACCAAGTTAGGGTTAAAAGTGAACTTTAGAGCATGCAGATTTCCAAAAAAAATGTTAATGTTCCCTTTTTCTCTTTGCTGTACATTCCACACTGATTTTATTCTTTATGAAGCAACTACAGACAGCTGATGACTGGCTTATCTACCTGCCATTTCCCTCAAAACTCTTTGTTACCTGCCTCTAGTTTCACATTGCCTTGAGATACACAGTTTGGTTCCTGTATTCCTCGCTTCATCTGCTGGCTGGCAGCTGGGGAGGCAGAGCCATGGCTGGACCTCACATCTCCAGTGGATGCAGGTCAGTGGCTAAGAAAGGTACTGAGCTGTTCTCTTCGCCCTTCCCTGTCTACTGCAACGAGTTTTTCTCCAGCATATTCATTCTCCTGCTCTGACTGCATGAAGAACCAAGTGGGGAAGTCCAGGAGGTTTTATGACTAGACCCAAATTACTTCAGTTTCTGTGTCTGCCCATTAAGGGACGTTCAGACCTGGCAGCACAGCTCTGGAGAGCAAGGGATGAGTAAGACAAAACTGTTCCTCAGAGGGACACCATGCTCCAGGTGAGCATGGCTTGCACAGGAATTTCTTTCAGGTTTAAACAAATGAGCAGTCTTGTCACTGAGCACAGATGTCAGTGTGGCAAACTGACTCCAACAGCCTGTCTGTGTGCCCAGTATTGCTACCCAGTTTCAGGGCATGCATTCCCACTATTAGCAAAGTCTCTGTCTGTCCCCTCAAGCTGGGCTCTGTCCCTGGAAGCAACACAAGCAAGGGGCAGCTGTGCTCAGCAGCACATCCCCACCCGCTGCCTTAATGATGTAGCTCTTTTCTGATCCATAACTATTCTGTTAACCGCCACGACAGAGAGAAAACAATCCCATGCCTTGGAAGCTATCAACACAAACACAGCTTCAGAGGTGGACTGGCAGAAACTGATGGGCATTTCTTCCTGTTGGAAAGCTTTGGCAGCGTGGAATGCATTACCTCACGTTACCAAGTCCAGCAGAACTAGGTCTTCTATTTTGTAGACAGGGCTTGTCTGCTTGTGAAAGTTTCACCAGTTTTAAACCAAGTTCAATTGCCTTAATGAGATTGGTGTGACATATTTGTATGAATGTAAAGCCCCTTTTACTAGTGACACCCATTTAGCTTGCACCCATGTGAGCAGGTGCAAGTTGAACTGGAGAGCGCCAGCTTTAAGCTGGCAGCATTGTTCAGACATAAAGATGCATCTGTTTGAAAAAGCCAGCTTAACCTAACAGCCTGCTGTGGTTTAACCCCACACAGCCGGTTGCTCAGGCCGCCCCCAGCAGCAAGGGGAAGAGAACTGGAAATGCAAAAGTGAGAAAATTCACAGGTTGAGATCAGTTTAATAATTGAAAAAAAATTAGCAATAATATAAATCTGTAATAAAAAGGAAAATAACAAACGGAAATAAAAAAAAAGACAAGTGATGCAAATGAAAACAACTGCTCAACCATGAATTGCACCAACCGATGCCCAGCCAGTCCCTGAGCAGTGGGGCCCTTGGCAACTTTTCCCCTCCTTTTATGCTGAAAGTGACAGATATGGTATGGGACATCCCTTAGTCCAGTTTGGATCAGCTGTCCCAGCTCTGTTCCCTCCCACACTCTTGTGCACCCCAAGCCCACTCACTGGTGGGGTGCTGTGAAAAGCAGAAAAGGCCTTAGTTCTGTGTAAGCACAGCTCAGCAGTAACTAAAACATTGTCATCAACAATATTTTCATCACAAACAAAAATGGAGTCCCATACCAGCTGCTAATGAAGAAAATTAACTCTACCCTAAGCAAAACCAGCACACAACCATAACTGCACTGAAGAAAGATTAATATTTTACAAACAACTGTGCTGGTGGACGAGGTTAGCACTGTTAGTCTGACTGCACTGCTCACCACTGCCTCTTTCCCAGAGGTTTCCCTCTCTTCAGACCCATCAGGATGTCTCTGCATGCATAGATAAGGTTTCAAAATATTTATTATCACCTACATTTTAATTTGGTTGTTTAGTCTTGTCCATACTGAAGAAATGTTCAGCCATGAAATTAACCTTATTGAGCACATTAATCAGTGCTAGCCTCACCACTGTATCTATTGCATGACACCTGATCTGCAATAATGCAACAATATCAGGTTAGAGTATTCAGTCCAAATCTCCTAGTACAGACCAGGTGAGAGCCTGGAAAGTGTCTGGTGCTGTACGAGAGTGACACTGCCATTCTGTGGCCAAGGAGTTTTGGGCAGCAGTCAGGTACTAGACAAATGGGGTGGGTGGGCTGCAGTTGCAGCTGAGATTGGTCCCATCTGAAAGTATGAACTAATATTCTGGGATGAACACTGCTAGGTGAGAGCACTTGTTAATAATGTTTACTGAGAAGCCACAAGTGCCAGTATGTTCACACAGTTACTTCTTTAATGAGACTGCAAACTGAAACAGGCTTTTGGTCCAAAATAGCTGGAATCTCTGCCCTGGAGGAGGCAAATCTCTGTGTTTGTGAATGTGTACAGGAGCCCTTCCACACTGCTTGGAGCAGCTGTTGTTATTCGCTAATGGGAACAAAGTGGGGCTGGGGAGGCAACCTGAGGACGGGTGCCTTTTGGATCACAAAGGATCTGGTGATTTTGTACTGATCTGTGTTGTGGTTGGCAGTGGGAAGCTGGTGTTGTTGCTCCCATCTCATTTACACTTTAATCTGTGCGAGGATGATGCTTTGCTAGCTGGAGGAGACACTGCAAATCTGGGAGGTGTGTTCTTTTAGGGTTGTTTGCACACAAATAAATAAACAAACAAACCAGTACCGTTGAGTGGAAGATCTTGAGAAAAACTGAGTGTTTCTGTAGCATGCTAGGCCTGCTTAAAACAGAAAATTTAGTGGTTCTGTCTTTTTTTCCCTCAAAAAAGCTGCATTCTGCCTCAGGGTAGGGATGACAGCTGAGGCAAGGATCACCCTCTAGAGAGAAATATGTGTAAGGTTGTATCATTCAAAGAATTTTCAACTTATTTGGCTTCAAGCTGAGAATTTATCACAGAGAAAACATTTTTATTGCTAAAAAGTATGGCAAAAGCTCCAAAGGGACCAGTAAGACTGTTGTCAAAATGTCTAAAGTTGAAACTCTCCTATTAGATGCCACACAGCATTTGGAGAACCTGTGTGGAGGTAGATGCTATTCTGTCAGACAGTCACCCTGATCTCACTTGTAAATGTTGATGTGTCATGAACGTGGTTCTCAGAACTACCTGGAATGCAAACATCTTTGTCTAGCAAGTATAGAAGAGTTGACTTAGCTTTTTTCCTGTATATGTCAGGTTTGTCCAGTTCTTCACGTTCTTTCACATGCTTGACTGGACACAATTTTTCATAGACTTCAAAAGGAAGGTTAAAAACTTTTAAGGAAGTGTTTTAGGAAGGTGCTCAGTTTCTAACTGGTAAATGGGGGGTCCGCATGAGTTGAAGAATCTTTGTTGCATGAGTCTCTGAGAAACTAGGCAGAAAAAGAGTGCTACATATAATTCAAGTCCATCTGGAAAAGAATGGGCAGCCAGGGCCACGTGGTGACTTTAGGACTACTAATTGCTGTGCAAATAGCAATAAAATGAAGGCTACAATCTTGTATGCATCTTCAAGGGAAGGTCCTGACAACATTCTGGAATCTGGCAAAGGTTGAGTGAGTGTGTGTTTACCATTTTCTGTGTTGAAAGAAAAATAACTGTGTCTCCTCCTAAGCTGAACTGCTTAAAGGCTGCCTACCTGCCTGGACACTTGTCACTCTTTTTGTTGATAGCATACTAGTGAAACAAAACTGGGGTAAATTAGGCACTAGAGCTGCATTCAGACTTACTAGGGAGATACTAAAACTTCAGGAAGTGAAGCAAGAAATCATTTTAATACTTATGCATAGATATTTATTTTATATGTCTCATAAGCATTACCAGCAATGGTCCTGTAAACCAATCTTGAATAATGGTCAATTCACAATCTTTTGAGCAAACAGGCCAAGGAGGTGTTTTTTAGCGGCTTACATAAAGGAAGTTAGTTTTGCTAACTAAACCCAACATCCAGTGTATTCATGATTGCTCTTCAAGATTTAGCCGCGTGGAATACTGATAATAGCAATCCTTAAAATGCAAGAACCTTATAGCTTTTGTCTTTATACATGAGGATAACCTGCATACATCACAACCACAAAAACATTTTTTTCATGAAGCACAAGACTAATCCTAAAATTCTTCTGCATGCCTTCTTCAAGCAGGTTAAGAAGGTCCTTAAATTTAAACAGGGCCTGAATTCTCTTATTCACCATACCTGCCAAGTAGGTGGTGCCAGGATGAGGCATCTTAATGAGATTTATTTGCTGGTACACTTTGACATCACATCTGTTCCAAGAAAAGTTCCAGGCTACCTTCTCAGTCTCAACTTCTCTTCACGGTCTTGAAGATGTTGGTAAGGGGAAGAATCCATCTTAACAAACTCTACTGACAAGGAAATAACTTCCTTTGACCCATGGACCAGATTGGCAAATACAGACCATGGAAGAAAGTGGAACATGGAACCCAAATTAATTAATAGTTGAAGGACTGTTCTGCCAAAATGGAAACAATTTCTAACCGGTGAATGTAGCAGTGTGGCTGATCTACAGATTTCCCTAAGTAGAAGGCATCCAAAGTATGCTGCTTGACACCACCAGAGCCCTGCAGGAGGAGGCATTCTCTCCAGAAGGAGAAAGGTGGAAGTCAAAGTATGCTCTTGCATATGAACTTCTGACCCATCTAAGTACTGCTGAAGAAGGCTCAGCTCAATCCCTGAACTTTCAGTATAGGAAATAATTATGTTCTTGGGATGCATTGGTGTGATCACAGGTAGGAGAAGATAAGAAAGCAGTTTGGTACTATTTGTTCCCCAGCACAACACATGTCTGAAACGTTCCAAAAATCAAGATAGGCAAAGAGAACTCAAAGGTTTCTAGAACAACGAGAGAGATCTACACAATACCATGAAATTGGGTAGGTTAACCGTGTTCCCCTGGTTTGCCTCCAGTAAACTCCAAGGCACAGACTTTACAACAACCCATTAGACTGGGCTCCAAGCTAAACACCTTGCGCTTCCTGTAATTTGCACTTGTGCACACTGATGTTGACTAGACATAAACGACTGAAATGGTATGGGTACTTTTCCTCTACTGCATTGTATAAAGGTCCCTTCAGAACAGCCTAATTCTGCATTTAACTGTACAGGTATCAATGGGCCAGAAAGAACTTAATTGTACAAATCAGACACAGCACATGCAGCTTACACACTTTTCAAAGAGACTGATTTCTTCTCAACATATAGTGACCCTTTATAGGGACATAACCAGTTGACTTCAGATTTATATGAAAATAGAGTCTTTGATGGGAACACAGAAGATGCAGAGTTTGCTGACTATATATAATCACTTTAATTGTGAGCCCTTCTGACAAAGACCTGGGAGATGGGAATTTAGAGACCCCTCCCTGGCATCTCCAGAGGCACCTCTGTGCATCTGTATGAGGTAAATACCCTCAGTGTGAGGGGCAAGGATAATGAAAAACTGTACCCTCTCTGTGAGATGGACACATAATGGACAGTAAAGCAATCCCCTTATGGATTGTTGTAGTAGATTAATGATGTTATTGGTAACATCATTGTAGTAACGCAGGAATGAATGTGGAGAGTTTATTCTATTTTTACAATCCTCAGTGAGACAATTGTGACTTTCTGCAACCTGGCTTGTCATTAATGTAATTTCTTCGACATGGGACAGAGCAAGGCTTTCTCCCCAGGTGGGGAACTGCAATGGTTTATGAATGTCACTGTTCAGAGGAACACTCATTGATTGGCAGGGAACGAAGGCAGCCATTTCTGAACAAATTTATTTAACCCACCCACTACCTGAAAAATGTCCTGCAAACCGAATCTTATCTGTTGTTCTTAAACAAATATTGTAAGGCTTAAAGATTTCATCAACAGAGCAGAAGTTTAGTGCAAGAGTTTTACCTTACAGTTTATATCTGGTTCAGAGCATAAAGAAAGGAAAGTGAACTTGCTGGTCTTGGCTCGGTGCACATGAGTGCTAGACAAACAGTAGAGAAAGGCGGAAAATGTTCCTCTGTTGCCATTTTTATTGTCCTTGTTATGAATTTTGATTGCCGAAAGTAAAGTTACATAGTTAAATTTTAGCAGTAATGAATGCATTGTTTCTTCTCTTGCTCCCTGAGCCGTATTTATTAGCGGATGCAGAGAGCTGGTCTTTTCCCCACTGTTATTTACCTGTAGTTTCTAACAGTGCACCTCACAGACCTCACTGAGTCTATGAGATATATAGAGATATGAATATATAATGTATACTGAGTATAGAAATAAGAATCATCATCTGGCTTCCAACAAGGGACAGTATAGCACACATTAAATATGAGTTAGAAAGGCATGCTGTAGTCTTCCAGAGCTACTTATTTTAGATGCGGTTTATTATTTTTGAAGCTATAGACAGAAGTGAGGAAGGCAGATTATTTCTTATTTCTTTTTTAAATGAAAACCGAGTATGAGTTTGTCCAAGAGCTTCTAAAATCAAGGCCTTCATAAATGCAGAAATGTGGCAACTCTATAAAAGAGAAATTAAAAAGTCTTTACACCAAATAGTTTCTCATAGATGCCAGTGAGAACATACTTTGTTTAAAAATAAAACATGTTTGTACCACAAGCATCTCTGGGAAAGGAAATACATGTATTTTTGCCTAGGAAGGATTCTCCAGTTACCATTTCTTCCTCTCTCTTCTTAATGTCATTGAAGATGCATTCATTTTACTGAGGTTTCCATGGTTATTTATCTCCTGAAGTTGTCATATTAGCACAGGCAGCCATTGTTTCACTGTGTGTCTCAGTCTTTGAATGCAGGTTTTAGTCCTTCCCATTTTGTAGGAACTGGGTTTGGCAAGCCCTGGTCACTGAATGGGACTTTACTTCCCATCTTGATTTGTGTACTTTTTCTAGGAATTCAAATGTGTTTCCTGAGCTCACCTTTTTTTAAGCATATAATAGCACGATTGACATTAGCTACCTTGGGTATGAACACTGCATGTAAAAGGTGTATGGGTTCAACACATCTACTGGTAGGTAATTTTTTGTAATTCTAGGTTTGTACCAAATGCCTGCAGTTTACAGTTCAGCATTTCCCCTTGTGACTGTATCACCGTAAAGCCTTTGTTTCCCCAGTGAGAGCAGGCAGGGAGTGAGTAATGATGCTCAACTTCCGTGTTATCCCGAGGAAACAGAACAGACTTTCTCTTCATTTTATAGCTGTACGTTTCCAACTGACATTGCCTCCCATGGGAGCAACAGTTTCTGGCTATTGAAAGCCAGCTAGCATGGCTTACATAGGAACTGTGTTCTTCCACAATTAGGCACCAATATCTGTGGGTATAGACTATTCTCTGAACATTTAAATGGTCCTTTCCCCTGGACACCAAGTGGCCAGATTCTGAAATAAGGATGCTACAGAGAAAGTTTATAGTGTTTGTTAAAATTCTGACAACCCACCCAAAAGAAGAGTTATCATTACTCCTTTCTGACACTTGAACTCATCCTCTTGGTGGATATTGCTAAATCACCTCTGCCAGACAGAACACAAACCCTTGACAATTAGAAAAGTCCATATGAAGAGATTTATCTCTTACCTTTTATTTTAATTTTTTTTTTAAGCTCTGCAGTGTCTGTTACTGTCTCTGGTGTTCATTTAGCTGTTTTAAACACTAAGTTATGGGCAAAGATACCCTGCTCCAACTAATCCACTGTGTTATGCTGGAGAGGTGATACATTTCTGAAGAGGAAAGCAGAGATATCACCAAAGACATTGCATCCCTTTGTGGTTTGAAAGATGGAAAAAGAAGTTTCAGCCCTTTATATGAAAAAATCCAAAGGACACATTTCCAGGTGCTGCCTTTCTTCATGGCCACTCAGTTCTACCCACTGGAGCCACAAGATTTTTGTGAGAACACCTTCCTGAAAACCCAACTGCACATGACAAAAGGAAATAAGAAGAACCTCTTTTTTCATATTCCTGTAAAATCGATGCTTACGTTCTTTCTTTTACCTCTGTTTCCAGTGCATTTGTACAGATGCTTTCAGGATATGTACTCTGGCGTGACATCAAAAAGAAACCTGTCTTGGCAAAAGAACAGCAGAGGAAACTCATAGCTTATTTATATAAACTGTAAAACACTGTAATTAAATAGCTATAAAAAGAGCATGTAACTGTCTTTTTGCTGTGTGTCCCCTGCTTCTCATGATAGATGTTCTTAGATTAGAGAGTTGGGGGATTTTAGAGCACACACTCTTCCTGATTTGAGCTTCAGAGGGCTACTGTAATAAAAGGTGAATGAGAGCAGAACTGCATTATGCCTCCCAATGAGGAGGTGCCAGAGGAGATTAGCAATGAAAACAAACTGCATTCAAACAGCTGAACCTCAGGCTCAGGCCAGCCTCTGTAAACTGAATAATAGCTACCCTAAGCAAATAGACATGTCTTATAACATTTGAAAGTCAACAAACTGTGGCTCTGGTGGAGCTCCTGGGGTTTTTTTTCTTTCTTGCTTGCTTGCTTGCTTTCTTGCTTTCTCTCTCTCTTTCTCTCTCTTTTTATTTCTCTCTTTCTCTCTCTCTTTCTTTTTCCTTTCTTTCCCTCTTCTTTTCCCTCTTTCTTTCTTTCCCTCTGTCTTTCCCTCTTTCTTCCTTCTGTCTTTCCTTCTTTCCTTCCCTCTTGCCTTTTTTCTTGCCTTCTTTTCTTCTTTCCTTCTTTCTTTCCTTTTTTCTTTGTTGGAATCAGTTGAGTCAAGGGCCTTGTATTTAGAGTGGCCTTCTTCCCACTCGTGGTTATACCAATTCCTCTACTGATCTCAAAGATAGTAGAACATCAAATTTAGCATAATAAATTATCTCTACAACCTTGATGATGCCCAAAGAACTAGAGACAGGTTCTCAGTTTTCCATTAAATTTGAGCAGAATTTCCTTGCACCTTTGTGTTTGGGGAACTCTGAAGAATGGCATTGCTTCTCAAGGCGACAACTTCAGACCATATGAAAACAGGCTACAGTAGGGCTTTTTTTAGTTTTGTCTGTGCAATATTAAGTACAACGTCACCATGCAAAAAGGTGTTCCAACAAAGTTGCCCTTAAAGTTGCACTACTGAGTTTTTCTTGGCTGTGTTACTATGGATTAAAATGAAGCTAAATTTCAGTCTTTGCTACTTGTTTCCATCTGGACCATATTTAGCATCTCATTACTGTAAAATTTATTGTAATGCAGAAGACTGGGATCACTTGCAAATATGGAAGATCTCAGAGGACTTTGAATTCTTGCATTATCAGCTCCAAAATCACACCTCTAGAAAACCTTAGAACTCCAGTCTGGTCATTTTCATTACTAGGGTGGTGTCTAGGGGAAGACATGGCTGCACAACATAAGGTCATCTCAGGACCTGTTCTGCACTAGGGGAAGTTGTTGTCTTGGCAGGAAAGAGACTGCTGTTGACAGCAAATATTCAAAGGCTTTCCTCTACATGAAATATATTATTTCAAACTGTTTTCTTTCATGCTATCATTTACACAGGTATTTGCAGCAGGGAAGCCTCTTCTAAAAGAAATAGAGTCCAGGATAAAAGAAATAGGTATAGTATATGAAATCACAGAACAAACATGTGTGTGTTTTTACGGCTGCAGCACTTCCAAGATAACAGCAGGAAGAGGTAACTTTACATTTCCATGCAGTAGCCTGCCTAAATTTTACTTTTTGTGCTCTGAACAATATGTAGAAGTTCTGACTGCTGACTTTTACTGACTCTTGCTTGCATTACTATAAACAAGAATTAACTCCTTATGCCCACGGTTTTACACTTCTGGGCATTTAAATGACGCAAGTTGCTTGCTGGTTGCACATCTCTGTTAGATCCTCCACAGATGAGGCTTCATTAAAGAGACTAGCAGGGTTTATGGTGCCTTGTAAGCCAGTGCATCACTATTTCTGAAGCTCTTCTGCAGACAGAACTGCCTTTGAAGTCAATGGGAGTTCTGTCTGAATAAGGACTTCAGGATTTGGGCCTTAGGTCATAAATACTATGATCAATCTTTTGAGCATAATGAGTAACATTTTCTTGGCTTTCAGAACTACACTAAGCCTGATAGTAGCCCCAGGGATTCAAAATAGGTTTAACGGGAGAATATGCTTTGTTTCAACCCACATCTTTATTGAGCTTTTAAATCATCATAGTCCCCATGCCTAGTACTGACCTGCCCCAAAAAATCTTCAATAATAAGACCAGATGTTTCAGTAGTTAGTTTTATAGTCAAACCTATCATGGCATGAGACACTATGAAACACAGTGGTGGTCAGTGAAAAACAAACATACTTGCAGTAGATTGAACTGTTTAGAAGTTGTGACCTGAAGGTACATTCTGGAACAAAAGACTTGAAGGCTGAGAACTTTATTAATTATGTGACAAAGAGGTCTGTAGGCACTGATTTTGATCAGAACATCATAGTCCCAGACACTGTGCAAACTCCAGAATTAGGGATATAAAAAGTCGACAGTCCAGGTAGGCAAGACAGAAACTCCCTGTCTCCCATTCCTTATAATTACATTGACTTTTTAGATGGAAAGTTCAGCTAAGGAGAGACTGTGTGACTTACCAATACCTCTCACAAAGTCTAGAATGAACCTGCCTGCCAACCTTGTGCCTTATTGTCAAGACTACACTATCCCTTTCACACAATAACAGTGTACTACAGAACTTAAAAAATCATACCTTCCCATGTCTATCACAGCCTTGGCTCAACTCCAACATCCCCAGCCACTTCTCCCCCTTACCTGTGATGAGTGTTTTGCCAGTGCTGATTTCAGTGTCAACAAGTCCAGATTTGGTGATAAACACCATCCTGATATAGGCAGCTGTCAGAGCAAGCAGCAGGGCATCAGCAGAGTGGAGAAGAGCAAAACTCTCTTGCATTTTCAATCCTCACAGGTTATCATGCAACTGGATTAATGAAACAACAGGTAGGAGAACCAGGAGAAAGGACAGACTGAAACAAGAGAAAGAAGGAAAAAAATATAGCAAATTCTTATTCCCTGAACAGAGGTAGGAGCCTAAACATTTTACAGGCTCTTACCTCTGTGATAACATGAGTGGAGATACACAGGTGAACAGCCCAGTTCTTTTCCTGGGGTACCAGGTCCCATGCTGGCCCTTTAGCATTTTGGTGGTGGAAGTCCAGCAACTTCTTCTTTTGCCCATAGTCAGTGGAGAACCTAAAAGAACTGTAAATACCATGTAGGTATCCAATGCAGTGGGAAAATACTGAAGTCTTCAGGTGTGCATATATATGGGACTGTCACTAGCAGACAGAAAACTGTTTTGAAGAAGCAACTTCAAAGCTGATGAAGGAAGCATAAAAAGCAATGCATTACCTGGAATGTGAGCAATGGGACTCCCAAGTATGAGTTTAGCCGCTGGAAGAATTTCTCCCCAGTATCAGTAAGAGGGAGAGAAGGTCTCCACTATCCACTATATACCACCCCTGACACAGCTGAACCTACTTAAAGTTTTAAACAAGTAAAGCCTTGTCCGGCCTACAACTCACAACAATGATGTAAACAGTCTGCTGATTCAGTTGTACTTATAGATGGTTTCCAGCGTTTGCTTCTTTCTTCTTTTGCTTTTAATTTTGTTTTCTTTCTTATGTCTGGATAATGAGTTCCCTTCCTTCTCCCTCATTCAACTAGGTCAAAAACCCTCTGACTTCCCCAGTTTCTTCAGAGCCTTGGCCTCTACTTCCCTGTGTGGATTTAGTCCAGGTGCTAGGCTGCTTCCTCCCTAGACTTCTCCTTGTGATCCAATTCCTTATCTTGATTCCTGATCTTGAGGGAAGAGGCAAAACAGCCAGCAAGGAGAGGCATGTAGCAAGAGATAGCTCAAGACCACTCAGCGGTTCAATTTGTCCACCTCAAAGATGAGGACAAAGTAACCTACTTTTCCCTTCAAATCTGGAAACAAAGAGGGGTTTTAGCTACAGCAAAATGGTTCCCTAAGTCTTCTCTTCCTTCCCCTAGAGTATGGGTCCCTGCTCATCCCCAGGGAGCACAGAGATGCAGGGCACTCAGAGAACCCACCTCAGGGATCTTTGAAGAGTCCCCTCATGCAGCCTACCACCACCATGGGGAAATGGGTGGGCACAGCATGGGCTGGCAAGTCATGAAAGACATGGGCAAGGCGACAGTCATGTGTGGCCACTGCTCAGGTACCTCTGGGGCACCCCGTGGGGCAGCCCCTTCATGAGCCGGTCAGATCACTGCTATGTGATCCTAGCTGGCAGGGAGCACTCAGCTTTTAGGATCCTAGAGCCTGAGATTGGTTCTTGACAATTCTTTCCCCCCCAGTTTGGAAACTCTGTAGACAATGGAATTTGCTCGCTTATGCCCAAAGGGAAGACTGCAACTTGCTTTTGTCTGTCCTGTTTGCACATATCTTTCTTGGGGACAGGTATAAGAAGACAAGGCTGGAGGTAGATGGTAAATTTAGACACAAACATTTGCCAGAATACCCTCTTCCCTTGCATTTGAGGACTGTATGTTTAAAAAAATATATATCATAAAAGGATGTATGTTAAGAACCTATCTGCACTATGAATTGTAACTGTGTTGTACACGGGCATCCTGATTTGACACAGAATCAGCTGAGGTGGCCTCTGGGGCAGCACCACTAGAAACAAATTGTGCTCTCTGTGGAGCACTGGGAGCTAGGAAATGACATCCTGAAATAAGCATCTTCCCATTGACATCACAGATGAGGCTGACAAGGACTCAAAGACTGCAGAATATGAATGAAACTTGTACTCCTGCCAGCTGGGTCAGAAATCCAATATAACGTACTGTATATCAAATGGAAGAAGAATTCATCTAGGGAAAATAATTTCAGCTTCCTAAGAGAGCCTGAACAAGGCTTATAACGGGTCTTTGTTGCTCTTGCTTTAATCTTCAAAAACTTCTATCTTCAACCAGTATAACACCAATGATTGCCTTTGTTTTTCATTCTTTCTGACAATGAAGTGAAACACAGTAAATGTGTTAATCAGAGTGCATTGCAGAGTATTTGGACCAGTGCAACAGTGTTTCCCAGATGGAAACCCAGCTTAGAACTAGGCAAATGTTGTCTACCTGCATTAACTCTTCATTACCCTGCTGTTTAAGAAAATATCAGTGAAAGACAACTTGGGATAGAGAAGTAAAAACTGAATTAAAAAATGGTCTCTTTCAGACTGTTTCCATCACCACATTTAGATCATGCCAACCTTTTCTTTGTGAAGCACAGCAGCTCCCTTGCAGCTGTACATGAAAACAGCTCATCTGAGCTTCCAGCTCAAGGGAAACAAATGGGTAAAGCAAAAGACCTGACATGAGGAGGAGTCCTGTCTCTGTTCTCAGGCCTGCCACTAGAAGGGCATGACAGGGATAAGGCACTCACAGTGCCTCTGTGTGTCAATCTTCCCCAGATTTCATCAGCTGCCGGTCTGTGGATGACACAGAGCTGGGATAAGCAGTTAAGACAGAGGAGCGGTAGGACACAGTATAGGAGGAAAGCAAACTTGATAGAGAGTAGAAAAACAAATGGGGTGGAAAGTGTGGAGTACAAAGTGCAAGATGGTGCCCTTGAGGACCAGAACACAGAATCTTTTACAAACGGAGACCTCATCAATTGAAGGCAACTGCTGGCCACTTGTTAGAAGATGATGTACAAGGCAAGAGCTCAAGCAGAAGGAACTTGAACTCCAGTTAAGGAACAGAAGTACAGCAACAGTCCAGAAAATTATTAAACTAGAAATGAGAAGAGCTATGAGGTCTGTTGTAGCCTGCTAGCAGGGAAAGCTGAGACATCTATTCTACAGCAACATCTTTCAAAAAATGGTGTTTCATCAGTTTATGAAAATCAAATTCCCATCCTGCGATCCTAAGTTTTGAAGACTTGAAATTCCTGACTTTCAAACTGGTTATGAAAGGGGAACTCTTTATTGCCTACAGTAACAGAAATGTTCTCAAGGATTACTTTGCCTGTAAACTTGACTATGGCAATGGCTGGAGTCTTACCTGCATGTTTAAAATGTAAGGAAAAAATACGGAAGCATATGTCAGTAGGTTGGTAATATAAAATGGAACTAACTGGTCCAGTTCAATCGCTTATGGTAAACAGAACAAAAATGTTTGAAAACCACTAGAAATTATAGACAACTTATTTGATCTATTATTTTATTTCAAAAGGTATACCCTACCTGGTGCCTGACTAGCTAAACACAAACAAGGATTACATTTAAATATAAAAGCTTTATCTTACTAATATTAGTCATCTTAAGATACTCACTTACCTACTTGTTACCTGCTTCCACAGGTCTCATGTTCCGCTGGTTTTTCAAAAGCAATTGTAAAGTAATTTCTTGACTCCATTAACATTATTTTTCCTGTTATTTTCCAACCAAATTCCATGATTTCTTTTACAGACCTTATGCAGTATTTCTGTCAAGAGCTCTTTTTTCAGGTGTGAATATTTTTATACATATATATATATATGCACAGAACCCAAGGAAATATAACTTCACAGTTCTTATTTTAATTATAAGCAGCAAGTCACAAGCTGAGATTTGTTATACTTGAAAATACATATTTTAACTATCTGCCAAGCTCACTGTTGTTAACAAAAGGCATCTCAAACATGAAAGGGGAAGATCTTAGTTTCATCTACTACCAACTTTGAAAGGTAGTCTCTGTAGTGAAGAGTATCTGTTTCTGGATCCAGAGCAGTGGCGAGCATTTCTTCCATTTCTTCCTGAGTAAAGGGCTCACCTGAAAGACAGCAGAGAATAACACTTTGTTTTGGTAAGTATTCTTTCCAGGACTGGCAAATTATACTGCTTTTCTCTTGAAAGAATCTCCTTTTGGTTCTCACACAGAGAAGAAAAGGAGGAAAACTAAGGATCTGATTCCTTCCTTTTTGCCAATGTAAATCCTGCACACCAAGTGAGCCATTCTAAGGGAAACGAGGCAAAGGATCTGGATCTTCTGATCTTCTAGTTCACAGACTCCAAACCAGCCTATTCCTCTCTGCCATGGGGATTTTGAAATAACTGTTTTGTCAGAAGGAATTTTGCTAATGTGTACATTATCATGATCTCTCATTTAGCTATCCGTGCACTTGTATTTACATCACAAAAGATGTCTCGTTTTTCTCTTTCAGGAGCTTCTGGCCCACATCATCCCTCTTTGAGAACCGGGTTACCAGCTGAGGTTTTGTACTTGAGGCAGGCATGCATGAGTCAGCCATGCAAGAAAAGCAGGCTCTTCAAGGGATATGGAGGATTACAGGATGTACAACTTCAATCTTGCCCCTGAATCTCTTGGTTTGTGTACGGCTCTAGAATTAAGATCAAGATAATGGAGGAATGAATGAGCACTGAAACTACCTGAAACATCTGGGAATCTAATCTACAATTTTACAGGAAGACAGAAAGAGAGTCGCATCCTTAGGATGCTCAGAGATGTGCAGAGAATCATAAAGTATCCAGGTATGATTGAATTAATAATAATCATCATAATCTCTATCTTATAATGTCTGCAAGCAGGCAGATAAATGGTTTTCCCCGCATTATTCACCAGTGAAATGTCCTAGTCTGCAGCCACTCATCACAGCAACAGTATTGTTCGAAGACAAAACCTGCAGGTTTTGGCATGCAGACTAAGAACCTCAAGGTGCCATATATAAATGTAATGCTTTCTACTTAAATACTGATATTACAGAAATCATGTTACCTTCTTCAGTCAAATATTTGACCAGGTCCTCTTTAGTAATATATCCACATTTATTCTCATCCAAGGCCTTTAAAGAAAAAGAATAAAACTTGTGGTTTCAAGCATATTGTATTAAGAACCAGCAACTTCTTCCTGGCAATTAGGTACTTGAATATTTAGTTACAGACCTCAAATGCATGTAGAAGAATATCTTCTCGAATAGGCCAATAGCTGAAACCATTGAATCAGAAAAGTTAAGTTACTGTTTGCCAGCATTCTGAAAGAACAAAACATGAGTACTAAAGGAAAAGGAAAACTTATTTTCTATGACAACTTATTAAGTTTTTCTATCAAACGTTTTATTCCAGCCTGACTTTTTGGAACTGTCCATGTATTTAACTGTTTTGTCTTTTGTTTTACTCCTGTTTAACTTCCCTTGTGCTGAGGAGCCAGATGAATGGCTTCTGCATGTCTGGGCTGGCTGAGTGGGTTAGCAGGAGTCAGTAACAGCTGAATCACTGACATAGCCAGTGCACTGCACAGAAGATGGCCAAACCAAGAAAACAAAGTTTTGTCCAGGTACACTGGTAGCTAGGCAGCAGATCACCTGTGGGACTTGGGCAGTCTAATGAGCCGATGATGAGCAAAGGAGGCTGGTAGCTCTAAAAGAAAAGGTCTGTCACTAACAATTTCAGAGAGATGGGAGAACTGGGCACATGTGTGCATGCATACGCGTGCTTGATTTCAGAGACGGAAAAGAAGCTCTGTGCAGCAACGGAGAGCTTCCGTATCCCAGCAGATTCTCACCAACCCCCCAGAATACCAAACAGAAGGAGATGAATCCAGGGAGATTCTAACTGCGTGACTGCTTTGTCCAGACCCGCCTCAGTCTTTTACTATCTAAAAATCAAATGTTCTAAGAAGTAGTCTTGGTTTTTATGATCCAAATCTCATGTACCCTTGGATAAGTGAACTATGGACAGAGTGCCCCAAAAGATAAAGTGGGTCATGACAAGCCTGAATTAGCCTGGGTAAAGCATGTAGGGGTGAGGTTTTTTGTGTGTACATTTGTGTGGAGAGGCTGCGGAGGAGAAGAGAGCCCAGAGCAGAAAGGCATCATTGAGTGAAAGGGTGAAGACCAGCGTGGAGCCACAGCTATTTCATGTCTAGAACACCCTCCTACCAAAGGCTCTCTGTGTGCAAAGTAACTTCTCGGTATTGGACAAGACTGAGTTTTTCAAATGCCTTCACTACCATCTTTACAAGGAAAGATAAACTCCCTGTAAGTAATCTTGCTTTAGTGCAAATGCCAAAATAGCACAAGTTCCTGTGTACATGCAAAGACTTCCATGCACCTTTGTATAATGAACAGTGTTTCTGTTTGAGACTTTTAGGTCAGCAGTCTTTTAGAGTGCTAGTTGTATACATTCAGCTGTATCTGGCTGTCACTTTGAGACATGATTATGAAGCTGGTTTGCACAACTTATTTAAAATACACCATAACAGACTGTGCTTCTCAGTAACCGTAACCCATACGTTCAGAGAAAGTACTAGTTATGACCTTAATTTGCATACAAAACATTTTAGAGATACACAAAAAATGTTGAATAGCAAGTTAATTCTGATTTCCATTAAAAATACAAAAGCCACATGTTATCACAATTCGTGATATTTATATCATCAGTTAAACATAATTTTATGTAGACAAAGTAATTTTGAAACAAACTCTATCTAGCTAATGTAAACTGAGCTTAAATGACAAATAAAATCTGTACTTCTTTCAGTTATATAAAATTTCTGTAGATATATTTATTCAGAATCAACCCTGTCAATCTGGGATAAACTACAGACATAAAATTCACTTTCCATTACCTTCTGTCAAGTAGTGCTTTTGTCATCACTGGAAGAAATTTTTCCAGATGAATGAATCTGGTTGCTTCTTCTTCTTCTTCTCCTTCTACTACCTAAAAATAAAACTTAAGTATCGTAGGGTATATGACTCATTAGCAAACTAATACAGAAAAACTGAAAATTGGGGTAGTCCCTGCATTAAAATTACGGAGTTAGACTTTGAATATTTGTATCAAGTCTTTAATATCACAGGGCACCACAACGTCTGAGTGAAATGCTTGTGATTAAACAAAAGGAAATTCGAGGAAGAAATAATATCCCAGGGAAAACACAGGCCCGCTATTATACAGACTCCAACAACTCGAGATTGCCCTCTTGTGCTTCGAAATCGTTCTTGCAAAGGAACCAGACACGGTGTAACTGATCTTATCTTCCACAATAACTCAGCAGAGGTTTAATCATTCAGACTGAATTCATACTAGTAAAGTCTATCAGGATCTGCAACATCCCCAAGCAGCGCAATGTGACCACCCATTACAGCAAACCATGAACACATTCCCTGGCATGATTTTGGCCTGTGCCACCCAACACTCCCCTCAGCAGATCCTGGCTGGGACCTTAAGGGTTTTTCCCTAGAACGATACTTTGTGCAGCCATTCTGCATAAAGGATTTACCAGGTAGACACAGGCTGCTCTGTGCCAGCTGACTTCAATGCCCAAGGATGTTTCTGGGCATATTTAATGAGCTAGCTTGGACACAGCCCCCGTCTAGTACACCTCAAGGATGGAATTTGTTGCCTCTACATATTTCACAGCCAAAGAGAGTCATTAGGACAAGAGAGGCAGGCAGACTGAGACAGGGCAGTCCAAAACAGTCATAAGGCAGCCCATAAAATGCTACACAAAGAAAATCCTCCTTTTGCCTCCCAAGCAAATTAACAGATTAGTCCCAAAACATCAGGGACTTCTGGCAGCATTCTCACTGCATTCCTATACTTCCATAGGAGATAGGCAACATGGTAAAAACTGCTCCCTGTCATCAGGGTGCATCCATTCCCTGAAAATTTCAAGTTTTTCTCCCTAAAGG
The DNA here is from genome assembly GCA_035584735.1 of Pseudotriccus pelzelni. Classification (NCBI taxonomy): domain Eukaryota; kingdom Metazoa; phylum Chordata; class Aves; order Passeriformes; family Tyrannidae; genus Pseudotriccus; species Pseudotriccus pelzelni. Next base: position 37,503,777 of record JAWMRA010000113.1, read on the forward strand.
AGTCCTGTTAATGAACCTAGCCTGTTCCTGTCTGTGTTGAAGCTGGATGCATGCCTTGAGGTCTCACATGGCAGCAGCAACACCTTGCTAGGCTCTCTGAGACGCAGCTCAGACTGAAGGAAAACTCAAATAGGCACTGATTTGAAGTCTTCTAACTGAGCCAGGAAACACTTAGTACAGAATCTTCCTCCTGGGAGCTGGGTAAGAGCTGGGGTGGTTCCTGATACATCCATTTGCTTAAATGGAGAGCTGCAACTGCTGCTGCATGCTCTTCTACATGCTTCTACATGCTAAGAGAAGACAGCCATCACCTCTTGCTTTAGAGTGGAAATTAGCTTGTAAAAAAACATTTTCCCTTATGTTTGGTGAGCCTAGTGAAGGGATCTTTAGCAAGGAAATGAAGCTGTTCATGCTGTATCAAATGGTACCTTTTACCATTACAGAATCATGTGTTTTACTGCTTGCTTGACTGAAAAGATGTAAAAAATACCAGGCAAAACCTAGTCCCGGGAGGTGATCAGAAACCTCAGCTTCCTCTGACATGGAGGAAACAGCCTTCCATTTCAGAGGCTCTACGGGCCCAGAAACATCCTGAACAGTTAAAATCAATCCTATTTCTAACATTGGATTGATAAGTGGATAAATTGAATATATTAACTTTGCCTAAATCATTAAGTATTGGGATTTGCAGGTGTATGTATCCTCCTATTCCTTCTCATGCTCACTCCTGTTCTATACCTCATTCCTCATTATTGTTTTCCTGTAATTCCTCCTTTTTTCACAACAACAGTATTTGCATGTTCACACTCTGTGAGTTTTGCTCTATTTCTACCCTTTGGGTGCATCCATAGCTCCCATGGCAATTGTATTGTGGCACCCACTATGTTTTGTATCTCAACACTGGGACGACTTGAGTCACAAAGAAACAAAAACATGTTCCAGTGTGATCCAGGCAGAGCAGTATACCGAACTCCAGGCATTGTAATGACCCTTAGATTAGCTTTCACCATCTCTAGGCTTGTCATGCAATCTTAAACTTGTGAGTAGGCCTAAAGATATGATTTTAAGTATAAGACTGCGTATAAGGCAATCTAAGGAACAGTACTGACAAATTATAGAGATAACATAATGATATGAATGCTGATTTTACAAATATGAATAATTTGATGGCAGCATACACTAGTTTAACTACAATAAGGCTAACAGGAAGATCAGATGACTGAGAGGCACAAGTAGTGAGAAAGAGAAATGAATCACCATTTACAGTGGGCAACAATACTGGGGAAATAGCTTAGTTACAAACCAGCTAAAAGATACAATTTTTACTTTATCTAGATTACAATGAAATGGTATTACCACAGTCAGTTATAATGGTATCTTATATAAACTAAGATATATTTGTGATTATCATAATATATGGAGGGTTCTACAAGAAGACAGTGTTCTTCTAGCACTAAACCTATGCCGAGATTTCACTTACAGGCACTGTTCTTTGCTTTTTGATTTCCAGTTCAGTGTTCTTTAAGGTTAACCATTATTCTTGAATATATTCTTTCTTCTTGCAGTACTTATAGTTTAATACCCTTATAATCAATATTTGCATACATGTTACAGTGTTATATCTCAAGAATCATCTGCTTTGTGGCTGCATTGCATTGTGCTTTGTTATGTATTACTTATCTCAAATTTTCAGTAATGTTCAAAATCGGGTAAAGAAACAAAGTCCAATCTCTTTGGAAGGCAGAGGCAGGCCTTAAACTCTCAAGATTCTCCTGAAATTGAAGGGGGTTGTCAAAGTATCCCCTTCCTTTTCACAATTCTGTATCTTGTGTCAGTTGTACTGTTCATTTGCTGTAAAGAAAAGTTACTATGGGACACTAAAAATATCATCTATATTAAGCACCATAATTTCTATTTTGCCTTGTTTGTCAGTGGGAGCTGGGACAATCTGGTACTGAGAGTACAGAACCAGAGCAGACAGATTGCAGTATCATGTTAAAAGAGCTTTCTCCTCTGATGGTTCTTTGCACTTCCTCATCTGAAGCAGCTGTGTCATTTTCACAAGACTTAGCACAAGATTTCTCACACTAAATTCTGATCTACAAGAGACCAGACAAGCCTACTGGGACAGACTACTACTGCAACCATCCACATTTTTGTTGGGGCAGGAAGAAAACAGTAAGAGACATCAATTCTCAGTATACTGAGCTGCACATGAAAAGGAGAAAAATCCTTACCCTACCTCTCAGCTCCAGCATCATCTACTCCTTAAGGCAGCATACCCATTTACAAAAAGAATGTGAAGACTTTTTTCCACTTCTTCATCCCATCTATTAGCCATACCCTGCCAATGCACCAGCACACCATCCTTTCTATTACGAGCATGGGGTAAGCAAACAAAAATTAGTTTAGGAAAATATTGTGAAGAAATGTCATTGAATTTCCTTACCACTGCATATCAGTGAGAGAATGGGAGGACCACCAGGTCTTGTGGAGTTTTATGTCCAGAAGCCTGATTTACAGGCTTAAATAATCAAGATTACTTATCTATAACTGAGAAATCTCAAGCCTGGGAGAGACCTCATGAAGGACAGAAAGTTGAAAGGTCTGGCTATAAGACAGCAATAACCTAGTGAAAAAAAATGGCCCACCTTCCCTCTGTGTATTTTTAGAATTTAACATCTTCTCAAGAATTCATTTTTATTACCTAATCATGCACCTTGTATCTATTGCATGTCCTGAAGAGTGAGATGCTTAGGGTTTAGAGATCCTAATCTGATTGAGGTTTAGGACATTCTTTTTCATCAGTCAAAACCAATTTACGTCCATTTTCTATAAATGCTCCTCCACCTTAGCCCAGTGTCACAGTGATCCTCTGGGGTAATAGAGAGTCAAAGACTCCTCATTTTAACCCATCAGCGTTGTTACTTTACCAGCCTAAAGGTTTACTTCAGGGCACCCTGACAGATTGCCTGTCTTGTCTCAAACATTTCCATGACACTTCCAACATCTGGGAAAAGAACTTAGGTTTCCCATTCAGAAAGGCAGAAGGGCCAAACTTGTGCAAGTTTAAGACGGAAAAAGTACAAAAATCTAAGCATTTACCTTTGCAAGCAATTCACGTAGTTCTGCCTCACTTGGGAAGCAACCCAGTGACCTGACAATGCAACCAATATCTCTGAAAGAAAGAAAGAACATTTTTGTCAATAAGTCTGCAATACAAGAGTGTCTGTGGAGAATCCAGAGACTAGTTCAGAGTTTGCATATAGGAATGTGCACGTACAGGCCCACAAGCAGGCACAAGCATATGCATGTGGACTTTTAACATGATGTTTCAGTAACCAATGTCTATTTTTTACAGACATTAAATACTCTGGAGCTCTTTGGAAGAGTGCAATTGTTCTTGTGACTTTTCAAAAAAATTCTTTACCACTGTGTTGTAGTGTGCTGCGTGCAAGTTAATTTTCAACTGCTGTTCTCTAATTGTTAAGCTTTATTTCAGTAAAGTCTACATGTATATAGTTAACAAATCACTTGGAAACATACTGAGATGAAAGGTAAAAAAATAGATATGTGTACATTAAATGCTATAAAGATACAAATTCTAACTGCATTAAAAAACAATTACGAAAGGTCAGGAAGGACAGAGCCCTGCTATGTTCCTGCTGTGCTCTGAAACAGTCAAACAGAACAACAAAGTGGCTTATCACCACTCTGTTTATGCTGCAAATATATTCATAGCTTGCATTTACTGCTGAACCTGGTGCAGCTGCTTTAAGGCTCTAAATAAAATTCTGACCAAACTGGCAATGCCTCAAAATAGTGTAAGATGAAAAATATCACAGATTAGAAACAAAAGTACAGCAAAGCTGTAAAAAAGCTTTAGTGAGACTTACAGTATGATTAAAACAGAATAACAGAAGCATCACTACTGCTTGTGACTTACAATCCAATTCAACAACACAGAAATTTAAGTACATTTGAATATGTATTCAGAGCAGTGGTGGTTCCCACGATTCAAACCTCTGTGGTCTCTTCATCTTGACTGGTGGTGAATTTTTCCATTTGGTGGAAAAATCAGATTGCCTAATAAAAATGGCAGATACAAGGAGCAGTGACCTTTGTAAAATCTTGTAACAGTAAGGCTCTGAATGTGGCACACCAAGCACATGCAGAATTATAAGTCTTTGACCTCCTCAGACAGGTCCCAAGGAGTTCCCATTCTGATTGAAAACATGTGAGAAGCACTACAATAGACAAAAGAGAGGAAAAGGCTGGACAAAACTAGTTACAATACGAAACCCAATCCCACACATCCAGTTGTTATGAAATGAGGCCATCTACTCAAATGACTGGGTGAAGCTCAGCCTCTGTGGACGCAAACGGCCATTGGTGTCAGGGAGGTCAGTCATTTAGGCATAGTCCTTTTCCATCCATCCTATTTCTAGTATGGTTATACTGCATTTGTTGTTCTCACTCCTGCACTCCCTCACCTTTTCCATCTAAAAGATATTTCTAAGTATTCCTCGCCTCCTTCCTGTCCCACGCTATTTCCACTCTCAAAGACGCCAGAGATGGTAAAGCTGCCGTCACCCTCCTGCCTCACCTCGCTCACAGCCAGCAAAACTGTGATGTGACTAAGGTAAGCCAGGCCTAGAAAAGTCTGCAAAATCTGGCATTCCTGGGGCTGTATCTGGCAGTCTGCATGCGTGCCAACATGAGGATGTTGTCTGAAGTGTCTGTGGTGAAAAAAGTCAGGTTCCATTTGAAATAACACAGAGATTAAAGGACCCTGATAGGAAACTGTATTTTGCTCCCAGCCACTTCCTCTCACTTAGATCAGCAGCTGCAATTTCTCCTGTGTAGTTTCTAGAATAAAAAATGACATCTAAAATCAAATTCATGATCGTACAAGTTTTGTAACACAGACACAATAAAATTTTGGGTCACGGTTTTCACCCTATATATAACACTTTCAATGGCTAGATTTGCAAAATCACAAAAGTCCTTGACTGAGTGTATGTTGTAAGCAGCATGAAACAATACTACCTTCCTCATGCTTAATTTCTTACTAATTTGTATTTGCATTAGGAGTCATGCAATGCCAATGTTAGCCTGTCGAGCCAGTGTAATTTTCCATGTTTTTCATGGGTATCTCATATTTCAGACAATAATATTCATATGTCTACAATTGTGGTTAAGAATTGTGCTGTGCTGCCACCTTCTGATACAAGATAATCGGTCATTAATAATCCCATCATTGTGATACAGCCCTGCAATATGAACCTAGGAATAATTAGACAATAAACTGTTGCTCTTTGTCTTTAACTGTACTACAATAAAAATTAAAGTGAAATTGTGCATTTACTATGTTAAATAGACTTCTGGATGTCTCCTGTCTGAATGAACACATTTTTTAAAGATCTAATTGTATCATTTCACTGTTGTAACATTTAATCAAGCTGTATATCCATGATATAATAGAGTGAGGAGAATTTTACAGCTATTTAGCCAAGACTGCAGATGTAAATGGCAAACAAATAAACAAGAAGTATGCCACGATGCAGTGAGGGCTAGGGGCTCCCCAGAGCTGTGGGGTGGTAGTGGTGGAGGTCCTGCCAGGCAGCCGGGGCCCATCCAGAATCAGGGCACCTGGGGGGCACTGGGGCAGCTCCATCTCTGGGAATCAGGCACCTCTCTGGGCACGAGCCAAGAGATGTAAATAAGATCACTCTTCCCTAAAGAGCCCTATGGACAAGGGAACAGCAATTATACTGAGTATGGAGACATATCCTGAAATTCCCCCTATCTAGTATAGCCGAAAAATCATTACTTCTATGAAGTACTGGCAACTTCTTAAATTTAGAGGCACTAGTAAGCATGCATTGCTAAAACCATCACATAAATATTTTGCATCTCTCTCACCTGTGCTCTAGAATGTAGAAAAGATGTCTGGAACATTTAAACATATTTTCCAATTTGGCTTCATAAGGAATGTTTAATGACAACAATTTCACCAGTTCTCACTCCTTTGTAGTGTTTATGCTCAATAATTGGTTTATAATTAAAAGCTCTGGTGATATTCTTTTGAAAGTAGTAATTGGAAATATGAAAAATTACTCCAGTAAGCTTTTATGACAACAGCTTATAACAACCTGCTCAGTGAGACATAAACATGTGGTTTATGTATTTTATAACAAAAGCCGTAGTTATGTCTAGGAATGCTTATATTAAAATGAAGTTTAAGTAGCACTGCCAAATATTCAAACTTTAAAAATACTAGAATTAAGACTACTGAGGAATTTTTAATAACAGAGAACAAGTGTTCACTATTTATCATAGGATAGAAAAAAATAAACCAGGGGCCACTCAAATCGTAATGTAGCAGATGTACAAAACCAACAAGAAATAGTGCATATTTGTTCAATTCCTTATATTCCTCCCCTAGGAAACTACTGGTAGCTCAACTGAGGATACTGGGCTAAACAGACTTTTGGTGCAATCAAGTATCATCTTTATGTTAGTTTTTATATTATTGTTGTTATCATTATTATTATACATAACTAAATTATAGGCAAGTTTCTCCCAAGTCTCCTAAAAACACCTCCCCACCAAAGCAATATCCACCTCCCACACTACCCCAGAGGAAGGATGCATTTCCACTGAAGACACCTACTGAGTGCAGGTAACTGTGACACGCACTGGCAGGGACACCCCTTGATGTGCTGGAATACCCTAAAAGCGAGGAGTTTCATACCGGATCCAGGTATTGTAGAGCCAAATGAGCTATCAGAGCAGGGATTTATTTGCTAGTACTAATTGTGGCCTTAGACCTCTTGTCTAGCTGCAGCTTCCTCTTGCCCCATTGCACCACCAGTAACAGCGTTCCTCTCTCAAGCCAACTTCAACCAGTGACCAATACAAAATGTCTATTAAACCAGCAAAGACATACTTATCCAATCAGGCCAGAATTATTTATCTCTATATTTGATCCTGTAATATTTCTTTGTGAATATATTTACAAACCTGGCATCCACAGTTTTATTGCTTTCCCGGTCAAACACTTCAAAAGCTTCTGTAATCTTTTTCTCAATTTCAGCTACTTTGCCACCTGCAAAGAGAAACATAAGAAAGATTCACTGTGCTGTTGCAACTGATTTATTTCCCTTTGAGACTTGCAACAGCATAAGCACCAAAACTGACAAAGGGGGCAGACAGGAAAAGTACTTCAAAAAAGCAGAAGTTATTCTGAAAAAAATGCACTCTAAGTGCATAATCTCTCATTTTGTATTAGTAATATGGCCTTGCTATGGCTCTGCAGCCACATCAAGTCTGGTGGCAATGGTGTGCCTGAACTGCATGATCACCAGGGTGCCCAGGTGTGACCCTGCCCAGAGTGTGCCACAGCTCCCTCTGGACCACAAGCCTGAGCACTTCCTGGATGCCATGGTGTCAGTGGAAGGAGCAAGGCAAACATGGGCCCAGGCTTGCCCTGAGATTGGGCCCAGTCACTTCATCCAGGTTCCTGCATCCAGGGAAACAAACCTAAGTGCTCTCATGTCCACTGAGTTAGTCACAGTGTATGAAAAGCTGAGAACCAAGGATAAAGAGATGGCTAAGATACATGCACAGTGAATATGGCTCATGGTAAATAACTTATTGTAACAGTTTGGAAAAGAAGACAATCTCAGCAAAGGGGAAGGAGTAATTTGTTGCATTTCCTTCTCATATCTCAATCTCAAGGAACGGGAACAACAAGCTATCACAGATATATCTTGTATAAGCCAGAAATTGCATTCTTGGGGCAAGCTAAGTACCAGGAAATAAATTCTGAAGAAAAAATGTAAAGAGAGGAAAGGATCTGTCTCAAAAGAAAAACTCCCTGGCAAGAAAGCTGGGGTAAATAAAGGGTGAACTGTCTAGCCATTTATGAATGTTTGACTCCAAATGAGAGAATATGGGAAACAAAGTCACATGGAGCTGAACTTTTGGTTCCTGTGGCTAAATACAACCCCAAACTCCATTTGGCAAAGCAGCTCATGAGGCAGCACTTTTTGAGCTAGTCCTCAGCCTCCACAGCAATGCCATAAGGAAAATCTGAATGACAGCCAGAATTAGATTGGTATTAGGGACCCTTGTTTTCTCATTTTCATACTTCTCTTCTGTATTTTTAACATAATAAGTAAGACACAGCTCTCCTCTAATAGACAATTTATTTTCATCTTTACCTGATGTGGTGTTAAGTTTGTTCAGCAGCTCTGACCAACATTAAGCCACTGGACCCTTTTTCTACAGGCATAACAAATTCATACCTAATTTTCTACAAACCAAATAGTAGGGACTGTAGTGTGCAATCAATTTTTCATTTGATTTCTTGCCCTCATGACAGAAATATCTTTCTGCTGGCAAAGGGTATCAGAACTGAACATAGTTGAATGACACATTGGCTTTGTGATCTCCCTCTCTTTATCTGGACCCATGAGCTTTTTTCATCATATTTTCTCCCTCTGTGTTGTTGAGGTGGGCAGAGAGAGGCTGAGTGGGTGCCTGGCAGCTTGCCAGGGTCAGCTCACCACAGGCTGAAAACACTTCAGTACAGCAGTGGATTGAACCACTGTCCTAGTTAGAACAGCTGGGATCAATTCATCACTGGATGGGTGTAACCCAAACTTATGTATTCTACAGCCTTCCATGCCATTTCCCAGAAACTGTTATCAATAGAGCATTCACACCCTCTGCCCAGAGCAGCC
>JAWMRA010000113.1:37517555-37654577 GCA_035584735.1 Pseudotriccus pelzelni
GCCTGCCCAGAGAGGTGGTGGATTCACTGTCCCTGGAGGTGTTTAAGATGAGGCTGGATGTGGCACTGAGTGCCATGTCTAGTAACCACAGCAGTGCTGGATCAAGGGTTGGACTTGATGATCTCGGAGGTCTTTTCCAACTCAGGTGATTCTATGATTCTATGGGGTATCTAGATAAGCAAATCCCAACATCACTGTGAATCAACAAAACCAATTCCCTACACTCATCATCATCATGTATGCAAGCAACCTTGGACTAAAAGCATAACCTCACCCTATTGTCATACCTCTTTTCCTAATGGCAGTACATGTGAGAGCAGAAAAGTTACCTGGGTGTTTCCATCACAGTAACTGCCTCGTGGGAAACTAATAGAGAGTAAAAATAAAGGGACTATATTTAAAAATAGATACACAGAATGGAGCTTTCAGAGTGGAGCAATCAGAACAATCTTTGCACAGCCCCATGGCATCTAATGTGAATAACCACAAGAACAAAACCATCAGCAGCAAATAGAGTTTAGAAAAATCAGGTAATTACTTGGATGTCTGATAATAAAACACAGGCTGTCAATTTCATGACAGCTGTGGAAAAGTTAACTTCAAAAGCTACTTCAAATTCTGACACAAAAATATTAAACACAATTTTTCCTTTTTATCTTCTTTACAATAAGACAATTGTAACATGGGCAAAATATATAATAAAGTGACGTAAAAAATTAAGCACTACCTTGACTCCAGTTTTGACTATGAAAACGATACTATTTTAAAGAATTCTAATAGCATTAAAAAGTAAAAAGAGTTCAGATCAACCACAATGGAAACACCTTGTTTAGTTCCATTAGAAGTTGGCAAATTCATTAAAGTCTTATAAAAAATAATATAGCAACTGTGCATTTCAACCTCAAAGTTGAAAAATGCAATAATATATCACTTTGCAAAATAAATCTAGTTTGTGGTAGTCAATTGGCAGCAACTACTGAAGTTACAAGTTGCCAGTAACTTCACCTAATGAAACAAGATATCCTGAATATTATCCTAGGTTTTGACTGTTCAGTAGGTGTTATTTTAAATGCCATGGCATTCTAATCTACCATAGATGCAGATGTTTCAATATATGTGGGAACAAAAACTAACAAAACTAATGGGGCAATTAGCAAACTAATTCAATTATTGAGAAACAAAGTATAGAAGCTATTGCTGCCTTCATAAGCAGTCAAGCTTCTAATTGCTGTAGTACAGAACAAAATAGGCCATGGAGGATGCCATAGCAAGCTGAAAAAGAAGGCATAAATAGTCAATGTCTTCCACCACCCCATATTTCCAAAGGTGTTTAAACCCATAGTTCAAACTACCGCAAAACCCAGTTCATATTAAAGTGTCATTGATCTGAAAGGGAATATCCACCTTACACGAAGTTCTTGTCCCATTCATCTCTCCCCAAAAGTGCTGGAGTCATGGTCAATCTTGTCTGCTGCCCCCCCTTCTGGATCAAACACAGCTCTCCATCAATGGAAAAACATTTCTTTCCCTCATGGTACACATTCCTGTAGGTCATCAAACCCATTTTAATGCTGTCACTTCTGGTTGCTCCTGCAAGGTGCCATTATTTATCCTGGTCTGTGCTGGGCAGACAGCCCCCACACCAGTACACAGAGATCACTCAGTAACCTCAGTACCTGGTAACTCATACCTATCTGCCTCGAGTCATCATGATGTAACAGCTTGAAGAGCTGCTGCATTCAGAGCCGCTGTTTGCTTGCTCTGCCCTGAGCTTGCACTGTATTTCTCAAAGCCAGGGGATGCAGATGGCAAAATATGTCAGCATGAAGCCACAGTGGAACTACAACCACTGCCTGGGCTTGCTGCAGATAACGCATTTGCCTATGGGAATGGAGAAGGGCAAATTACAAGGAATAGCCTTGCTACCTCTCCAAATTCCTTAACAGGTGCTTGCTGCAACACAAAATTGTCCATATGTTGGAGGGGACCAATAAACCATTTTTTCCTGCATCAGTTCCTATACTACAACCCTGACAGCCTCCCTATGCCCAGAATCCTGAATCGGAAGCATTAATTTCCCTGGTTCCATCCAATTCTTTCGGGAAGTCCCCAGAATGGAGGGTAACAATCTGTCAAAGAAATAAAAGGCGTAAGGAACTCCTACACCCAAAACGCAAACCAAACTTTTTCTAAACTTACTGAAACTATTTATAGCCAAGCAGAACTTGCAAGTGAAGGCAATGTTAAATGTTAGGAGTGGCTGAGTGGGATTGGGAACCAGCAAGAATCCTGCTAATGGGATACAGTGTTTCTTACAGTCCCTAAAATTCCACTAAATGCTCTTCAGGCTGGGCATGTGGAGTGTTTGCTCCTGAGGAAGAGATATGAAAGACAGACTGCAAGTCTGGTGCCATTGGGGGAAAAAAAAAAAAAGGCAGCAGCACATGCTGAATGTGGTAGGGAACATGAATCTGCCCCTCCTGTTATCTGGTGGATCTCCTTTACACAGAAATGCACGAAGGCAGGGGTGACCAACACCACCTCAGCTCTGATCGCTTTGCTCTTACTCCAGGATAGCACCCATTTGCTCTGCTGAACCTCCTTTCTCAGCTTAGTGCTTCTGTCATCATAATCTCTGGATCTCTTCATGTGCTGTGTGTGATGAGTCTCTCCCCTATCCCACAGGCAAGAAATTCCTTCCTTCCTCCTGCTTAAATTGTTCCAGGGAACCTTGTTGGTGAGGGCAAGCTCAGTCTACACAGTTCTGGGACATGCTGAGGCAAAACACTACAACCACATGGTTTGTTAAGGAAAAATCATTTCCCTGGTACAGCAGCTCATCTGAATGATGCAACACAGGTGAGTATCAATCCGCGTCAGTGACAGCACTTCATGCATCCCAGGAGAAGATCAACAAAATATGCCCTGATGCTTTTACAGTACACAATCTGTGGAGATATGCTATACTGCATATATATCTACAGATACTGAAGCCTCAGTCTTCATAAGCAGCAGCAGAAAAGCCTGTAATCCTGGGAAATGATCAAGGAATACTACTCGGCTGTACTCAGGCAAGAAATTTTCTCAAATCTGAAGCACTGCAGTTCGATGAGTGATCAATTTTTCAATTTTTTTTTTTTTTTTTTTTGCGGGGGAGGGAGAAGGAAGGAGTCCTTCCTACTTTAACTTCACAGAATGACTTTTGGATTTGGTCTGTGTCCACCAAAGAGGAGAAATGAAAGTGCAGTGGCTGGCCGGTTGGTATGACCATGCATCTGGGATGGAACATACATCATGTTTCAGGTCAAAGCAATTACGATGACACAGACTCTGGCAGGGATTCCTGAGCTGCCGCAAGTCCAGGCAGTAGTCCATAGCAGCAGCTTGCTGAGATGGGAAGTGGAAGGTCTTGGAAGTGTGCAGGTTTAGCCAGGACTTGGCTACAGCACTAGATACTCCTGCTGATTAAGTGTTCTGGACCTAGCAGCAGGTCCAGGGGAAAAAAATCAAAACAGAAAACAGTAATTTGGCTTAATTCAGGTTAAAATTCTGACACATTTTCTAGAGAGTAATTTGTAAGCCATGCTACAGCATTCCTTTTTCATCTGCAAAGAAAATGGTCCCGTGGAGGTCATCATCCACTACCTCCTTGGAAACTCTTCCACCAGAAAATAGCAAAGCAAGTTGTATTTCCACATAGGCAGCTGCACAGTAGGTTTTCTGCTCTCTGTTTTGTCCAGCCAGGATGACACTGGGCAGGAAGATTACTACGATTGCTACCTTTAAGTAGCAGGGAAGTGCGCAAGCAAATACTTGGCACACAGCCCTCCTCCAGCTCCAACTTAATGTTGCTCTGCTGCTGCTCCACCTCGTCACAGCCCTGAGCTCCTGCAGTCATCTCCCACAGTCCGTCGGCTGTTGGGGGCCAGTGCCCAGTGACAAGCAGCTTGCTGCTGTGTGACTTCATAGCTCAGTCTTGCACCCTTGCCTACAGCTGCAGCTTATAGATTTTTATCACCATGAGTACAAAGTCTTCCTGAGCTCTGAAACCCTCAATAGTGAGGGCTAATGCCCTGACCTGATCTTCTTAAGCACCTTACTCCTTGTGCCTTGACACACTGCCACTCCACCCCCATTTTAAATAGTGTGGGGTCATGCTGTGAACAGTAACATACACCTTATTGCCCATACCCTCTGGAGAATACATAACACCGGGAAACACAAGGAATGCATATGGGGTTTGCCCTGCATATGCTCAAACCTCAGATAAAAAGTAAGGGTAATCTTTTAGAGCTTGAAAGAATCTGGAGTCATTGTTACTTACTGAAGAAACGCTTCGCAGTCCTCCTGAGCATCTTTCAAAATACAACAGCACCTAGGCTGACCACGGGGGTTTCTCTCTTCCCAGAGGAGTCTCTCAGACCACACATTCTGCATTTGTTGTTGCGGAGTCCTTGAAGAAAAGCCAGTTTCTTCTTTTTTGTCTCTCATATTTGGTCGAGTGTTGAAACATATTTTTTTCCCTGAAATCCATTTTTCCTTTTTGCACTTCTTGGAGAGAAATGTTGAAAGAGACGGGCCTTAAGATAGGAAAGTTACAGTAGTGTTACAGGACAGAGAAAGCTATTGAGCCCTGGATCACAGCAACGCATGTTTTCATTTGATAAGATATCAAACATTTTATGACAGGAGTAGCTGTAACATTTTTAGAGCAATAATTGGGGCATAGCAGGAAATGTTCAACTGCAGCTCTCAGGATTTCGCCCTGCCTGTCTTCCAAGCAGTTGGCCATGGCCCATGCTGCTTTAGTTCCACAGGCCTCACAACGTTGCAGATTATTATTTTGGAAGCAGCATGCAATAAGGGCTCTCAGAATGAATCCAAACTGGACCTAACTGGTCTCAATTATGACCTGAGTTTCAGCCAGACAAGCATATCATAATTTTGGAGCTACTCCACTGGTGACTGAGATTGACTTCACAAAACCTGGAGTTTCATGAGCCAAAGCCGCAAGGACTGACTAACACCCCTCACCTAATCATTTGCAGAGGGTCCAGCTCTAACAACAAAGCTCTCCTTCTGCTAGCTGGTGACCACAGACAAGTTGCCAAATACTTGCCATTGCATGCAACCGACACTGAGGGCAGTGAAACAACACGTTCTGCGCTGAGCTGCAGATTGATGGGGGGAAATCCTTTCCTTTTGATACAAAGGTCTTCTCTTCTGATCAGATGATGTGGAGATGTGCCTCCAGTCATCCAAAGAAAGCAAGCAAAGAAGGCTGATGTATGCATAGATCTGGATTGCTTCCTGTATGCCTGTGATTCACAGGTAATATACATTCAAATATCTTATATTTCTCTTGAGGAAAGTCAGGATGTTATTCTTCCTTCAGAGAAGTCAAAGCACTTGATGTTTTTTTTAGCCTGCAGAAAATAATTGTGACACTTTTTTTAAAGTCAACACCAGCTGCATGCAGTGTCCCTTTACATAAGGCAGGGAAAAACTCAATATAAATCTCCATCAGGGATGTCTCATATATCCCTGAAGTCCCAACTCTGGCAGTGGCATCAGCCAGCACCCCTGTGGCAGCTCAGAGCTGGCAAAAACAGTCATCTACACTGTTGCAATTTGTTCTATATCTTTCTTTCGTCTCAGCCACACCTGAGATATAACGAAAGAGCTATGTGTAGCCCATACTTATATTCTCTTTCATCATCACTAGCAAACTGCCCTGCAAGGATATGTAGCTCTCCTGGTGATGCCAAGTCTTGCTGTATCTCCAGCTGCTGCTGAAAAGAAAAAGCTTACACAGGCTGTGACGCTGGCAGAACACAACCCATGCTGCCATGCTGTGTGGTCACAGAAGGCATTTGTCTCCATTTCTCCTGGACTCTCCACACTGCTGGCTGCAGAAGCAGATGGGAGAGCCACAAAGGACAACTCCAACACCCATGGCCTACTACACCTATGCACCACCCCACACTCCACCAAAACTCATCAATGCACATGCTGCTGTGGCCCCAAAACAGCAGCTCGCTCAGCCAAGGACATGGGACAGTCCCTACAGGGCACCTTGTCCCTTGAGGCTGGCACCTGACTGCACGTGTGGCAGCAGCAAACATCTCTTAAATTGAATATGCCTACTGAACTGCCTCTGCACAGAGATTGCTTCAGTGGTCCAGAACCAGGGACCAGAACCAGCTGGACACTAGTGCTCTGAGAACTGAAGTATTTTAAACAAAAGCCATTATGAAGATTACCTGCAGTACCACAGTACCATTGCTAGAATACAACAGTTTGTAAACTTTCTTCTTTTGAATCTACAATATAAGGGAAGAATGAGGGGTTTAAGTATGACTTTTAATACAGTTTGTTATTATGTAACATATCACAAGCCCTTGAATTTGCCTCATAGGGTGTTAAATGGGTTAGACAAATAGTTTCCAAGCTGGTTGCAATTCTATCTGCACTACTCTGTCTTTGACCAAGCAAAGGAAGACTGTTAGAAGGAAAAAAAATGGCAAAGGATTACAGGGGTTTGCTGCAGCTGTTCCTTTTTAAGAAGCTGTCTTGAAAGTATCATTTACAGCGCTAAATCACTTCCTTTACATACCGCAAATAAATATGAACCTCCAATTTTCTTTTTGTTTGCCTAAGAGCAATATTCTGAATTTGAACAGCATTTCAACTGACAAATTTAAGACACACACATTTAACAATCAATTAATAACATTGCTGTAATCATTTGAGGCAGGCTAAGCTGTCATTTTCAAAAATTTGGTAGTCTTTACTTTCTTAAAGATGGACATTTACAGTTGAAGCCCATTTACAAAAATACTTTCTGAGACCCATCAGGCAGCATCTAATCCAACTTCAAAAGCAGTGGGGATCAGAGGTAGGTTTGGGAACTCCAGCCCCTCACCATGCCACTAGGTTTTACCCTCACACCGGGTACCTGTGAGCTCTGCTCCTCTGGCCACCTCTGCACACCCCAACCCCCTCCACTGACTATCCCATTCCCTTTCCCATGTCACTGCCATGCTGAGTACGAGGCCCACCTCCACACAGGCTGTGCTGGGATGTCGCTGCCACAGCCCCTTCTTCCCTCAGGATACCTCACAGGATGTGTAGGAGATATTCTCAACTTCTGCCCCTCACCTCAGCCATAATCTCAAGGCAGAAACAGCTGCGGCAGCCGAATCCCACGGCAGGATTTGGCCAGGACAGAGTATTGGTGTGACCAGCACCCCTGTCTGCTTGGCCAGCTCCCACCTAGGGGCTTAAACACCAGGCATGACAACAGGTTCATGCCAGATCTCTGTTACCCAAAACACCGTTTCCCTTCCACAACCTCCAGCCCAACGCATTTTATTGCCAGTAGCAACGAAGCAGTATCTGTTCACACAAAATACAGGTACTACTAAACTGCAAAAAAACCAGAGTAATTAGTATGTAGACATGGAAATTCTTAATAACATGTTAACTATTGTTGGAAAGCTAATTTGTGGGAGCTCTCAAGCTCCCTGTCAGCCCTGTGTATCTGCTGGTTGGTATTGTTTAAAAGAAAAAAAGTTTAAAGCCTTTGTCTGCACACCAGCCAATTTTTATTCAATAAATCATCTAGAAGTAGAGCCAAACTGAAAAACTTCTGTCGTTTTATGCACCATGGAAACAAGGAACATGTCAATCTGCAATTACCTATTCCACATTCATTTGAGATCAATTTTTGCTGGGGGAGTATAGCCAAGAGGATCAGATCTACAACCTTTATTTGTCCATGTGAGATGGACAAAATTTATTCTTTGTTTCACTCTCAAATAAGTATAAATATTAAAACATAAATCAGATTGATGCCAGGATGCATCTTAAACTGCATTACAGTCTAATAAAGGCTATAAACTTTTATTCTCATGCAATTTCTTACAGCAATGTCAACAAGAGAATATAAAAATATTCATAGTGCTCATCCGTAAATTCTACTATGATAAAACTGCACACTGATTTCCTAAGTGATCTCACATATTCAGATTTTCTTCCAGAGCTGAAGTATTGCTTGCTCCAGAGCCCTATGAAAGCCACTTATTTTTAACAGCTCACACCAATTTTGTATATTTTCCCATAAATTAAACACTGCCACTTTTTAAATTGAGATAATCTGATAAACTACTCCAGCCTGAAGGTTTATAGCTTTTGTACCTTTCAAATGCTGACGTTCATTTGTGGAACTCTCAAAAACATATTTTTAAATCCTCAGTATAGCAAGACCCTTAAATGTATTCATGTGCTTAAGCGTCACGTGCCTCATGTTATCCCATTCAGCGGGATTCCCCAAAGCCTTACAAGGCTTAAGTGCTTTTCTGTGTCAGGTTTGAAACTCTCATGTTAATTAAGGGTGCTCCAAGCAGAATTAATGGTTATGACTGCCTACAGTGCTCATGGCAGCTCGTAGGCTCCCTAAGCTTTGACTTGAAGCTTCATTAAAACAGAACGAGCAGTGATAGCGCACTTTCAGTATCTCTGGCAGTATCAAAAGGCAGGCAGAGCCAGGTGACATGAAAAGGGAAGGTTTAGATGTTAATTCCGGACACAAGAAGATTTGGCATGGCAGGTGATGTAGTGGCAACTCTGCTGCTTTGCAAGAAGGTAGTAGTTGAATGGGATATGTATGTATCTTACCAAATGTCACCTCCAGTAAAGCCCTGATTTCCCCAGCATGCCAGACAGCCAGGCTGGGCAGGTAAAGAGCAGGCATACAGGTATGACTGAACACACATTGTATTTACATACTCAAACTGGGGTGAAAACTCTTTCCCATCTCCATTTATAACATCCACTCAGCAGTGTACCTTCATATGTGGTAGGAAGAGGTTTTGTGAGGCGCAGTTACATATGGCATCTGTAACTCAAACTACCCAGAACAACTACTAATCATTTACCAGAGAAAATCATCATTACAGAAGGTTATTCTCCATAAGTCTCCACATCCGAATAGAGTAACTTCCTGAAGGACACCTGTTATCCAGAAGTAGTTATTGGGTTTCATGTGGGCGTAAGTGGGTGAAACAGGAACACAGATTATCTAATATACTCCCTTTTGGATTAAAATTCATGACTTATTACTTGCATTTTAAATATGCACTGTCTGGCACAAAGAATACGGTCTTACCAAAAGCTCTAATACCAATCAATTACATAACATTTCCATAATGATACAGGAACACTGAGTGTTCTCTCCTTTATGTACTTTCTTAAATCCCATATGGAAAAAAATATGTCTTCTGTCTAGCTCTACTTGAGGCACTACCAGTCTGACATTTTGCTTTCAGGTTCTGGTAACATCAGTATTGAGATCAAAGGTATTAAAACTTAGAAAATCTGACATGTTGTGTCAAATTACAAAGACAGTATCTGAGAGCAAATGGAAGAACAGACAGACTGAATTAAGGAGCAGAAAAAGGGAAAGGAACATAATAATAGGAGGGAAGATAGGGACAAATGTACAAAAGTGAAAGATTAAGCAAATAGTCTAGCATGATCAGATGGGTATAAAAAAACATTAAATATAGTTGAAAGCACAAATGTAGGGCTATAAATTCATACATAAAACACATAGCTACAGATAGGATGGGCATGATCCCATTAACACCTACACACATACAAGATTTTATTCACAACATTTGTTTAAGTTGCAGGGTAATATCCATGCGAATAACACGTTCAGTAGGTAGAAGGATTTGGCCTTTCACCATTTTTCCTTGTGTACATCATGTACATCTGTAAAACATTTAAGGAGGCATTTCGACTTTGAAGAAGACAGAACTTGGAAGACAATAGGACCTAAGGGAAACCTTTCCATGAAAGCTGGTGGAACTGCAGTTCTACAAAGAACCAAGAGGAATACTCTAAGGACTAATTATTTGACAATGCAACTAATATTATTAGTTTGAAGCATAATAAAGTAAAAGCTACAGTTTGCAGATGTGGAACACTTGTCAGAAGAAAGCATAATCAATGTGCGAATCCGGAGTCGGGGAATCCTAATTAACCCTCCAACTGCTATCAGCAAGAAGGCTAATAGCGAGTCTAAAATGGTGTAAGCGACTTATTCTTAGGGGATTGCTTCTGCTAATGAGACTTTTAGCTTACCTCAGCTGTGTTTATAATAATGAGGCACCTTTATAGGGCAATAAGCAACTGGTTTGCCTAACAGCAGACACTGTTGTGATTCTCATGAGTGACTTTTCCCTGTGATACAAGGGAAAAGTCTTCATTCTATAGATAAGAAACTAAGTGTCATTTTCCATGAATCATTGGCAGGGCCAGGGATGGAGTTTATGGATCAAGGACATTTAGGATGACAGTACAACTTCCCTCTAGAAGATCACATCTGATACTCTACTGGGAATAGTGTTTCACAGGATGTTAAAAAACATGAAGCGTAAAAAAACCTAAGAGATCTGTCTTTAGTAATATAATAATTAAATTTCTTACAAAGTATTCTCACTTCGAAGCTACAAAAAAAGGCATTTAAAGTCACTTTTTGAGCAGTCAAAAACCCATGACCTTTCTTCTCCAAGTTTCTGGCTGTGGATTACCAAAATGGTGCAAAATCTCAGTATTACACATATGGGTGCCCCAAATATATGGAGCTAGAACTTCCCAATACTACTGTTAATCTGCCAGAACACCAGATTCTCTCTTCTCAGACTGTTTGGCAGACTTCTGCGCTGCTATCCTATCATCTCTATTCACCTCTGCCAGCACTGCACCTCAGCTTCATTTGCAACACTGGAAAGATGCAAAAAATATGCTTTCACAGGACTAAACAAAAATAACAAACAATATTAAAAACAACCACTTTTAGAACAGTCCTCAATGAAGCTACATCAGTCTTATTTTTTTAATGTCTGAGAGGTATCTATGTGTGCAGCTAGAAATACTTCTATTAAAATCAGATTACTCATCTAGCACTATCCACAGCAACTATTTATACAGGACTTCCCTGTGGAATATATTATTTGTTTTCTAAATAGTATGAAATAATACATTGCTTAAATTATTTCAAATACAATGCTTACAATTTGCAAACTACTGCAACACACCAAGTTTACTTACGGAAAGGATGGATTTCAGAAGCCACAATATTGTGAGCTTTGCAGAAAATACGTTTTCCTTGAAATGGTACTTGAATATCCTTGAAGAATGAATTACCTTTAGCCTATAAAATATAATTTCTGGCAACACTCCCTAAAGTAGAACACGCTTGCCTCTAAAAATAAGCCACAGTGCTATCAGCAGCACAGATTATTTTTTTTCTGGCAGAGTCCGATACATCCAGAAATGACTGCAAGAGGAGATGACCAAGTGACTCCAGCAGTGGGTTCAGCCATTCAGCTGAGTGGCAGCAACACAACCATAAGGCTATGCCAGTGCCTGTGGCCATCGCCCGTGGGCGGCATTGGCCACAGGTGACATTGGCCGTGGACAACTGGTGGAATCCCCTGTCGGCATGGAGTGCTGGGGAGCAGCTCCTTGCCCTGAGGTGGAGGCACTGCTGTGGCCACCCTGAATGGGATATGGGGCAGAGGGTGTATTTCCATGTGTGTGTGTGTAAATATGCACATGCGCGTGCTTTCATACACATATGTGCATACATGCACACAAATATATGCAAACATATATATACATACATATATATATACATGTATGGATGGCGGATGGCATCACAGAATCACAGAATATGCTGATTTGGGAGGGACACATCAGGATCATTGAGTCCAGCTCCTGGCCCTGCACAGGGCACCCCAAGGATCACACCGTGTACCTGAGAGGACTGTCCGAATGCTTCTGGAACTCTGCCAGGCTTGGTGCTACCATCTACCCTCAGCCTCCCCTGGCACAGCCTCAGGCCGCTTCCTCAAGTCCTGTCACTGGTTACGAGAATGAAGAGACCAATGCTTGCCCCTCTGCTTCCCCTCGTAAAGATGCTGAAGACTACAATGCACACACTCCTATATACATATATGGGTGTGGGTGTGGGGGTGCGTATGTGTATCCGTGCCTGTGTCGCTCAGTGCGCGTCCCTGTGCCACCCTGGCACCAGTCCCGGGCAGGGCTGGCCCCGCCGCCGCCGGAGGCCCGGGGCGGGCGGGCCTCTCTCGGCAGCTGCCGGCGGGCGGCCCGTGCCCCGCGGTGCCCGCCTGCACACCCGGCCGGCCGGGAGCCCCTGGGCTGGCCCGGCCCAGCCTGGCCCCGGCCCGGCCTTACCCTCGCCGCTCTCCTTCTCCGCCATGGCAGCCGCCGGCGCCGTCGCCATGGCGACGCGGGCCTGGCCGGGCCCGGGCGGGCCCTCTCCCGGCACACACGGGCGGGGTGTATCGGGGCGTCGGTGCCCGCCGGGATAAAAGAGGCGGGGAAGGTGCCCAAAGCCCGTGTGTGACCCCCCCGCTGCGCCTCACACCGCCCTTGCGGCCAGGAATCGGGTTAGACCCGCCGCTCAAACCTGACCCTTCGGAGCCCTGCATTTCTCTTGAAAATAATGCGTTCTCCCAGCAGCCGCGCGGATTTCCGCGTAGCTCAGCTTCAGAAAGGGAAAGAACATTTCATTCTAAATACCACGGGACCGAAGCAGCTAAAATATTCCGTCTTAGTGATATTAAATAAAACTGCGTGGTTTAAATTTAGCTGTGTGTTTTTTAACAGACAGGGTTGCGATGCCTGGTTCTTCTGACTCTAAAACAACTGCGAAAATAGAAAAAAATATAAATATTAATATTCTGGCACGATGCAATCACATTTTCCTAGAAAATAAATATTTATGAAATTCCTAGGACTGCAACCTTGTCCTCACCACAGCAGGTGCTTGTTTGTCAGATATTAAATTTTTGCAAAGCCCGTGTGGTCGGCTGCTCCTCACACGTTCATTTCCAGCCCTCAGTTACAATGTTCCCAGTATTCACAGAAGCCTGAAATTTCAAAAAACACATTGAACCCAAAGAGGTCTTCTCTGCTTTAAAAGAATCACTTTTTAAAAACATTTTAGCATTTGTTATTTGCCTTTCAGTCACTTTTTTTTTTTTTTTTACATTTTTATTGACTGTGGCTCAGAATAAAGAGGGTGTAATAGATACACAAGAGAATACATCTTTACTCTGCTGGGAAAACAGCTGATTATGCTCTCTAACAAAGCTGATCCCATGGAAAGGTTATCTACTGACTTGAGCAGTTTCTTAAAGTAATTAAATATTTCAACTTACATATTTGACTACAGGAGGACAGATATGTTTCCTCTCAAATTGGTAACAGAAATTTTTGTGAGAACAACATGGCAGCCAAATTTAGAGGATGCAGTGGCAGTAGAATGAAAGACCCTTATCTTTCAGTCTCACAAGGGCCCCATTTCTTACTCCCTCAACCTCTCCACACAGAAAACTATTTTCTTCCTGGTTGTAGGCATGTGGTGGTGGATCGATCACGTTTGAAACTGAAGAAAAGTGTGAAATACATTGTTTTGGCAAGAATGGAGTTTTCTTATCTCTTCCCTCTCCCACCCTGAATGCAGAATTTCATGTTCTTGAGTATTGTGCCCAGCATTACATTTCTTATGTCATTTTCCGGATCACCTAATTAATCATAGCACACTTACAGCTCTTCTACAAATGCTACACTGATTCAAATGTTTCCTACATATCCCTAAAAAAACTTTTAAAAACCCTGTTTTAGTTATTCAGGTTTTCATGATAAATCCATGAGCAGAACATGAACAGCTTTCAGCTCTAAAATAAATACAAATATTGCTTATTGTGCAAATTTATTGAGATTATTGTGAATTTACAGTAGCCCTTCAATTGAAGTGACGTGAAAAGACAGGAACTCCACTCAGGCATCCACCTGTAAAACATCTTCCCAGCAATTCCACCAGGGCTTGCGCTTGGCTTTCCTCACTACCCCTTTGTTTCCTCCAAGAGAGATGGTAATGAAAGCAGTGTGCGAAAGCTGACGAAGAAAGGGGAAATCATGAAATATGCTACAGTGATGACACGTCATATACACCACAACATCTACGTCCCGTGGCAGCAGCCGACTGGCCCACGTGAGCTGCTACCATAGCTCCTTGGGGAGAGTGTCGTTCTGAGTGTATAAAGGCATTGCTCAAATCCTGGATGTTTGTACCTGTTAAGTTTGATACCTTTAGCCTAGCTGAGGAATCTTCAGTGACTCAGAGCTCATATTAATTTCGGCAAACAGTATTTTGAGCTGTCCTGTTTGTGTTGTTGAGATTCCACTCAGGACATTTACTGTAAATCAAAGTGCTTCATTTGCATTGTCTGCTCCAGCATGGAGTTCCCTTTTGCTTCCAGTAGCTTGCAGCCAAGTGTCAGCACCTGTTTCTCCTTCTTCTCGCAACTCCTGACACACAGGGCTCTGATATCTTGGCTGTCTCCAGGAGCAGAACAAAATATGGAACGAGAAAGCACTTCAAAACAAGAACTCACTGCTTTAAAATTTCCTGGCAACATATCTTGAAAAATCTATGTAGGAAAAAAATGTTAACAATTATAATGCAGATCAAATATTGGACCTGAACCACATGGCTGTTTCCCTTCTAACTTAATGCACAGATATCTCAAACCAAGGGTATGAGTGGGCTGAAACAACTAATCACATTTTGGCACAGACAAGTACAAAAGGAAACCCAGAACTACTAATTCAACAGCTTGAAATATCAGCTGCTGCATGCAAGATCTTTACAGAGCTTCTCTGAAGAGAACATACCCTTTTAAAATTGTAATTTTTCATTTAAAAAATGTCAGAAAATATCTCAGGGAAAATATGGAAGGATCCAGCATTACTGATACAAAGCCTGGATCCACTGAAGTCTGATAGACATAAGGTACTCTTACTTTTGAACATAATTTAATCACATACATTCCTGTTAGCTATCAGGGTCCTATCACACATTTTGCATATTTTCCATGCATATGTTCAGAAACGTTATTCATCAACAAAAAACAGCTCTAAAATGGGAGAAGTGACGTAAAAGATAAGGCAGTTCAAGGAGGTGTAGTAACATCTGACAAAGCAGTGTCCCCCCATGGCTTCAGGGCTGCAGCATTTGGACACACCTTTGCTCCAAACACTTGCTGAAGACCTTCACTATAGTACTCCCTCTGTGGGTCCTTTGGGACCATGTAACTGAAGGCACAAAGCAGCATATTAATTTGCTCTTCTCAGAGAAAGTAGATGGATAACTGTAATTCTGTGGCAGGACTCTACCTGTAACTCCTCTGCAGCTAAGTGGGTACAGCCGTACCACTCAGCAGGCATTTCCATGTCACAGTACCCTTTTTAACCAATGTAACATGAATGACCCAAGTGCGTTTGGCACCTGCATTCCACTCTTCCTCTGCGATTAGGGGCTGATTTGCGTCACTCAGAAACAGACTCTTCAAAACAGAGTGTTACCTAAACATCTGTTCACCCAAATGCACATCAACCAGATAAAAATGAGAGAAAGACTCCATTATTCCTTGCCTCTGCTGTATCTTTCCCTACAGAATTTAGGTAAATTACAGTGAGAGCAGTTACCTCAGTTCCTTGATGAGTGGGAGGGAAGACAGCTTCTCCCCTGTCTTGTTCTCTTTGCAACAGTAGGCTTTGATCCTATGTTTGGACCAGATGAA
The DNA here is from genome assembly GCA_035584735.1 of Pseudotriccus pelzelni. Classification (NCBI taxonomy): domain Eukaryota; kingdom Metazoa; phylum Chordata; class Aves; order Passeriformes; family Tyrannidae; genus Pseudotriccus; species Pseudotriccus pelzelni. The sequence continues at coordinate 37,533,242 of JAWMRA010000113.1, forward strand.
GAAAAGCCTATGAGGCTTCTACTCCTAGGAGTGGGTAGAGACAGACATATAGGCATGCCCACCATTATCTGCTCTACCACCGACCTCTTCTGGGCTGCTGGTAAGTTTATATTAACCTTATCTGTCAAAACTTTGGTTTCTTTGTAAACAAATAAGTCTTCCTGTTCTCACCTATTGAACAGCAAAAAGCACATAAATTGGCAGGGGAGTTCCCTTACTTTTTCTACAGGTCATGAACCTAGAAGCAAAAAATCTGATCTCTAAAACAAAACGTCAGCATATGATTCCCTGACACATAAGGAATTCACCAATGCTGAAAGGGGACAGATCCAAGTCTTGCTCTTTCTTCCCTATTGCTGGCTGCACAACCTTCTACCTTGTGCTGGTTCTGCCACTCACTGAGAGCAGATATGAGTCACTAAAGTACTAAAAAAACAATCCATCAAAAAGTGAATAGTGTTCTGCCATATTAAGAAATTCAGAAAAGGGTCTGACAAGCATCTCAATCAGCACATCCAGGAAGTTGGACCATGCAATTAGAAGAGAGGGAGAAACAGAGAAGAAGGCAGGAAGGGTGAGATATTCTTTTACGGGGAGGAGGCTCAGTGATTGGCTGAGTCCGTACGTAAAACACAGAAGGAAGAAAGGGGAAAAATCAGGTTTGAAGTCTGCTTATAATAGCAGCATCTCAAACCCTTCTCAGTCCATGGGATTGCTTTGGAACTGTCCTGGTAAATATCTATTACATACAGCTGTGGATCTTTTGCTCCTCCTGTTCAGCTTCAACAAAGCTGCACTTGAGGAAAAGTGGCTGAACATGCATTAAAAATGAGTTACTAGGGAAAAAAAGGCATTTTTTACTGCAGCAATATTCTTCAATGTCAAGGAGTTGCTGGCAGTGCTCGGCCTCTGGGACTATGCCTAAAGAGCTGCAGCAGAAAAAAGCTCTCTCCTTTATATGTAAGTGCCAGGATGCTGTTCCCCATCCCACCCAGGCACAAAAATGGCCCTAGGGATCCATATATTTTAACCTTCAGACTTTATTACCATTAATTATATCTAGAAGTGAAGCCAGGATCCCCAAGAACACGGTAGCAGGAACAAAACACAATCATCCATCTGCCTAGCAACATGGGTTGCCATGAGTACTTCTCCCCGTGCTCCACAGGCAGCAGGGGCTCACCACTGAGCACCGAGCCAAGTTCAAGGGCCCCATACTGGTAAAGAAAGCCTGCTTCCTCAAATGAAGACCTTGGATTCTATATCCAAGATGCCTGTGCTCCTCTGGAGCCTAGAAGGTATCAGCCAGCAGCCTGACATTCAGGAATGAGGGGTTTTTGGAGTACCGGGAGAAGGCCAGTGGAACTCCTCTTGCAAAAGACAAAAGCAATGATGTTGGTAACATCAATGCAAACTCCATTCTTGCCTTCTCTGTTTCTTTTGAAAAAGTTCTTTGCATGTTTCCATACCATGCCAAAAAAAAATCCCAAATAACATACTATCAAGTGATTGAATTTACACACTTAGGAAGAAAAGAAGGAAAACCCCTGGGTGGTACTGAACACATGGAAATACTCTATGATGTCCCTAGCTCGGGAAATCCTTGAATCACAAACCATTTGTAGGAGGCTGAGAGACAGAGTATTCAAGATATCATTTGCCTGATTCTCCACTAAGCACCTTCTTTAGGCCTCACTAGAAGAAGTGATTCTCAGAGAGATGAACATCTGGCATGTCTCAGAAGGCTCATTTTGGTATTCTTAAAAAAGCAAAATATTATTTGATAATTGTTTAATATTTAAGGGAGGCCCTCTAATAAGGTGATCACCTACAAGATGTGTAAAAATAGAGATACATGAGGAAAACACAAAATTAAAAGTTTCAGACTGATATTTAGACAATTGTAATTGAATGGTGCCATGGGTGGGAGTGGAAGGCATAGATAAAGTTATTAAAAAGCAAAGCCTTGTTGGTGAGTCTCAAGGTACAGAAAGGACTCCCCTTGCTTTCTAAACTCCTTCTGAGAGAGGAGTCTATGTGAGGCTGAATCCTATCTTAGCCTCGGACTGTGTTAACAGTTTAAATTTAAAGGAATTATAGAGGTATCATTAAACCACTTTGTCCCGCAGGTTTTAATGATTGGCAAAACAGACATATCTATATAAATGAATTTATTACGACAAATTAACAAACAAGTGAACAGATGAAAGATTTTAATCAGACTTATTTACTACACAATATAAACACTAAAAATCTACTAGTAGAGTGTAATGTAGCATAAATTAGTATAGTGCACAGTAACAAAGCAATTATTGAAGCAGTTATATTAAAGCTGGCAAAAAGAAAGAATTATTACGTAGAGAGCTGATGTAACTCACCCATACCAACACTTGTGGAGAGATCTCTTTCCCTCAGCCTCAACAAGTATCCTTGGAGAGTGTGCTCAACCCAAGGGAGGAATCTCCACACACACATCCCAAGAAGGGTACTGTCAGAAGAACTTGACTGCAGGAGAGGGGACTGGACTTCTGTAGTATAAAGTGATTGACAGCTAGTCACACCTTTAGAGGCCAGCTATCAGCTTATCTGTCAGACTTCAAAAAAGCAGGGTGTGTATTCAAAGTGTGGTAAACCAGGATGATTTTAGCATAATTAACACCAAGATCATAATTAACACCCTGGCTCCAGCAATTGATCTTGTATGATAGCTTGACTGATAGCTTGATTAGATTCTTGGTCTTATCCTTTAGTGTGGGTCTATCCTGCCACAAATGGGAATGTTGAACGCTGGAATTATGTTTATGTTACCAATATTGTGAAGCTAACCTTTAAACAAAAGCTCTCACTTTATTGTTTGCTGTGTCATCACATGCAATTTAAAGGTATAAAAGCCGTAGCATAGGTAAGTTGGCCCAAAGTAAATTTTACAAAGCTGTCAGCCATGACACAGGATGAGAGAAGGAACTGAGGTTATACATCTGAACGATCGTATACGGCACTTAACCACTTTACATGAGGCCTCATACAGTACTTTCTAATAGTTAGGAATACCCTTCTGGCTCATGAGTAACATAACTACTTTCATTTAAATCATCTGTCAAGATTATTTGGGCATAGAGATTTTGCTGTACTCACTAAGTTAGTAATAATCAAAGCCAAAATGAATAGTGGTATAGAAAATCCATCAATTTAAGTACCTCTGATTATTCTGCTTTCTTCAGAATGCAAATTTTCATTTATTAAAAAACATTCTAGACCATCTGCTTGTAAAGATAATGTTTGGAGAACTGATGGAGCACCAACCTTTCAAATCTATGGTAGGACAGTAAGGGAGAAAACCATATTCCATTAATGTGTTCAGGATTTTACTTTACAAGTCTGACCCCACTACCTGCTCAAGGTAACTTTAGTATTTCAGTGGGAATTAGGTTTAGGTCTGGGGGACTGATCTGAATTTGATGCACAATTTATGCACCTCCACTGACACAAGTGGCACAGGACGAAGACTTGTTTTATAGCATAAGTACCAATCAATTCTCATTCATCTCAGTGGTTTTTTTATTCAAAGGCCTAATTGCATGTCTAGCTTGTTTTTCCAGGTTCACGAATTTTATTTATTGCTGAATATAAGTTTTAACTTTGCAGTTATTCAATTCATTTCCATCTTTTAAAAAGGTTATCTCTGTTCTAACTAGAGACGCTATACAGGGTATGTTTTGTAGACTTTCCTATATAGACTTACTATTGTAAAATGAAAGTTGCTTTGAAATAAAAATATACTTTGTTATTTTAAAAAGGAAGAAAACTAAGACGCAACCCAGAAATATTTTCTCTACCTTCAGAATAAGAAAGAAATTGAACTCCTATTTGATTCCCTTGTGACGGATAGGGGACTTTGATGCACTGTGGCCAGAAGACAAATAGCTGTATTAATGAATATTGAATCTGTTCTCAGAGACTGCATGTTGGCTATGAAAGTAGAATATTCTTACCACAATAGACTGTTACACTGTCAAAAGCTGAAGTTCAGCCAATTTTACCAGGAAGAGTTGACATTTTGCTGTATTCTTCATTCTCGGGAACTGAAAAAAATAAGCCATCAAAACCGCTCCTCCTCTTACAAATTTTGCCAGGGGAACTATTTAGATATGGCATAAATCTAGAAATAGGGAGAGACTACTGCACCATTTAGACAGAGTAACTCAAACTAAGAGTAAAGTAACAAATTCTTTGGACTGGTCCAGTTTTCAGAGGCACTGTGCCAGAGCAAGCAAAGGCATCACCTCCTTTTGTATCACCTTCTCTGTCAGGCCCCAGGGCATGGCCAAGAAAGGATCTGAGTAGGAACCTGATTCAGCTAAAAAATACTCCTTTTTTTGTGATGGTGGTTACCAAGTTGTCAGCTGGGCTAGTGCAGCAGAAGAGACAGTGAAATAACAATCCACAGGGCCTGACGAAATACAGACCTGCCACCAAGGAGCAGACTGAGACTGTTGGCACAATCCTCCAAGAAGGGGCTTTTGTTCCATCACTGGCTTGTCTTCTCCCAACTCATATGGCTGCTTGAACTGTCTTCCAGTCATGCTCCATTCACACAGAGGCCCACTGAGGAAGCAGAAGCAGAGCTTGGAAAAAGAATTTTATTAGACTAGCTGGAGGGATAAAAACAAACAAACAAACAAGCCACCAGCGGTTTTGGACATCTAATCCCTTTTTCAGTTCTGAAACAGAAATTGCATCCATTCAACAGAGTACAGTGGTCATCACTTTCAAACAGATTTAGCTTGATTATATTATATCATTTGGACTATTGGAGTGAAATGACTTGTTGGCACCTACAAGGTATAGGTGAGTGTTTGCAAAGGAAAACCTGATAAGGACATTAGCCTTATGGAACAGAAAGACAAGCACTTATCACATCCAGAGCCCAAAGGAGCAGGGAAAACTGCAACATACTAAACTGATTCTAATAGATACTGTAGATAGATGCAAATAAAGGAGACTTAACAAGAAGAGGCACTTAAATATCCTGATAAAGCCATTTAAATTGTCTTCAGTATGGACATTCAGAGCTGTATCACTTAGGAATTTATGAAACTGTGCAATGAACCACACCAGGGAAATGACAAACAACGTAAAAAAATAACCCAGGAAATACGAATACGCAACAAAATACTAATGGGCTTTTTCTCCATGAAATGAATTTGCTGAATAGTCACATGAATACTTGCACAGAATAAGATGGGGAGTGAGAACTGCTTAACCTATGGTTGCTGCTCAGTTGCTGGTTAGACACATTGATCATACACAGATCAGTGTGTAAGATTATTCCAACATATAAAGTTTACCAGCATAGGAAAGAGCCATGGCTAAGATTATGCAGGACAATGAAAATTGACCTAATATATGCATAAGTTTTACCTGCTAATTGAATTTTACAAAGTGGAAATATAAGTTTAATAAACCACCTGAAATTGAGGATCTGTAAATCCTAGATAGATAACTTCTCAGTTCTATGTCACTGGCACCATGATTTACCCTCAGGAACAGGATGGCTATGAAAATAAACCTAAAAGTGATATCACAGTGTGAGATAGTTATTTTCTTCTAATTGTTTATTGAAGTATATAATTAAAACAGAGCACATTTTTTAATCTGGTTTATATATACTTTCATGATAAAACAGTATTTGTTGCATTGCTGTGTACATCTTTGCCACCTTGAGAGCTACAGTTACTGTCAGTTCATAATAACTCAACCAGACAGAATCCAAGAAGGAGAATAGTTTTTGACTAAGGGGCAAGTTCTGGAAGCCTGAAGACCAAATGTTGCTACAGTGATTTGAGGCACTACTGTTGTCTCTTGGTGACCTTACCTTCCGCTGCCAGCTAGCATCCAGATGAGCTGATAGCTGGCCTGTAAAGGTGTGACTAGCTGTCAATCACTTTATATTATAGAAGTCCAGTCCCCTCTCCTGCAGTCAGGTTCTTCTGACATAATCCTTCTTGGGGGGATGTGTGTGGGGATTCCTCCCTTGGGCTTGGGATGACCTCCAAGGATACTCCTCAAGGATGAGAGAAAGAGATCTCCCCACAACAGTTGGTATGGGTGAGTTGCATCAGCTCTCTATGTAATAATTCTTTCTTGTTGCCAGCTTTAATATAACTGCTTCAATAATTGCTTTGTTACAGTGTGCTATACTATTTTATGCTATATTACACTCTGCTAGTAGATTTTTAGTGTTTATATTATGTAGTAAATAGTTCTGATTAAGATCTTTTGTCTGATCATTTATATAAAATAAATTATTCATTTTATATAAATCTTTTCATTTTGCCAATCACTAAAACCTGTGGAAAAAAAGTGGTTCAATCACACCTCTATAATTCCTTTAAATTTAAACTGCTAACACAGTCCGAGGCTAAGATTGGGTTTAATCACACCTAAACCCTTCTCTGAGAAGGAGTTTAGAAAGCAAGGGAGTCCTTTCTGTACCTCAAGACTCACCAGCAAGGCTTTGCTTTTTAATAACTTTGTCTAAGCCTTCCGCTCCCACCTGCAACAAAGCCTTCCCTTCAGTGGCACCACCACCACTTTTCCTGGTCCCATAGTGAAATACCTGCATGCTACAAGTCTAGGCTTCACAGACATGTAGACAGACCCATGATCACCAGATTACAAGACAACAAACCCACCACTTTGTTGATCTCTAGCCCTGACACCTGCAAGTTTAACAAGGTCAAATAACAAGGTGGTGCAGCAATATGTTCTCCTTCCTAACTGATGGTCAGATATATACAGCCTTCACAGAATAACAGAACGGTTAAGGTTGGAATAGACCACCGATGGGGTCGACTGGTCCAACCTCCCTTGGTCTCCCCAGCAAGCCTGCATGCCTACAGTAGTCTTTTCACTAAGCAGTTTATCTATGAAACCTTCCAAAATGGCTACCAGAAATCTGCCAGGATGCTCACAAACTGATCTGGTAACCATGGAGATATACATGATTCTTCTGATCTAAAATTTGACAAGTCTGAGAACTTCTTGTTCTCCTAAACAACTCTAGCAGCCAATTTTTTGAGTATATTTTCAGAAGTCCAGTCTTCCAAAGTAACTGAAGATCGAAGACCTGTTCAGTAAATATGACACAGAAAGGAATAAAAGAGGGGTTTGCCTTTGTGGTATTACTTTGATTCAGTAATGGAAGCAAGAAGCTGATTTCTAGAGCTCTGTTTTTATCACTTTCCAACCTATATTCATTGCCATGAAATATGAATGCATAAAGTTATCAGCCTAAAGCTATTGGCTTCCCCATAGATTTGAGAAATGAGAAACACAGAGGAGAATCTCTGATTTGAGACTCTGTAAGAAGTAAATACTCTTTTTCTCAGTAGAAACAGTCTTCAGTAATATCAGAGTTAAAAAGGATGCAGGAGTAGGGATGAGCTCCATAAATTCACAGCTCACTCAAAGCTCCAGGCCTAGCATTTCATCTGCATAAGGTGTGGCTGGTTTTGAAGGGGCCAGTGCCATTAGCAGCAATCCAATGGCTGGGAAGGTGTCTTCTGCTTTTAACAGAGCCATCATCAAATTTTTTTTCCATCCTCCCCACATCCTTCAGTAGCCTGGTGGATTGCAGCAGTTAAGAGCTGGTTTTATATGAAGCATGTAGGATTTCACAGATAAAACTAGCTCATAAGAGCTCTTTTTTCTGTCAACTTTGTGATCACAAATAATTGCACAGAATTAATCACTTCTGTTGTCACTTGGAAATCAAGAATAAAAGTGCTAATATCTAGAAACTGGAGAGAGCACATGTGCTATCCACTGAGAACAACATGTTGGCTTTTGTGATGAGACCAGCTTCAGAGAAGAAACAGAGGATAAAGGAAAAAAGTTGGTTTTAAGCATTCATTTAAAGATTTGCCATCTGAATACTCTGCATTAATTTTCGTTAAAGCTGAACAGTTATAACATTATATTCTCATGTAACTGCTTATTTTTCAAGTGTTTTGTCAGGTTTTGGTTTTGTTTTCTTTTCTTTTACTCTTAATTGCCTTTTTTGTGTCAGTATATTATGATTTCACCATGCTATCCATAACTAAAGCATCTGAGACTTTCCCACGTGGAACATACTGATGATTAAAAAAAAATTCTGGATATTGGGGACAATTTGATTCTTCTCTCTTTTGAAGGTGAGAGATTTGTGCTTGAAATGCATGCCTGCTTTCAGTCTTTTTTAATAATACTTTTGCTTATAAGTTCTTCAAGTCTGTAAATAACAGACAAGCTCACTGTTCAAGCCCACTGCTGTCAAAGAGCAACCAGCTCTTATTTTGTTTCAGAAACACTATCCTGTCTATGATATCAGTATTGTTAAATCAGTTCCCTGTTAAGACTGGCATGCTGTGCTCACCTTGCTTCTTCTTTTCTTAACTTTTGCTGCTGAGGATCTCTTAACTTTGCTGGTGTGCAGAGCAGGAGGAACAAGTGCAGATGCCTTGTCTCACAGAGAAACTGCCAGGCAATTCTGTTTTCTTTTGTATGAAAAAGAATTCATAAAATCCAGAATCTCATTGCGGCCCTGACCCTGTAATGAACTCAGCAAAGTCACATGGGTCCTGGGACGTAGGAAAAGCTGTAGGACTGAGAGCCCTGTATTGGAAATACTGATAATTCAGGACGCTGCACAAAACATGACGGCCTGATGTTATTTGAAAGGATATCTTGCTTTATGTTCCTATCCGAAAGTTTCAGTTGTAGACTTTCAGAGCTTGTTAACTCTTGGATTAGCAGAAAGGCTCTAGAAAGCTTCTGACCCTTTTCCTCCCATGCCTGTGCTGGCACTGTTCCTTTAAAGCAGTGTGACCTGATGGGATACCTGGTTGTGGTTTATAATATGTGCTGGAAAGGCTGCCTGCCTTTTGGCCAGGGTGAGCTCCCGGGACTATCCTTAGCCTATGGATGCCAGACAGCAAGGTTAGGTGACAGTGCTTTTCTTCTGATGCTTATTGTCAAATAATTGTTCTTAGAGAGTTTGCAGGGAACAGAGTTATATGATGCTTTCCTAGGAAAACCTGTAGTTGTTTGTTAGCAGTTACTCTACTGTGTTGCCAAACAAGTTTCTGTTGTCCCTAAGTCTGTCACATGAAATGATGCTGGTTCTTCTCGGTTCGGAAAAAAAAAAAAAAGGCTGAGCAAATGTGCTCCAGCAGAGTGGGTTAAAGAGCACTCTATGACAAAACGACTTTCCTTCCAGGGGGCGGGCATTCTACGAGGTTAACTCAACTGGATAAAATGCAGTTTCCTAAAAAGAATCAACTGACCAAACTTCTGATCTCTTCCTTTATCCTGAATTTTTTGATTTAAAGATGATATCGTGTACAGTTTTTATAAGTGTTGCTAATGCTTGAGCTGCCGTTCCCTGGTGCATAGTTAGTTTTTGTGTATTTTCCTGAGCCCATGCATGTGTGATGGGAGGCGAGTGGGCAGAAAGAAAAAGGCTTGATTTCCTTCTCTCACTCACTGTGTGGAGGGGTTTTAATTTTCTTCTCTGAGCTGACTTCTTCTGGGGCTTAACAGAGCTGGACTTTGGGATACTGCTTCCAAAGACCAAGACTGCGGGGAAAGGCAGTTTTGTACTGTCCAAGTTATTTTTTGGTGCTTAGGAGTCTGCTTAGCAGACCTCAGGATTTTCTAACAGCCGCCTTGTAGGATTGCCAGGGCAGTGCCTAAACAGGGAAAACTACATGGCACCTAGCCTTTTTCCCCCTTTGTTTCTTTCTTTTTTCTTTTTTTTTTTTTAATGTGCTGGATATGTTTCCTATATAGAAAGTAGTGCTGCGGAGAAGTTTGAGTTACTGCTTCTCTCTGCATGTAGTTCTCTTGATCCTGTAGAACTTCAGAACAAATAAGAGAACAAGTCGTGGATTAATGAATATTCAAATATAGTTTTGCCCATCACAGATATAAGGTATGCAGTTGGACCATGGTGGTGCCTTTTGTTAGCATGCAATAGTCTTACAAGTTCAGGAGTGTTTATGGGATTTTGTTTGGCACAGCCTTCCCAATCTGTAGAAGCCATTCTTTGTGAACTGAAGGGACAGAAGAAATGGCCTAAGAGCTGGCAGTGCTATGGTCCCACAAAAAGCGTGTGGCTACTTCTCTTCTTTGATCAAAACATCTCAAGAGGGGAAAGAGAAAGATGTGTTGAAGAGGTTTAAAGAGTAAATTTTTGATAGGTGTGTACTGTGTGTACGACAGAGGGTGTAGAGTACCAGAACAGGAGGGGAAAACAACTCAAAAAGACAGTGATCTGGACATTAGTGGGCATTGTTTTTTTGAAGTCGGATTGAACATAAAAGTTGCATTAGGCAAGAGCTGATCCATTAGTTGCCTGTTGTGAATTGTCCTGTCACCTGCACTTTTTGCATCTGTCTTCTATGATTGTTTGGGTTTAGTTATATGTATGGACCATATGTGTCTTCATAAATGAGCAGAAAGGTACACTGGAGCTCAACCTTGAAACATGCTTATGATTGTTTTAATAGTCTCTTGGAGAGATTAACTGATATTCTCTTGAAATGCTTGTTTCACGTTGTCTTTTCACAAGAAAACTGTATTTTTTGGAAGCTGATTTACAATGCTACCTCCTCTTTCACAGACTGACTGCTGTGCAGAGGAGTTTAGTGTGTCTAAATTTCTAGAGTTCACAGCTCCAGTCTAGTGAATGTGTGTATGTGGCAAGTTACAAAAAAATCTTAAGGAACTGCAGATGTCTGATTTGTGAAACTGAATATCTTCTTATGAACTAGTTCATATGTAACACTCAAGAATTGTGTAGTCAGTAAACTTCTGTATGGTTCTGAATAAAGCCAAATGAATCCTGGCTTTTATGTTGGAGAATGCAGCCCTTTTTTCCAAGGCCAGGCTTAAAAGCTGTAAGTCTTAGAATGCTCTGAATTGAGAAACTGTTCCTCAGAAACTCATGGGCTTGGGTTTTGGTTTGGTTTTGGTTTTGGTTTTTTGGGGGGTGGGTAAGAGAAGTTACTTCCTGAAAAGGGAGAAAGAGGGATTCTTGTTGCTATGGGGTCAGTGAGTGCTTGCCCTTTAAACCGTGACAAACATGGGTTGTGGCTAATTCGTGATGTCCCAGTGTAGCTTTGCAGTGTGGGATTGTTCAAATACTTCATCCAGCAAAGGAAAAACAAAATAGCATCAGGACTGAGAGCCTACCTGGAGGCCCAAAAGGTATATAGCAGAAAGTGTAGTAAGAGAAAGGTGCTACAGAGGAGAACTAGCTAACCAAACCAGTGCCAGAAAGCTGAATTTCAGTCCCTTGAACACTGTTAGATCTACCTGTAATTAGGCACTAACTACCCTTAGGTCTGAAAGTGTCCTCAGGACCTGACGGATCTAGTTCTTTGGCAAATAATAGGCCTTATTGTGACCTATGACCACCTCATTTCTGAGAGGAATTGAACTCCTTTGATATTAAAATATCATGGAGAGTTTATAGATAGTACAAGGCAAGGTCATTCTAGTTCAGCATCCTGACCCTGACAGTGAGCAGCAGTGCATGCCAGGGAAAGAGGAGTACAGGGCAAGGGTAGCGGTATTTCTCCAAAACAAACTCCCAACCTCCTGGCAGATAGAGCCTAAAGATATCCTCTACAGATATCTACAGATAGAGCCTGCCTATGGAGATACATAGATAGGGGGGTTCTCTGGCCTAAGAAATCATCAGAACTGACCCTTTGTCATGCAACCTCACTTGTGACAAATTAGCACTTAAAAAATGTCTGAAAATTTCTGACTGGCTCTAATAATGATTAATGAAGATTTGGCAAGGAGAGATGAAAAGGGAGAAAGAAAAAGACTTGTTCCACATGATGCTTGCTATCATAAAAGGCAGCAGAGTATTGCAAGAATGGTATTTTCTTTTAAAGGAATGGTACGGTGACTGTGGAACTCTGAAGGCAATATTAATTGAGGGTAGATGGGTTAAGGACAGGCAGAAGAGACCAAGAACATGGTTCAGTGATGGTTAGACATAGGGTAAAGCATGAGAAGAAAAGCAAGAAAGGGACAGACAATCTGTAAGAGAACAGAACAGGGAAAGATAAATGCCTGGGTTCTCCTGCAACACTGACGGTGTTCAAAAGGGTCAAAACCTAGGTGGGATGGACTCTTGAGGCTGTTCAGTCCCCTCCTGAAAGCCTGCTCCTTTTGTTACCCCTTTGTGACTGCTCTTGGCAAACTAGAGGAGGAGATAGATTTGGAAGGACTAAGGGTACATAATGGGAAGAAGATTAAAGGTGAGGAGATCAACTAATTAAAGTCTAAAGAAGTGAGGGAAACCAGAGCAAGGGATCTGTTGAAGGGCCAAGTCCTAGAGGGAGGATCCCAAATTACATTTGAGCAGGGACACTGGTTTGGAGAGAAGAACAGTTTAGGTTAGAAAGTAAGACAGTTAGGAGGAAAATGTTATCTGATGGTAAAAAGTGCACAGGATTGCATCTGTTATACATGGGGAGATGTCACTCTTAATTTAAACGGAAAGGAAGATTTTTTTTTAATAGGAAATAGAAAAGACAATTTTAATAGAGGAGTACTTGTGGTTATCAGCAATGATGTTTTGTTTTTCATGTGGCCATCATCATACAAGTAGCAGCTTTGCAAATTAAAGTTTAATGTGCTTTCTTCTAGAACTTTCTTGTTTCAGGAGTTCGCATTACCAAACACTCATTTTTTATATGGCTGGCATCTATTTATCTGCATGGTCTAGGTGAAGCATCTATTTCCTATCTGAATTGAGAGAGGGTACAGTAATTAGGAGAACATATCCCTCTAGCTCATTTATCCTATTCAAAGTGTGAATAAGGAAAAGGCAAACTCCTGAAACACAGGATTCAAAGAGGACAGGGGAGTATCTCAGATTTTTTTGCCACGCACAGATCTATAAGAAATATGTATTTAACCTAAAACATTTTTTTTATACTGAGAGGCAGTCATTCAGATTACACATCTATTTCAGTTATATGTGTATTTTGTTAGCTTTATGATTATTTGCAACTATTTATTTACAATTTATTATTTACAGTTGAATTACCTGACATCTGAAAATCAACTGAAATTGCTCACTTCTATAATAATAGATAATGTAACTGTAGTCTGAAAACACAGTCCTGCTACACTAGTTTGGTAGTTAGTTAAATGTATGGCTAGATAATAAGCATTAGCCGTACTATGATGGCACGAATTAATCTCCTTTAAAAATAATATGTTTAGCCTTCTCAGTGGCTTAATAAATAGATAGCTGTAGTAACTTAAAAAAAAAAAGGTTAGTAGTGCTAAATTTCTGGGGTGTAGGGGGAGGAATACGATTTTGACTTTATGTACTTGTGCCTTTATAAACAGGCTCGAATGCTTTAGGATAAGAAATCTCTCCATGTGCCTCAAAGCTGTTATCTGTTTTGTTTCTCCATGGTAACAGGAGTATAAAGCAGAATGAGCATGTTACTGAAGTAGGGAGACATGACATTGTTTAGGAATGGGATTATATGGTAGGACTGCAGCTCTGAAATGATTCTGAATTAGGTGTTTTCTAATACACAGATGCTGTGAATGTGTGCAGATGTGCTAATTAAAGGCAAGGCTTAGGGATTCAAAGCTGGCCTAAAACAGTCTGTCCGTCTATAAAGTTTGCAGACAGGTCGATTAAGCTCTTCCAGAAACATGCCTGAACATGTGAAGAGGCCTATGCCAGATCAACGCAGAGCTCCGTCTGAGGTTCGGATATAACAGGAATCAGAAAGACTTAATGATGTATTTTCTGTTTAAATTTGTTTACGTGCAAAAAGAGAAGATGGAGGTTGGACAGGCAGATGACATCTAAATTAATACAGAACTATCTGTAAGTTTTAGTCAGTAATCTTGCAATACTAACTAGGTGATCTCTTTACTTTTGTTGCCACCTTGGCAGAACAGTATACATCAAGAATTCCTCAGCAGAGTAGCTAAGAGAGTTCTTTCATGAAGAAATGAACAAAGGTAATGATTTATAGTAGCGCAGCTTCCTCACACAGTAACCTCTCCCTTGCACTGATGCACTCTTACCCTTTTCTTCCCCTATTGAGATGACTCTGACCTACTGGACTGAGATAAAATCTACTAACTCGCATTTATAGTAAGGGAAAGGTCCTGGCAACCTTTTTCTCATCTGTACATATTACATCTCGTCCCCTCTCTGTTCCAGCAAGCTGTTCTGTAGTGCTGGGTTGGGCTAACCTTGCTGACTGAGTCGTGTTTCCTCCCAGTAGATGCAGTCTGACTGAGGAGAGAGCAGTGCCTGAAACAGCCCTTTCCTTGCGCGGTTAAAACAGAGTGACTTCCTTGTCTCTCCTCCCTTCCTCTCGGGGCAGGTAAAAGTAATTTGTTCTGGTTCAGGAGGCCACGTGATGTGCACCAACACAAGGCAACTTCGTGCCGAACCCGCCTTCCCTTCTGTTGCGCCTCATACCGATGCTTTGACTCGCTTTCGTTTTCCTGCAATGGAAAATTAGGTTTTTATTCCTGCTCCCTAAGGAAGCCGAGTCGTAGATCAGTCCTGCCTTCCTGTTCATGCAAAATCCTCTCCGCTGTTAGTTCTCACGTTAGTTCTGCCCGAAATGGAAAAATCCAAAATTCGACGACTGTACCACTTGGGTGGCCGGGGAGAGCCCCCAGTTAATGGTGTGCAGAGGGGGCTGGGGGACAGGAGGGAAAGCCGAGGAGCGGTTTTGTGCGGCGGGCGGGCGCTGTGCCGGGCCCCGGCTGAGGCACCGGAGAACCTTTGTTAGGGCTTCAGGGTCAGCCCTGCGCCTGCTTCCTCCCGGTGCTGCGGGGACGCGGGCCGCTCGCCCCGCTCCTGCCCTTACATAACCGCGCTAGCAGGGCTGCGCCAGGGCAGCTATTTCGGGCGGCGGTGCCCCTTTTCGAAGCCTCTGCGCAATAAGCGATGCGGGACTAGGCCCGAGATGGGCGCCGGGGAGCCGGGGGAAGCAGGGCAGAGCGCTCCGAGGCTGCGGCTCGAACGCGGAGGCACTTGGGTCGGGCGGTGGCCTCACGCCAGCGAGCGGGTCAGTGCGTGGCGGAGCGGCGTGCCGGTGAACCCGCCGCCGGGCGGGAGCCCGCCAGGGGAAAGGCGGAGGGCCGCGCTGCGCTCGGCCGGGCATTTACGGTAACAGGGTGGTTACGGTAGCGCGGGAGGGCCTACGTGCGCGGGGGCGGGGCGGGGCGCGCGCGCGCGGCGGCGGTGCGTGCGCGGCCCCGCGAGGCGCGTCTCCCTCGCGAGCTCGCGGTGAAAGGATTTGGCGCCAGGCGGGTCCCGCTCCGCAGCTCCCGCAGCCGCCGCCGCAGCCGCACCGGCCCCCCGCGCCTCCCGCCCGCTTCCACCGCCCGCCGGGGCACCCACACACCGCAGGCACAGCCAGAGCCGCCCGCCCGTCCCTGCCCGCCGCCGCCGCCCGCGCGCCGCCCAGGGACCGAGCCGCCAGCGCCGCCGCCATGAGCTGCTCGCCCGTGAACGTGAAGAAGCTGAAGGTGTCGGAGCTGAAGGAGGAGCTGAAAAAGCGGCGCCTCTCCGACAAGGGCCTCAAGGCCGAGCTCATGGAGCGGCTCCAGGCCGCGCTTGACCAGGAGGAGGCCGGCGGGGGCGGCCCCGCCAGCGGCGCGGCCGAGCCCGGCAACGGCAGCGTGGAGGGGGAGGCGGCCGAGAGCGGCGGGGGCGCCGCGCAGCTCCGCCAGGGGGGAGGCCCCGGCCAGGCCGCGGCCTCCGCCATGGAGGACGACGACGAGGAAGGGCTGGAGGCCGCCGATGGCGACGCCATGGAGCTGGGCGAGGAGAACGGCGAGCGGGCGGGGGCCGGGGGCGGCCCCATGGAGGAGGAGGCGGGCGGCGAGGAGGAGGAAGAGGAGGAGGAGGAGGATGAGAACGGCGACGACCAGGGATTCCAGGAGGGGGAGGACGAGCTGGCCGACGAGGAGGAGGCCGTGGCCGGAGACGCCAACGGGCACGGCGACCAGCAGCCGCAGCAGCCCCAGCAGCCGCAGCAGCCCCCACCGCTCCTCCCGCCGCGCGGCGCCGCCGCCGCCGCCAAGGAGGCCCCGGGCAAGAGCGCCGGGGGCGCCTCGGGGCCCGCCGCGGCCGCTGCCTCCGGCCCGGCGGGCCCCGCCCAGCAGCAGCACCAGCAGCAGCAGAAGAAAGCGGACGGCGGCGGCCGCCCTGGGGCTCCGGGCGCCGGGGGTGAGTGAGCGCGGCGGGGGCGAGGGGGGGGCCATTAATCCCATCCGCCGCCCGCCATGGCGGGGGTGCCCGCAGGGGGGTGTGAGGAGGGGGGAGGGGGGGGCGGCTTCCGGGGCGCGCGCGGGAGGACGTTGGCGGCCCCGCGCCTCGTGCGGCCCCGGCGGGGGGGCCTGGGCGGGGGAGGGGCGGGGGGGAGGGGCCGCTGGGGCGCGCTGTGCATTGTGCGCCGAGGGGCGCGCGGCGCGCGTGACGTCACTTCCTGGCTGGGCGCACGGGATGGCGCTGGGAAGGCCCGGCGGTACAATGGAGGCGGGAGGAGGAGGAGGAGGAATTCCTGCCCTGGGGCTCCCGCCCGCGGCCCACCGGGAGGAGGCGCAGTCGTGCGGATCGCGCCGTGCCCTTGCGAGCGGACGGGAATGTCCCGCTGTCCCCGCGGGGGGGAGGATGGGGGTGCGGCGTCGCCGCGGGTCCGCTTTTTTTTTTTTTTTTTATCCTTTTATTTTTTTAGTTTTAATTTTCTGGCTTTGACGTGGGGATTTTAACACCGACGGCCGTACCGGCTGCTGCGTGGTGTACTGGTTATTTCCGTCTGCTAAATCACTTCTCACCCACGACAAGTTTTGACTCTCCCGAGAAAATTCGAGATACGGGGTTTTATCTCAATAAAATAGCAAAACTCTTTTTTAGGATATTACTGCTTTTCTTATGCTGCAGGTTTTTGCAATTTACAGGCTTATAGCCATCTGATAGATTTTATTCCTACTTATATTAAAACTTAAAGTAATTAAGACGAATCATTGATTTTGTTACAGGAGATGGTAAAATGGAACAAAAACCTGGTGAGAAGAAGAGGGGAGTGAAAAGACCACGTGAAGACCATGGCCGTGGCTATTTCGAATACATTGAGGAAAATAAGTATAGCAGGTAAACAGACTTTTTGCTGGGCAGCATTTTTTGGATGAGGAAGAGTGAAGTACAGAAGTGTCTATTTTAACATCAAGAAAATACGTGTAGCTTTATTATCTTTTGTTTGATCTTTATCTTTTCAGGGCCAAGTCCCCTCAACCACCTGTTGAAGAAGAAGATGAACATTTTGATGACACAGTGGTTTGTCTTGATACTTGTGAGTAGACATGTTTTCCTTTGCTCTGGAAAGATGTGGTGTTATATATTTAATCTTAATGCCACACTTTCTGAAATGCAGGGAGAATACATTTGTTGATTTTCATTACCAGGTAACTAAAAAAAAAAAAAAAAAAAGGTGTTTCTAGTCGTTTTCAGTATACACAGATCAGAAATATGCAAGTATATTAGCAGCAGTAAGCTTGGTTGTCCTGCAGAGTCTGTGGTGACAGCTCTGTGAAGAAATCTTAACCAAAACTTATCTAGTATGGAAGCGTGGGTGGCCAGATGTGGAGTGAACATAGAACACCCTGGAAACGGCTTTAGAAATTAGTTGTCCAGCACTACTGCTTCAGAAAGCGTAGAGAGTCAGTAGTCTAGGTGAAGTGAGCTTCCTGCATAACTTGCACTATTTATGTACCAACCGGTGGAGTGTTCTTTCACATCCTCTGAGAAATTTAACAAAATCCGCTAAGGCCTCCTGAAAAGTGACCCATTTGTGCAACCTGGGGGTTTATGGGGTTGGGTGGTCATTTGTGTAAGTGGGAAGGCACAGAGAATTCGTTGGCCGAGCACAGAAATTAAAAAGTACCTGCAAATGGGTTTTTTGGGGCAGATTATAAACATTACTACTAACTGGGATGTACCATAAGAGTATTCTTGAGGGTAAGTATAAGAACTTAGTGCAATATTAGAAAACTGGAATAAGTAGTACTTGAACTTGTTCGATTCTTAAAGTGCCATGGAAGGAAAACTTAACTTCTGGCATTATCTGGCGTATTTGTTAGTAGTTCCAGATGGGTTTTTTCCCACAACAAATGCTTTGAAATGGAAGAAGGTATTAGTTTATAACCACATAAACTGCTGAATTTGCCATCCTTGACATTTTGGTAACTAAGTCTCAAGTTTCTAGCTGCTGACCTGGTGAGTAGCCACCTCTGTGGCAGCCTTGGATTTTCCCAATGACTGTTGTTAATTATTACTATTTCTAGTAATAATAGTAATTCCTAGTGAAAAGGTTTTTTACTGGACAAATGGTGATTTAAAGTGTTAACAGACTGTTTGGAGATAAGGTTCAAATGTAGCTTAAAGACTTAAAATACCTTTTATTCCTCATGTCTTACAAGGAAGCTGTAATTTGAAATTAATTTGTCATTTCCTGTTCTATAAGTAACATGCAAAGGTGGGTTTCTTCAGTGTGATTTCATCTGATTTTCACACAACAAATAAAAGAAGTACTAATGAGAAAACACTTGGAAAGCAAATACTGTTGCAGTTGGGGATGGCTGTATGCAAACAGAAGAGCTTGTGCATGACAGTTGCCAGTAATACGGGGCACGCTGTATTTGGTGTGCTCAGGCAGCATGTAGGTTTTACACTAGAGCAGAACTCAGTTTGCTCCTTTTGCTCCTTTCTTGTAACCATCAAATAGGTTTGGAGCTTCCTCTATGGATTCCTTGTTCTGGGGAGTTAAAATGCTCAATGCTACACCCCATCTTACCATTTGGCATTGCTTTCTGAAGCCTATTAAAAGATTCATTAAGGAATTTGATGGTGTTCAGCTCTGAAGATGCCTGTAAAACCAAGGTTCCACTTAAGCTCTTAGAGTGATGGGTGAATTCATAGTGTAGGTCTTGTTTCTGACCTGAAGTAGGTTCTCAGGCTAAGCACAGAGAGTGTTTGACTTAAACACTTGTATTTTAATTGGCTTAATCTGATGGGACTCGCTAATTGACTATATTAACCAGAGACTATTTTCAGTACTCAGAAATACTTGTGTTCATGTTTACTTCTTAGCAGCCCTTAAGATTGGGGGTGAGCAGTAAGAATACTGCAAAAACAGGTCTATAGCGCATCCTGCCAAGAGCATGATACAGATTGCTCGGTATTGGCAGAAACAGGTAATCAACAAAGAAGACTCAAATAGGTAGATAAGGTGAAATTCAGGGGCTTTTAAGCAGATGGAAAAATAGAGGGGAAATGGGTGACAAAAATGAAGATAACACCTGGAAAAATTGCTCGTTAGCTGGTTTTCATGCTTAGCTTCAGCCTGGCAGCTCCATCTAGGAATGTGTTGAGTTGCGAGTTGCTTTTCTGAAAGCTGCCGAGTACTTGCTGGCAGTTTGTCTTGAATATCGCTTTTGAAAGCTGACGTCACCTTTAATGCATACAATTGGACACCTGTACGTTATTTTGTAATCAGAGTAAACAGAATGATTTTTATGTTAACAGATAACTGTGACCTGCATTTTAAAATCTCAAGAGACCGGTTTAGTGCTTCCTCTCTGACCATGGAAAGCTTTGCTTTCCTTTGGGCTGGAGGGAGAGCCTCCTATGGAGTTTCTAAAGGCAAAGTCTGCTTTGAGATGAAGGTGAGTTAAACTGATGCTTACAGGAGACTGTTTTGCATGTTTAAATATAATGTTGTTTATACTTGTCAGATTTTCTGGACTTGGTTAAAACCACTTCGTGTGAACAGGACTCTGGGAAGGCCTTGTCTTATGTGCCTGTGAAATGTTCTTGATAAAAGATGGCTCAATTATAAAAACTGTCATTTAACAGCAGAAAAATCCCCAAACAAACAAACCCCAAAAAAACTCCACAAACCCCTAAATTTCATCTGAATGAGACTTCTGGTCTCATTTTTTAACTAAGAATTGTATTTGACGTCTCATGCATCAACACTTGAAGAATTTTTATACTCTTTAGAGAGAAATTTTCTGGGACTTTCTGAAGAGAACTTGACTTCTTCTTTAAAAAGGGGATATAAATTATCCCAGCAGTCCTTTCTGTTTCCACTTAGTCTTTGAGGTAGAGATTTGGGCTGGATGACCTCCAGAGGTCCCTTTCAACATGATTAACTCTGACTTGATGCATTGAATGTGAGTATTTAACAGGTAGTTAAATTTTGAGAACAGAAGTTCTCCTGAAGGCTAAAAACGTCAAAGAGCAATCAGCCTTGTAATAAACTGATTTCTCCAACTTGTGGATGGAATAGTAACAA
Source organism: Pseudotriccus pelzelni (assembly GCA_035584735.1). NCBI lineage: Eukaryota > Metazoa > Chordata > Aves > Passeriformes > Tyrannidae > Pseudotriccus > Pseudotriccus pelzelni. The sequence goes on from JAWMRA010000113.1 coordinate 37,553,653, forward strand.
GCACAGTTTGAATTTTTTATTTTTTTTTTCACTTAAACCATGTTAAAGGCTTTTTTGCATATGATGTGCTTGTGTGTACATGAATGCTTACTCTGTTCTCTTCCTGTAGTGCTTTGAAATGTAACTTCTACCATGAGAACTGGGTAGCGATCCCGTTCTCCTTGCTGTTGCATGGAGTGATTTCTGTGTCTGTTGATACCTTTAACTTTGGGAGGCCAATGAAGTGAAATTAATGTCACTATTGCCCTGTTTGCTTTCAAATCAGTTTGACCTCAGTCACATGACTTGAATAATTGTGGAAGCTGGTAGGATACTGATGGGCTTTTCACTTGAATTTGGTGACGTTCGTAAATGCAGTTAAGAAATAGCTGGTTGCCTACAGATTACAGTGCTTTTAGGTGGTTTGTTGGGGTTTTTTTTTTTAAATCTGGTTATGTTATTTGCAAGTTGGCAGTTTGCCCAGGAAGTCTGCTTACAGTGAAAAGGGATGAGTGTAATGTTTGCCCCAGTCTATATAAAGCAATTTTTTTATCCATTGCATATTTTTTCGCAAAGTAATTTACTGTTAATCCCAACTTTATGGCAGCTCTTTTGGTTTTTTTAAATATGTATACATCTTGTTTGTGGTACTAATACAGTGTCAAAAGGACTTAAGGCTTTTGGCCACTCAGGGGGACTGCTTTGACAAAGTGATCAAGATACATGGTATCTTCAATCTTCAGTGCTAAGTCAGGAGATAAAGCGGTTTAGTCCTTGACTTGTGGTTTCAGAATGTTTTATTTTTGCAGAAGGTGATTACTCAGACCTAGCAAAGATTTAACCAATGTGTAAAGGTTCCAAATACTACCTGTTGTGTTTCCATCTTGTTAGTATCTAACAAATATCACTTACCTTTTGCTGAATAATTTAAAATAGGTTACAGAAAAGATTCCTGTTAAACACCTGTATACAAAAGACATTGACATACATGAAGTGCGAGTTGGCTGGTCACTGAACACAAGTGGAATGTTGCTTGGTAAGACTTAAATGTTTGACTGCTTTTGTGTTGTGTATGCTGAATATGGCTGAAGTTTTAAATCATCTTTTTCTGAAGCAGGTGGGACAAGATTAGTGATTGTAGTCTGTGTGTTCTGAAAAGTCTTTATTTGGTCCTAGTAATAAACTTCCTCACACCATGTCCTGTATATGACTGAAATTAAGCTGTTAAGCATTCAGGCTTGTAAGGAGTACATAATTTCAGAGGTAGTTCTTCAGTGGTCCCGTATGGCTTGTGGAGAACATTATCAAATACCTGACAAGATAAGGATTTCTCCTTTTCATGTAGTGTCATAAGTGGGAACAGAGGCTACCCTTTCCCCTCCCCCTTTTTTCTTAAAGGGTGGGGTGTAGCGTTAAGACTTAACCAGTGAAAAAAATTCACAGATAACTCCATTATCATTCTTTCATCTTGGGAGGGGAAATCCTAATTTCTGAAAACAGTTGGAAAGAAAGAAGTACAACTTCATTAGATATATGGCAAATGGTCATAATAACACTGACAGTTCATACTTGTTGCTGAAACACATCTTTGTGGGAAATGTGTATGAGTTGGTATGTTCTCAGCAACAGCTTTCTAGTTAAGTACTTAAGTTCCACCTGAGTGCTTGTGTTTGACACTTCCTGTTAGCTTGTTCCTTGCAGCTTCATCCTCAGCTGTCGCATAGGCTGACTGTCTGCTAAACTCCCTTTAAAATGGGAGGGGTAAGTGCTACTGGAGACTAAATTCAGAAAGCCTTTCTGACTACGTTCCAGCAGGTATACCAGTGCATAATGTGAGGTCTTCAGAGTTCAAAAATACTTGCTTATGTCTTTATCTGGCAGTTCAGCTTTATTGCCAGCATGAATCTGGAACCAGCAGCATAAGGCTCTTAAAACTGGGATGAGGAAACACTGCCATTCCATCTCAAGTGAGAGTATTCTTGAGTAGAAAAATGAGCTTGTGTAACTGTTTGGGATCATAGCTTGTTTTGGCATTAATAAAAAATACTCTGAACTGCAGCTTACATAAGTAGCTGTAAAGTAACTTATTTCTAAAAGGTTAGGTGGGAATGCCTGTTTTTAATTAGTTTAAATTATTTCTTCAGGTGAAGAAGAATTTTCTTATGGGTATTCTCTAAAAGGAATAAAGACTTGCAATTGTGAGACTGAAGACTTTGGTGAGAAGTTTGATGAAAATGATGTGATTGGATGTTTTGCTGTAAGTTTTCACTTATATTCTCTTTTGAGGAAAAACATCCTTGAATTTTTAGATTCCTTTGATGTGATAAGCAGTAGAGCAAATACATAAAATCGTGGGAGCAAGACAAGTTGTTTAAGGGGAAAATGGTAGAAGCAGCAGCTATTATCAACAGTGGCTGCTTCGAGCATGATTTCGTATTCATAAACAAATGTCTTTAAAGCCTTTAACAAAAAATCAGATCTTAAACAAGGTGATCATTGGCAGTAACACATTGTAAGAGAAAATTTGTTTTAGTTCCTTTACGATATAGCAGCGTTACAGAAGTTAAATATAGTGAGTATTGTGAAGTGACTAATATAACTATAGAGTAGGTAATTGTATCCAACCTGATGTTTTGTCTGAAAAACAGAATTTTGATGGTGATGAAGTGGAACTCTCATATTCCAAGAATGGACAAGAGCTTGGTGTTGCATTCAAAATAAGCAAGGAAGTTCTTGATGGGCGACCACTCTTTCCCCATGTTCTCTGCCATAACTGTGCAGTTGAGTTTAACTTTGGTCAGAAGGAGGAACCTTACTTTCCTGTTCCTGAAGAGTATACCTTCATCCAGAAGGTCCCCCTGGAGGATAGGGTCCGAGGACCAAAGGGACCTGAGCAAAAGAAGGATTGTGAGGTAAGTTTCTTCTTGATAATCTGAAAGTTGTTAAAATGGATGGATGGCAGTGGTAGACTTAAGCAGACTATTACATCACACTCTCTGACATTGTTGTTTGGGAGCTTTAATGCTTGGTATCCCATGACTGTTCACTACCACCACCGCCACCCCCTGACACTCCCACATTCCCTCTCAGTATTCATTAGGCTTTCTGGGCTAAGTTGCATGTTAAAGAAAATCTTTGAACTAGCATCTCAAGTATAGAACTTCTCGTCATAGGTGGTGATGATGATTGGTTTGCCTGGAGCTGGCAAGACTACATGGGTTACCAAACATGCAGCAGCAAATCCTGGGAAATACAACATTCTTGGGACAAATACTATTATGGACAAAATGATGGTAAGTGAAAATGTGACGTTTGGTTTCTTGATATATTAAAGACTTGGTGAAATCCATGGTCTCTCTGGCTGCTGTGGGATTCTTTTGTATCAAAGAAACTGGCTGTTAAAAGTCTTTTTGCCTTGCTGAGCTGCTCATTTTTATGTGGCACACCAGAATTCTGAAGCTTTTTGCGATAGTACATAAATAGTTAGCTGTTGTTGACTCTTTAACGTATTTCTATTTCTCTACATGTTCTCAGAGTAGAACGTTTAGCTGGAATTAGTATTGTGATGAGTATATCTTGAACTGAACTGTATTGATTCACCTAGAATCTTTGTTTATAAAGCTCTGTGTCTTATGGAGGCTTGAGAATTTCAGCAATGAGTTTGCAGCCATGGCCTTCGATTTGAACAATCCATGAATTGAGGTGGAGAGCATTTAGCAAAGAAAATGTCAGCCATGTGTATCAGGACTACTTTAACTCCAGAAAATCTCTCCGTAGGTTGCAGGTTTTAAGCGTCAGATGGCAGACACTGGGAAACTTAACACACTGTTGCAGAGAGCTCCACAGTGTCTTGGGAAGTTCATTGAGATTGCAGCTCGTAAGAAGCGGAATTTCATTTTGGATCAGGTAGAAACTTCAGTGAAAAACGGTTAAGGAAATTGGTTGTAGGCTGTAATGTAGTAATTAACTGGGATTAAAGTTACATTGTGATAGCAGTTTCACTTACTTACTACTCAGGGGACACAAAGTTGAGATATTACTACAAATGCTTGTCTGAACTTCTCTGGATTTATGGGATGTGGGAGGAATAGTGTTTTAACACGTGGATATGAGTTCGTAACTTTGCATTGTGCAGCATCTTTATGTCCAGTTATTTGTAAACTTCATTGCAAGCTCTTGTAGAGGTGAAGTCTATACACCATAAGTTGACTTCCTTAACTCTTACAATGACAGCTACGTGTAGTAAGTTACTGCATTTTTTTCAGACAAATGTGTCTGCAGCTGCGCAGAGGAGAAAAATGTGCCTGTTTGCAGGCTTCCAGCGCAAAGCAGTTGTTGTTTGCCCAAAAGATGAAGACTACAAGCAAAGAACACAAAAGAAGGCAGAGGTGGAGGGAAAAGATCTTCCAGAGCATGCAGTTCTCAAAATGAAAGGCATGGAACATAATCCTATACTGTGTTTTAGGATGCTGACTATCTGTTTAAAGGATTAAGTAAACGTGAAGTCTAAAAGAAATCACTTTATCTTAAACAGTTGTACTTAAACAAAACTGGAAGACTATTGTAACTTGGTAGGATAACACTATATTGTGTTCCCTCTGCTGCAGTCCTTAACACTACTCAGTTATGCTGATACGCTTCATGCAGATGCACAAAGCTGTCTTGGCATAAAGTGCCCTATATGAGTGATATATTTGGCAGAAACTGGTATTCTGAGTGGAGGCTTATAAAAGAAAAAAAAAAAGATAGAGGCAGAATGTTCTTGAGGTTTGGAACAGTACTGGTAACTCCATGAAGACCTGTTTATTTCTTTTGTCACAGTTATATTTCCTAAATGCTCAAATTATGTAATTTTGTCCCTGTGCTTGAGGGAACGCAGGGGGTGGGAGGAAGAATGGGAGAAAGGTGGTTAAATTGCGGCTTTGATTGTAGCTGAATGTAGATGCTGAATACTCAGTGTTTTTGCAATTATAGGGAACTTCACACTGCCAGAGGTAGCAGAATGTTTTGATGAAATAATCTATGTAGAGTTGCAAAAAGAAGAAGCTCAGAAGCTTTTGGAGCAGTATAAAGAAGAAAGTAAGAAAGCTCTTCCGCCAGAAAAGAAACAGAACACTGGCTCAAAGAAGAACAAGAAGAGCAATAAAAATCAGTTTAATAGGGGTCAGAGAGGACGTGGAGGATTCAACATGCGGGGCAACTTCAGAGGAGGAGGTGAGCCTAAAAATAAGGCTGTGAATTCTGGAGGTTGCTGCTACTGGGGGGAAAAAAGGGTGTAGTACTTGCAGTGCAATTATTATGTAGTGGGAATCTTGCTTTCAATTTCAGCGAGTTTTAATGTTTTAGTGCAGAGTTAATTGTCCAGCTTAAACGAGAAAATTGTCAAAATCCTGGATGGCACTGTTGATCTTCGCATAGGAGATACGTAAGACCTGAAGTAATTTTCTCCCTGCAGTCCCTGGCAATCGTGGTGGATACAACAGAAGGGGAGGCAACATGCCTCAGCGAGGTGGTGGAGGTGGTGGTGGTGGCGGTGGCAGCAGCGGTGCGATTGGCTACCCGTATCCTCGCGGCCCTGTCTTTCCAAGCAGAGGTGGCTACTCAAACAGAGGAAACTATAACAGAGGTGGAATGCCCAACAGGGGGAACTACAACCAGGTGATGCTTGGGTGGGGAGGGGGGATTGACTGGGTGAACTGCAGTATTGTGAATGAGGCTGTTTGAAAGGTTTGGTGGCTGGAAACAGCCGCACGCTTGGCTGTGGTGCTACATCACTGTCACACTGCAAGGCCTTTCCAGTTTAGTGCATGTGCCCAGGGCTCTGATGCAAGCAGTGCTGATGTCGATGTGGGGGTTCCATGTCAAGGCTGTGCCTCTGTCCTGTTGAAGACCGAGATTTCTAGGGCATGTATATGAGGGCTTGTGTTTGGGATGTTTTGTTTGTCACATGCCCCCCTTCCCCCCTCCTGACAATAGTAGTAATTGTTGTTCGACGTTAGGGTCAAGATGTATCTCTATCAGATATTTAGGGAACTTTATGGAAATGACTCAGCACAGTCTTTGTCTTGGTGTCTGGTATCAAACACAACTAGTAAAGACACTAGCCTAGGTCTTAACTTGGTGGAATATCAGTGGAATTAATAGAAAAAAATTTGGATTACTGAAAAGCCAGCAGATGGAGCCCAAGCCAGTAAACATGGCTCAGGTTTGCATAATACGGACAAACAGGAGAAATGCAGTATTTTATCTACTAATATCAATGTCCCTTTGTTGTACCATAACTTCTATTTGAAGTTCTGTGGGCTAGCTCTTCTATTTTCAGTTGTGTGACCCATATCCTTTTGTCTGATCAGATAACATATCCTTGTAGCAACTACAGCCTTTCCTAACTGAAAATAGACAAGCTCTTGTATTTTTAGTTGTCCTGGTGCAGTTTAGCAGCTGAAAATAGGGTGAGTCAAAACTGGATTAGCCAGCTTTCCAGACTGCTGGCAACAACAGTTTGAGCTGGCTTATTAATTCTGATGTTCTTGCCCCATGTTAAAAAGAAGTTGCTTAGGGAGGGGGAGGCTTTTGATACTCCAGTGTTTTTCAGGGACGGGTTTTTTACATGTAGCTTTTTGTTGTTTTGTTTTAACCCGCGACTGATAGCTTGTATTTGAAAGCTTCTAAATGGTGTGTGGTGTTTCAGTGGAAATAAAGATTGGTATTAGTACACTTCTGAAAAGCAAATATAGATGAAGTTGTTAAAAGCTGTTGTCCTCTTGCAGAACTTCAGAGGAAGGGGAAATAATCGTGGCTACAAAAACCAATCTCAGGGCTACAACCAGTGGCAGCAGGGTGTAAGTAGTCCCAACTTTACTTTTTTACTGATTTTTTTTTTTTAACTTGAATATTTCAAAATGCTGACTGAAATAATTAGATGTGTAATCAAAACTGGATATTAAAGTTTTCTAATGCTAGGTAATACCACTATAAATAGTTTCCTGTGCAAAACTTAATCTGGCTTGATGGTCTTGACATATCAAATATCAGCTGTGGCTTAACGGCCTTAATGGTATGTAGTATTTGGTGTCACATTACTGCTGTGAAGTGAGCTTGTAACTGCCTTCCGTTGTTCAGAAACTTGCTGCTATTGGAGAGGATTTTAATCTTCTCAAGTTCCGGGGGAACTAGATGTTTGTTAAATGCTTTTTTTTTCTGTAAGAAATGTAACCATTTTGTGATTGCAGATTAAAACTGTTTATTCTTTATTGCAGCAATTCTGGGGTCAGAAGCCATGGAGTCAGCATTATCACCAAGGATATTATTGAATACCCAAATAAATGAACTGATACATATTTCTCCAAAACCTTCACAAGAAGTCGACTGTTTTCTTTAGTAGGCTAACTTTTTAAACATTCCACAAGAGGAAGTGCCTGCGGGTTCCTTTTTTAGAAGCTTTGTGGGTTGATTTTTTTCTTTTCTTTTTTTGTACATTTTTAATTGCAGTTTTAAAGTGATTCGTAAGAGAACCTCAGCATTGTGCACGATAAGAGAATGTGTCAGTATTTCAGGGTTCTGCATTTTATCTGTAAAATGTGACTTTTTTTTTACCACAACAAAAGTAAAACGTTGCTTTGTACCTGGTGTCTTTTTATTAAAGAATTTTCTCCTTTTTCCCCATCCCCCAATTTCTAAGAAACAGTCGTGAGTCATGTCACAATACGATAGCAATGTTAGCAACCAGATTCGTATGAAGGCTTCTCGGTAGCCCTCAAATACCATGAGATTATGTAAAGCTCCATATTACACTCCATCTTCTCTATGAAGCTTTTGGGTCGGGAGGGGAGGAGGGGGAGGTAAAAGTTTCTGGCAATAACTAGGACTTTTTTGTAACACTTGGAACTCTTTTAAGATGTTGGGGGCAAAGCAGAAACCTGGGGCTAAATAGTGAAGGTGGAGTGTATGTAGAAGCTCCTAAAGTTGTAAAACTCGGTTGCTTTATTTGTGGAGGCTCAAACTTGTGAAGGTACAACACCATAATTTCTTTTCCATTTGTTCTGCATTTTGATTCTGAAAAGAAGCTGGCTTTGCCCATTTCTTATTAAACAAAACTTGTTGTAAATCCAGTTGTCTAATGGGATCTATATGAAGTTAGCTGTGTGTCTGTATAACTCTTTCCCCACAAAATACTGTATACCTAGTGTGCTTGTAGTAGTTACTCCACCATTTTGTAAGCTAATGAAACTGTGAGTCACCCATTTTATATCTTAATTTTTAATCATGTCAATTCTCAAATGGGTGTATCTCCTTAGCCTGCTGATTCCTTTTCTCTTTAAAGAAGGTGGGTGGAGAAGTTTAACTCTAGACGTTTGTTTGCAATAAAATAAATTCATTTTACTCTTGTTTGGGATTGTCGCCATCAAGGTCTAAAATCCCTTTAAGGCTATAAAGAGGGAGAGAATGTATGAAAGTGACGATGTTGGACAGTTTTAAAACTCATTGCTGTGTACATGCTCAAATACTTGTGTTTCTTTAAAATCTAAACTGGTGGTCGCTCTGTTAGACATCTATCACATGTATAATTTCACAGTTTAACATGGTTATGTGTATAGGGCAAAAGTCTTTGAGTTGGCTTGCATCATGTAAATCCACTTAACCTCTTTATTGTAAAATAGACATTAGGGAAGGGACTGGACAGGGAGTAGGATGGGAAGGAAGCTTGTCATTAACAGAGAGCTTCAGTTTGTTTTAACTGCTTATTATGTTCAGCTTTACGCTTCTGTAAAATTGTAGTGGCAATGTTAGCTGCTGACTTGTATTTTAATGCCATGAGACAGGGGAGAGATGTAACCGTTGTAAGTGGGACTCGGCGTGCGCGTGTGAGAACACGTGTCACTGCCGGCCTCGGGCTGTGCTGGCTGAGTCCTCGCGGCAGCGTACCGACTGGCAGAGGCTCCCTGGCAGCAGCCTAGAGCTGCAGTCCGTGTAGTGTGCTGCAAACGTCTCTCAAATGTTAGACAATTTCTAGTAGTCTTCAGAAGTCAAGATAAAGTTGTGTTGCTCTTCTAGCCTTTATAGCAGATGCATATTGACATTAAACATTAACAGCACCACCTCCTTGTTAATATTGCTTTAAATCATCCCTTTACTTTGAATGAAAAAAATGTAAATTGTCTTTAAAGAAACGCTATTTAATGAACTAGAAATTTGGGGAATTGAAACCCAAATGTGTTCTGCTGAAATGGAATTTTCTTTAGACTTGGAAAAAAAAAGTTTAGCGTAATTAAAGTCCATCTCCCTTCTACCCTCTTCACGAGAACTAACACTTTGTATGGAGTGCTGATCCTTTGCTTATTTTGGTACTCTATAAAATGATATAGTCTTAAACTGAAATATAAGAGCCTACACTTACTATGTGGTTGTAAAGCTTGTATTTCAATTCAAAAGTCTGGGATGTTTTGTTTTCAAACCTTTCCCACACATGAAGCACTTCACCTGTCTCAAAAGAGGAGTATCTTGTTTCTGTTAAAAATGCTCCTGTATGACAAAAGCTGTTTCGGTAACTTCAGCACGGGCTGTGCTGCTCGTGTTCTGAGGAACAGAATTCAAAAAAGCTTTGGCACGTGCACCACTGGGGCAGGTGTAGTTCAGAGAGGGCACAGGAAAGTCCCCCGTAGGTCCTGCTATGGTTTATCACAGTAGAGTGGAGCCCAGCACTTGTGTGAGGCTGTGTGTTCAGCCTGGGTCTGCCCAGAGAGACTTCCTCAGTATAGCTGTGGTTATTCATAGAAAAGGGATTTGGTTTGGCAAGTGAAAATGGCTTTTCTAGAAAAGCCGTTACCTAGAAAATCAGTAATACTAAAATTGTGGTTTGCATTTAAAAAGGACAATATCAAACTTGGCTGGTGGCTACAGAAAGGTGAGGAAGGCACAGCTAATACCTTGCCAACACAAGAGGGACAAGCCATCTGTCATATTGTGTGATTTCTTGCCGCTTACGAGGGCTTGTTTATGTGCAGGAAAGTACCCGGATTACAGCAGCTGTGCTGCTGGCAGCAGCTGCACAGACACTGACCTACAGCTGGGGTTTGGGTTTGTGTTTTTGGGTGGTTTTTCATATTGGAGGGCAAACTGGGTTTGCTTTTTTTCTATGGGTTTTTTCCTAATGGAGTACAAGCCTGGAGAACCTTGGGCCTGGCTCTGCGGCAGTAGGAGCGTGGCTTATGATGCCTGTGTGGCTCCTGGCAGCAGGAGCACTGCTGCTGGTGGTACTCTCCCTGCAGCCCTGCCTGCTGAGTCTGCCGACATCCCTCATCCTAGAACAGGTTGTAGCCACCCTGCATCGCATGAGGGGGTCATGCACGCCTGGCTGCAGACTGAAGGCAGGTCTGTGCTGGGTAATCCTGGGAGGAAGCGCTCATTTAACAACAAAACATAAACTCCAGTTGTATTTCTGCCTTTGCTAGTAACAGTCGCTAGGATACACACACACTGTGTATAGGGAGGTGCTTGCCTGACATGCAACAGTCTTGGCAAGGAGCTCGGTCCTGGGTCAAAGGACTTTGTAAATGTGCTCTCAGCTGTGGGAGAGGCAGGCCAGGCTTTGGTCCTGGGGTGCCATACGCGATCCCTACCCCCAAACCCCGGCTCTGCTGTCGGGAGCTGACCCTTCCAGTGCTGCACTGCTTCCTGTGCTGCACAGGGAGTACTTGGCAGTGCTGCCGCGTGTGTAGGAGCTCAGTGTAAGTGGTGCCTGTACACAAGTTCCTTTCTGTGCCTACTGCAGGATAGCTCTTCATCAGTGAGGACGTTTTTAGACATTGTGCCCAATTTTTCAGATAGCAGAATGAAGCAGTGTTTTGGCAATGTCACATGCAGTCCAAGCCACTTGCATTTTAAAAAATATTCATGGTGTAAGCCACTAGTTCGGGTATTTTTCTTAATTTCTCGCAATGCTAGAACGGTGTTTTTAATTAGAAATAGGTGATGAAGTCACCTTTTAAGATTAGGAAGTTTCCTTGTTCATGACCTTTTGAAAAGCTAGGCCAGTGCTTTCTAGAAGGGCAACCTCAGACTAAACCACAAGAAATCAAACTGAGTTACAGAGAAAGGTGAAGCACTTTGAGACTCCTGCAGATGTTTCACTGCCAGAGGCGGGGCTCTCCCAAGTGAAGAAGTGTGCATATACCGTATTTGTGAACTAGCAAGCAAGGAGCAAGTACTGCTGGAGACGATTCGGTCCAGAGTGCTGTGGAGGACAAGGAAAGCTCCAGGATGTCAGAAAAATCTCCTGAGGGGAAAGCTCCCTCAGGAGCAGCTTTGTAAGTCAGGTGTTAAGAAACCGGGCTGTGGTGAACTTAAAAGTAGCGCCTCTCTCTGTCGTGCACAGTTCTCATCCTAGGCAAAGCCCCCTGCCCCGTGCAGGTGGAGGGGGGAAGGACACCTACTCTTAATAATGGCAGATTAGTGGTTACTTTTGTGCAGCGTTTCTCCTTTGCAAGGCACGAGCCATCTCCCCCAGCGCAGCAGGCCTCTCCAGAGCCAGCCCTCGCAGGGAACTGGCTGAAATCGGGACTACACCAGCAATTAATCTGGATGCAACTCTTGCCTTAGTTTGTCTTTCTGCCAGTACTGGGAGCGGCAGGAGGATTCAGCAATGAATCGGTTGCTGTGTTGTAGCTTAAAAAAACCTCAATTGTGGCTTAAAAAAGATGCTAAATACTTAACACATTGCCAACATCAAAAGTGGAGAAACAAAGGCAAGTGTAAAAAACCTACAAACACAATTACTTGTGCGGGTGACTTGATAGACAGGTGTTACTTTAGGCCAAGGTTTTTGTTCCCTCTTCTGGTTTGATTGACAATCTTTGATCTGCAGAGTAATTCTGGTCCTAGAAGTTACTGAAGTCAAAACTAAGAGTAAGACAACTCAGCCAATTTTTCCCTCAAACTTTTTCATGCTCAAAAAATTTTTACAACTTGGTAGTCCAGGGCAGATCCAAATTACACCAGTGATGTGGGGATCTCCTGCCTGGTCACATTAGTCCATGTTGATGCCTCTGCCACTCTGTGCTCTGGAGGTTTTCCTCCAGGTTTTAACAAATACTTGATTGCCTTAGATGTGGGGAGGTCTGTGCTGGCACTTAACAGACCACAAGTTCTGAAATGGTGCTGATGCCCAAGACAGTTGCAAAATAAAAAGGCTCAGAACAGTACTGAAGATCTCCCTGGATGTAAGTGCACGCCTAAAGTACCAATGATTGTTTACAAGGTGGGAGATGCATGAAAGGCCTGATTCTCTCTTTTTAGTTTCCATGTAACCTACTCAGACACAGCTAGAGCTATATTTGGGCTCCGCTGAACTTTCAGCATTTTGGAGCTGTTGAGCAAGTAGGTAAGGTAAGCCTTATTGTAAAAGAATTTCTATCTTTGTGGTAAGAAAGTAGTAAGAGATGAGGGAGAAGAAATGAGTAAGCATAGAAGGAGAAATTGACTGCAATATTTTTTTCTGAAGCAAATGACACTGGGGGTTTGCTCACATTATGCTGAGAAACAAGGTTCAGAAAAGTTGAGCTAGCAGAGGCGAGTCCACATGCAGCACCATGTGCGGGTTGCGAGCAGCAGAGCTCTGTACCCCAAAGCCTGGCACCCCCACATTGTGCATACTGTGTCTTCTCCACTACATCCTCCCTGCTGCTGTCCGAGCACCCGAGGGAACAATCACAACAGGATGTTACTGTCTCAGTCGAGGTCACCCTCTGTACCAAACTGGTTTTTTTTTGCCTTGGGTTTTGCAGATTCTCTGTCTCTCTGTAGGTTGTAGCATTGCAGAAATTTTGTTTCTGGACATGCAGTCCATGCTCCTGCTTGCAGCAGGACTGGCACTAGTGCTCAGGTCAGCCGTGGCTTTGTCTAGATGAAGCCTGAAAACCTGCAAGGGTGGAAATTGCGTGACCTCTCTGGGCAGCCCAACGCACTGCCCTCAGAGTAAAGCAGTTTGTCCTGCTGCCTGGCCTGGAGCTCCCAGGCTGGAGTCTGTGGCTGCTGCCTCTGCCACGCCACCTGCAGCTATCAGGAGGTGTTTGGCTCCATCTTTGTAACTGTCCTGCAGATAATATAAGGCTGTTACTAGGTCACCCCACAGCCACCTCCTCCTCGGACTACGTCCAACTCCTTCCACTGTTTTTCCAGAGGGTAGGCACTTGAGCTCCCTGGACATACCTCAGGAGCCCGTCACTGGAGCCTCTATAGTTTTTCAGCACCCTTGTTAGGTGAGAGGCCCAAAGCTGGACAGCAATACTGGATACACTGCCTCCTCAGTGTCACATGCTGGCGGATAAGCGCGTCCCTTGATTTGTTGGCCACGTACTTCCTGATGGAGCCCAGACTGCAGCTGGACTTATTTGCAGAGAGAACACTCCCCTGGCCCATGTTCAACTTGGCATCCACTGTAAGTCTTATCCTTTTCAGCAGGGCAGTTATTCAGCTCTCTGCTTCCCAGCCTCTAGTGGACACACTATTATGCAAGCAGCCACTATGTAAAAATAACTATAACAATAATAATAACAGCAATACTTAAAATCTAACTTATTAAATGGATAAATAGTAAGTTAAGCACCTCAAAAAGCAACATTAATTTTAAATTACTTGTGCAAATTAAATGTGTATTCTCCCCATTTATTTTGGGAGACCTTGGAGAAAGCAGCCAAGATATGCAATAAGAACAATTTCAGTACTTATGCATCAGTGAACGCTACACTTAAATATCAAAAACCATATCTGGATTCCAGGCCTAGGACATTCCTTCAATCATACCTTTTGCATGAACCTGCCTGCCTTTTTTTTTTTACGAAATGCATCTCCTGTGTGGAGCAGGGGCCACCAAATGCCATGCCGACTGCCGACGCTCAAGGTGACTGGCTGGTTCCCATGTGTGGCTGCGATAGGAGCTGCTTCCTCCAAAGGGAAGGAGGATGTGGAAGGAATCGCTGTGATCCAGTGTTCCAGTCGGAAGGGCTGCATGCTGAGCCCAGCCCTGCTCGGCAGTGAGAAAACTCCAGTCTGTTTGGCAGTGAAGAAGGTGGTGGAGGCCGGGAGACACTTCCTGAAGATTAACGTCTCCCCAGTGGCTCCCGAACATTCATGGGAGGGGGCTGCTGCTGCTGCTGCTTCAGCAGCCATGTTGGCACAGCCACGGGATATTTATGTGACTTCACAGCCTGGCAGCTAGCCAGCCAGTCCTTTTTTATTTTTTTCCTTCAAGGAAACACCTGCGGAAGGGAAATGAGATGCTCCAAGCATTTCTTTCACCAGATCCTAGTACAGATGATGAAGAGAAGTTTTCAGGAGTGATCTTGCCTTTATAGGTGCTTACTGCCTTGAAAGGTGTGTTATCTAGCAAGTACAAGTATCCTCTAGTTCCAGAACAAACCAATGAAAATTACACTGCTGAAAGCAACTGAAGGGCTGATGGGGGAAGGCAGGGAGTGGATGGGCTCCTTCTTCAATGGTGGCTGTGTCTTAAGTGTTCCAGTTGGGGTGAATCTCACTGGAGGCCACCAGTAGATGGACAGTGTTGCTGAGGTATCAGTAACTGAACTCCTCCGAATTTTGTCCGGTCTGCTGCCATACCATCCTTCACTCTGCTGGAACAGAACATTGCTCTGAGGGAGCGGCTTCCTGACCATCTGGTAGGTGGCCACTCTGTGACCCACTTCGATGCTCTTGAGATACATCTCTTAGAAGATCTTGAGAGCGCAGGTGTGGGTGACAAGAGAGGTACAGACTGAGACATGGTGTCCCTAGTAGAAGGATGAATGGTGATACAGAAAATGGTGAACAGAAATAAATGGTGACTGGCTTTTGGGAAGGGGGAGTAGCATTGTGCTTGTTAGCAGGGGTAGGAAGCCTTCTACCCCCTCTAGTGGTTCGAGGGGACTTTGTGAGGTGTAGGAAGAAAAGGCTGAGCCTTTGCTGGGAGTCTTAGTAGGCAGTTACTGAAGAACATGGCACTGGGATACTACTATCAGAGCTAAGAAACCGAGTCAAACAAGTTCTGTCATGGCCTCCTCAGTGCTGCCTCAGGGCAACCCTCAAGGGCTTTAAATCTTGGATGAAAGCATTATAAGCAGAGCATGTAACAATCACTGGTAGTTCCAGGTTTTTTGGTGGGACCTGAACAGGGTACTGTCCCCTCTATTTTGAGGAACAGGCTGTTGGCTGGCTTTTTTCCTCTATATTTGCTCTGTGAAGGATTCCTGCAACAGCCATTTGTGGTAATGTATATGCCCAGTAATAAACTGTTATTGGCTTTTCATCTTCAGCAATATTGCTACTATCTCAGCCATAGCCTGAGTGTTTTCTGACAGGGAAGGGGATGTTACCTTCCCTTTAATCACATAAGTAACATACCCTAAATACTCTGTTGGCG
The DNA here is from genome assembly GCA_035584735.1 of Pseudotriccus pelzelni. Taxonomy (NCBI): domain Eukaryota; kingdom Metazoa; phylum Chordata; class Aves; order Passeriformes; family Tyrannidae; genus Pseudotriccus; species Pseudotriccus pelzelni. Next base: position 37,569,047 of record JAWMRA010000113.1, read on the forward strand.
GAGATTGGGGGCACCCAGACTGTGAATTTGTTCAGATCAAGGAGCAACGGGCAGATGGGCTGGGTGGATCTCTCATCCTGTTTCCACAGCATCTGTGCGGTGTCACAGTGATGAGGTGGTGGAGGAAAATTTTTCTCACAGTTTTTTGCCACCTAGCAAAGGTAAATGTGGAAAGAACCCTTGACCTGGATGACAGAAAGCAGGATTATCAGCCAGAGTTGTAAAGCTTGTAAGTGAACTCCAAAGACCTGTCACATATGCACATGCAGGACTGAAGGCCAAAGTGTGTCAGGGATAAATGTACACCATGACCACCAGAGTTGATCACAAGCCATTTACCATCAGGAGGACATGAGGATCTGTTGTCCAGGGAGAAAACTCACACTGGCCGAGAGCGCACCTGCTGCTCTATTTTACAGTGTTTGACAAAATAAACGAGTTTAAACAACAAGCAAAGCATGTTTCCTTCTCTCCAGAGCAGGAAGAGGGGGAACCTTTGCCTCTGTTTAACAGATCAGCACGATATACAGGCTGGATATTTTTGGAGATGTGGCCACTCTAAAGAAAAGGATCCCTGCAGTGGTAATTGTTTGCTGCCATAGTACATTTTAGGTACTGCCAGTGGGCTCCTGGCATGTTCAGGAAATTTGAGGGTTCTGACACAGCCTTGCTCATGACAGATGACAGAAGCTGGAAGGATTAAAATAGCCTCAGAACAAACTGCTCTTAATCTTTAAAATAAGCAGACATAAGGATGCCGTGACCTATTCCTGCAGGAACAGGCAGACCCACTGCTGGATGGCTCTCAGGCAAATTATGAACCTAAGCAGAGAAAAAACAAAGAGTGCGTGAGAAAGTGGGAGCCTACGAACCATCTCAGTCAGAGTGCTGTTAGCCACGAACAAAGGTCTGAGCATTCCTCAGATTGTCTCATCCAAAGTTCTACCCCTCATCTGCATGCTGCCCCACCTCCACTTGAAGCTTTAGCCACTGTACTTGCTTACAGTGCAATATTTTCATTTTAAGTGTAAGAAGGATATATGTTCCAAGGCCTTGAGTCACCTTAATTAAACTCAGCTCCACTTCTGATATTTAATAAATTAATATAGTTAATAAATTACTGAAATACTTCAATTAGAAAAAACCCAAACCGTCAAAGGATCATCCTGATATCTGCACATACTGTAAAACTTTTGGTTTGATCAGTTTTCCAGGGCACGAACAACATATTTGTTTCAAACTTTAAATGGAATACAGCAAAAACTTTCACTGGTAACCACGTAGCTCTTGATCTAAATGCCTGGACAGGAATGAGAGAAGTATGGGAATTAGTCTACTAAGTTGGAGAAAATCTTTCGCTGGGGAGCTCATTACGACTGAATTCACACAGTAGTTCATTGTTACCTGGGTTGCTTACACCAGAAATAACAAACGTGCTTCCTCCAGGCCTCAGAAAAACCCAAAAAAACTACCAAAAGCCAGACTCCGTGACAGGAGATGACCTTTCCTTTGCAGCACCCGAGGACTTGGGGTGGGCTGTGACAGAATAGCACGGAGGCCTGCAAAATGCAGCGAGGGCCGTGGTCTCCCAAAAATCGCTGCCTGAGTAAGGACATGACTTATGAGTTTGGGACGTAACGAGCTGTAAATGCCTCTGCTGTCACCTTCAAAAGAGTTCCTCGGTTTTGAGCCTGTTTGCAGCTGTCGATGGCTGAGGCAAGCCCTTTGCTTCAGTGAGAGGCAGGGAAGAGCAGAGTCAACCTGCTCACCTGCATCTCTGGCACTGGGGTTGGCAATTAACCTTGGATCGCCACGTTTCAGTCTGTTGCCTCGACAGGGATTTTCCTTCCTGAAGGACCTGGAGGACACAGGGTGCCCTTGCGCAAGTGTCCCGAGCGTGCACTCCTGTCGGAGGAAGCTGGCACACACCTTTTCCCAAGAGTATCACTACTGCAAGGAACAGGAAGAGACAAGGTGTGGAGGAGCTACGGGGGCCATAAACCCATTCCTTTATTTTGCTGGTGTTGTAGGCGGCTTTAAGGAAGGATTTTAGTAACTTTGGGGACAAAAACTAAGTATGCTTGTCAGTCACTGTTCAGTGACCCACTGATGTAACTGTCAGTAAACTAAACAGGATTTCAACAGCTGTACAGTTTCCAGTTGCTGTGCTTCATTCTCTCCCTTCTTCTGGCTCATTCAGAGGGCTGAAAACCAAGCATCTTCAAAATTACTATTTCTCTTCCTTTCTAGTAAGTGTCTGGTAAATTTTAATTTAAGGAATATTTTGAACATCGAGCAAGCAAAAACTATCACATGTCATTAGCAGCAACACTTAGACGTCTGAAAATAAAATACAGAGGCTTAGTGTGTATTTCCACCAATGACTCAAATTTAAGAAACTAGCAGTAAGGAATAAGTAGGGATACAGCTCACTAATTTAAAAAAAATAGTTATGTAATTGTTTTCAAATGTTAAAATTACTTCTATAAAGTTACTGTAATTTTATTATCAATGTATCCTAATTTATGACAACTGATAGCTTTGAGATTTTTTTGGTTTATCTAGTCTCTCACCTTTTCAATGTGGTAACCCATCAGTCATCTTCAATCCACTTTCCACAGCTGGCTGGGAAGCAGCCTAGCCAGCCCTTTCAGGAATTATGCGAGACATTTTCCCCTGCATGTTTAGCCATAAGCATTCTTCCCTCTGCTGTTGCAGGCCCCCTCTTTCACACCGAGTCCTGCTCACAGCCTCCTTGTCTTTTATCCCCACCCTGTCCTATTCAGCAGAGTCCCTGACATTTAGTTAGCTCAGTTCCACCTCAAGTTTTAGTACATACTGAAGCTCAAACATGTCAGCCAGGCTGCCTCTGAATGCTGCCTCTTTCTCCATTTTTCTGTTCACATCTGGCAGGGTCATTATACATTCTGCCCAGCGAAGCAGAAGTATTAGATTGGTTATCTACACAAGGCAGATACATCCAGCATTTCACGGTTACAGGCCAGAATTGCTAATACTGTAGTTAAGCTGTTATTGAGCTAATATCCTTAAATGCAGTAACTTAAACCAACACCAATTAACACCAGAGAGGATTTAATGCTGCAGTTTTCTCCAAATTTTTTGACTTACACAGTATCATAATGCTGCTCCTTTCTCCTCACTGGTCACAGTACGTGTGTGAAGGATGCCATGATGCACATGCTCTCTCCTTTCCCATCAGCACAGAACACCATTCTCTTCTTTCTCTACAACTGCTATTTGCCAAAGAGTACATTTTTATCCCCGTGCTTTTGTTGCCTAACTCCCCTAAGCTGAACTATGACCTCACAGCCAAAAGACCCCCTGCTTAGGTTGCACTTTCTTTTCTCATGTCAGATAGGAGAGAACTCAACCATGTATTAAAACAGGAGCTTGCTAAGACCTGCTTCGTGGCTCGCTCAGTTTCTCACTGCTGCTCTAAGGGCTTTATGAAGCAACACCTCCCATCCCAAAGGGAAGGAGCCTCCCTCCCTCCTTGGCCCCCTGCCCAGCACAGAACCAAGGAAACACTTTTCTGAATTAGCTACCAATTCACTTCTGAGTTCAGATTTTGCAGTGAGGACAGGAAGTATTTCACTGCACTAACTCAAGTTCTTATGATGAGTTTTTTATATAAAATACTGAAATTAATGTCCTCAATAAAATGAATCTTTATTTTTTCCTCCAGAAGAAACAAGAGAAATAGAGGGGAAAAAAAAAAAAGAATTAGGTTATGCAGGTTTGTTTTCTTCTTGTATGAGGCCAATCCACAGAGGCTAAAAGTTTAATTTTCTCAGTGTAAATAACATGTTTGTTTAGTGCTCTTGCATATATTTTCAAAATAAATCAGTAGAGCAATACTGCCGTTTACATCTGGAGTCTCAAACCTCCCTCCACCAACCTGAGTCAGTAACAGATCACAAACTCTCTCAGAGTAAGTACAGAATGGGGGGAAAGGACTATTTTTGCTCAGTGAATGCCTTTAGACCAAAAAATTCTTACAACATTATAGACTATAAATCATTTTATAAACAAATAAATACAGTGTGTCAATCCTTCAGACAGAAGGAAGCAAGGAATATGATGTCATCACTCATCTTTTTAACAATATTCACTTAGACCTAACACTGTATTTCCAAATAAGATGGTTTCCTTGAAATCATAGTGACATTTCTTTTAACCATAAAATGTACAGTGTTACAAAAAATAGTGAAGTAGAACACGCCTTTTAACAAAACCCACAAGAACAAACTACTGACCACTGGTACTTAGAACTAATGTAAATTATTATTCCACAACTGTAGGGATTGTCTTAAATAGCAAGATTTTCAATCAAGTAAAAAAATTAGTTACTTACATGATTTAGATTGCTTCTGAATTTTATTCAGATTTTATTCTTAGTTTCATACAGACAGAACAAACATGGAAATCCTTTAACTTCACAATGTATGTAAGTTATCTGGTTATCCTGCAGCTGAAATCTTACAAAGGCCACTGATCTCACCCATCTTGCAAAAGCAAAGCCTTCATCTACTGTTTAAACACTTGTGTTTTACGAACAGCACTGTTACCTATAGCACTGAAGATACATTTACTCAACAGCTGATGAAAATATTTTCCTGTATTTAAGTAAGATGTAATTACAACTTTGCTAAAATGATCCACTCTGTGTACAACGGAAGTTAAAAGCAGTCCCAAACCAGTGCCATTAATCCTCTCTGTAACAGAACACATCAGTTTCCAGATGTTTCACAGGAGGTCATTCCTAACTATGTGCACAGTCACACACATACACACACGCATGAAACAAAGCAAGGCTTGTACAGACTTAAAAGATTCACTATGAATTTCTGGCTCAGATTTGCCAGGAAAACCACGATTTGTCCATTTTAGACACCTCGCACGTTTACAAGTCAGACTGACATTTTTGGACCACCTTCTCCCAAAGCTGTATTAGACCACAACCTCCTCCACAGAAGCCTATGAATCGCTTCTTTCATTGCCAGTTTGTTTTTTTTCTGGATCTAGATAACTGCCTTCAAATAAAATTCTGTTTTTCATTCCTTCTTTAAGCATTCTTTGCCGGATCTTTTGTTGAGCCAAATTGTACCTGCAGTAAAACCTAGAGGAGGGGATGAAAAGAAAACATGATTCCCTGCCTTATATGAGTCACAGTAGCAGATCAGACTTATTCAGCCAGTTGAAAAGTTGCAGCCACATATGAAAATACTAATAAAATTCAGCATGCTGCCTTTGGAATTAGGACAGAAGGATGGGGTACGCAAAGGAAAAAAAGAAAGAATTAAGAAAAATGGAAATAACTGGGTGGCTTGAACTCTGAAGGATTCAAGAAACAATAGCGAGTTTTTAAAAAATACATGAACATAAAAATCCAATCACACTGAACTGTTTCCCTTTAAAAAAGAGGAATATCTTGGGGGGAAGGAAGAGGATACTTTGCTAGGCAAGTTTTTTAATGGAGTTTCAAAAGCAGTGTGAAATACCGTTCCTGAAAACAAACATGGGGATTGTGTAGTACAGTTCAGCCAACCTGTCAAAACTGAAGAAGCATCTTACATACCAGTATCCCAGCATTGTGGAAATAAAGCCACCAACTGCAAAGTCGCAAGATCTTCTAACTCGACCTGAAAAAAACAAAACAAAAATCCTCCAAAAAGTTAAGAGGGAAAAGAGCCTTGGATGACTTCCCATTATTAATAACACCTAACAGTAAACAGGAATTTTTTTTTTGAGAATACATATATAACCAGAAGGAATCAGTACTTACTAGTTGCTAAAAAATGTCCAAGACCCACAACTAAAGACCCCAGGGAGCCATAGAGCACGGATTCTCGTGCACATGGGACACTTTGAACATCAAGAAATCCCAAGAGTTTAAAGGACTGTAAGACAAAATAAAAAACACATCATAAACTTAAAAAAAATAATCACTTTTGTAGAAGTCTATGATGCAAACTCTATTGTAAAACCGACTTGTTATTTTAGTAGTCAAATATAACCACTTGAGGATTTCCTGCTTGCAGGGTTATAGCTAAGGAAAAGTGAACATGCACAGCTGTATCAGGAATGGTTTTGGAAGAATTAACTACTAATTCACGCAATATAATTTTCTACAAACCTGTTGATCCATCATTTCTACTGAATATTATAAAATGACTACTTAATTTTCCCCCTTTACATTCCCCAAAAAAGGAAGGGAGAAAATTCTTAAGAATGCAGGTTTTTTGTTACATCACAACACACAAATAAGGTTACAATCAAGTACACAGTTAGTCATGCCATGTAATTTTAGTATCTGAAAAGGCAAATGTGCTTTAAAAAAAGTGAAATTACTAGAGAATGACCATGTAATAGAGAACCTTGTACTGAACAGTGAATGAAAACGTTTATAAACCAGTAATTTTTAACCTAACTCTATGTACAGACAGGGGTTGGGCACAGAAATTCTTCTGTACACAACAAGTAATTTTTTTAATTGACCTACTGGTAAAAAAAAAAAAAATCAAACTTCTACATATGTTGTCTCCTACGTATAAACTACCCTTTTATTTCACTCAAATGGCAATTACACGTGGCATTCACGAAGTCAACTGCGAACTGAAAAGTATGATTTTCATTTCAGAGACGCCTACTCTGGCTTCTGCATGCAACTCCTACTGCCCACCTGACAAACATCCTTGCAAATTCAGGCTGGCACCACAAGCAGGAGGGAGAAACTGCATACAGACAGGATGCCTCAAGATGACATGGGACAGGGCCAAGGTGGCTGCAACGCAGTAACATCTGCACATCTTTCTGCTATCATTCTTTTGTCAGTGTTGGTGTGAGAACACATCTTCGTTCTGTTGCGTTTAAGTCCTTAGAGCATTAACTGCCATGTGTGAAACTGTACCTAAATTCATCAAAGACGACCAGTTTATTTTTTGTAAAGGTATTCTACTTGGTCAAAGTGGATTTTGAGGATGGAGAACTACAATCAACTGTTCGCGGAGGGCCGACATCTCTGAGACAAGTCACTGCAAAACTCTGGTAACAGGGATGGTGAGCATCTGACAACAGCTGGATTTGTGTGCAAGTATGGAAATCCCCATCGTTTGTTTTATCCATGTTCCCTGTGGAAAACCATCAGCTGCTTCCACATAATCCCTGTGTACAGGCCAGACAGAAGGCATGTGGTGTGTGTTGGTCGAATCTCCTAAAGAGCAATTTCAAGTACTCTCGCATGGAAGAAGTCAGTGGACACGCTGCTGCTGTTGTTGGCCAAGGAGGTATCCCTGCTACATCCGTGCAGCATGATGCACCATTTTAAAATAGCATTTCACCTGTTGCCGAACCGGGAATCATTTGTTATGTCTCTAACCACTGCGACCACCGGCGTTAAGGAGGTTCGAGCGTCACGACGGCGTTTCGCCCACAGAGAGAAAGTCCCACGGACGGGGTGGGGGTGGGTCCGGGGGAAACAAACCACACGCCACCCCTCCCCAACCCCACCCACTCGGCCCTACAGAGCCTCGGTCCTGCCGTGGGTTTCCGTGCATTGTTCCCTAATTATTTCCTCTGGAGGTGAAACAGCGGGCTTGGGGGTCACGGCCGCTCTGCGACGACCTCCCGTGTCCCCAACGCGGGACTCCCGCGGGGACACGCGTGCCCGTGCGGCTATTCCTCACTCTCCTCCTCCTCCTCCTCCTCGCCCCTCTCCGTCCCCCCCCTTCCCCCCCTCCATTACCTTCCTCGGCTCAGAGTCGCCCTCGCCCGCCATGACGCGGCAGCGCCTTCCCGCCCCGCGGCCCCTCCGCTCCGCTCCGCTCCGCCCCGCCCCGTCTCTATGGCGCCCACGGAAGGGGCGGGGGCGGCCGCGCCGGCGCCATTTTAGGTCCCGGCGCCGAGAGCGGGATTCCAGCGAAAATCCTTTGTTCGCCGAAATGGGTCACCGAGCCGGGGGGAGAGGGGGGGCGCGCGCACGGGCGCACGGGCACGCGGGCAAGGGGCGGGCTCGTCCCTCCCCTCTCCTCCCCTTCCCTCCCCCGTCCTTCCCGCTCCAGGCGCGCGCCTCCGCCGGGCGCGGGCGGAGTCCGAGGGCAGCGATTGAGTCCTGCCTCCCGGTTCTCGGCTCTCGGCGGGAGCTCCCGGGGCTGCGGGGGCTTCCGGGCTCGGGTGTTCCGTAAATGCTGGGAGAGCGGCCCTGCCGCAGGTCCGCCTTGTTGAAAGCCAAAAGAGAACCACGGGGCTGGGGGATGTAAACACGCTCCTGCTGGGAGGAGGTGGTGACGGGATCCCTCCCGGCGTGCAGGTAGCCTGAAGGATGTGGGGATATTCCCCCCCGACGGCAGATGGGGGAGGGTTGATTTTCCGTGACCGCAGCCCAGAGTGCTGGAAAGGGACGAGGAAAAGATGGCTTGTGCGGCTGGCGGAAAAGTACCCCGATGGAGGAAGAATGGTTTGGAAAGGAAGCGCTCTGGAAAAGGGCCCCTTGTGAGGCCATGTACGTGTGCTTCGGGCAAAACCCCAGTGGGTTCGGTAGGGGTAAAGCCTGTGTTAAACCAACTTGGACATGGTGGAAATGACCTGTTAGGTGTGTAATTGTACCTGCAGTAAGGATGTGAAGAGGTAAATAATGCCAAGTGACTCAGAACAGAGTTACAGTTCCGCAAGGTACTGTAAAAATACATTTTGCCGCAAGAAAACAAGCCTCTACCTGCTAAGAAGTGAATTACAGGGTAGGGTCAATTTAGGACCTTTTCCATCTTAGCAACGAAGTGTCACAAAGATGAGAGATGTGTAATACTGCTCTTTGATTTAAAAAATAGCATGTCTTGACCTAGGAGGCATGAGATGTCTTCAGACCTTGTTAAATATTATTATGTATTTGGTTTTTTTTTAATCCTATGCTACATAAAACAGTCTTTTTCACACTGAAATTTATGTCAATTTTATCTCATTACTTACGTGTTTGCAGGATTTTGGAAACAATGTACTTTCACACATAATCGATTTTCATGTATCACTAGCTGAAAAGTGCTACTGTACATTTGCATGAGCTATTTTAAGTCCCAGATGCGACAAGTCGCAATCCTTCTCAACAGTCCCAATCTATCAATATTTTGTCGTCTTTGTAGATCTTGCAGGCAGTGCTCTGAATTCACAAAACACACTGATTCAATACATTTACTATCCATTTTAAAAAGATCAGTAGGAGTCACTTGAATTGTGAGTAGCTTGGCCTGTTTAGAGCTAATGTGTATTATGGATGTAGTGCTGCAAGTACAGGACGTTTGCTGTAATGTGTGAAAAACAAAATTATTGGCATAATCTCTCATTGGAAAGGTCTGTAATGTCTGGTTTTATCTTGGTTTAAAAATTAAGCAGTGACAAACATTGAGGACTATAACCAGGAATCGCAAGAATGTGTTAATATGTCTGAGATTAACAAGGCCACAGTGGTGAGAAACTGACACTGCTTTTACTGCTGATGAGGTGGCCTGGCCTGCAGCAGTTTATATTTTGAAGGTGAAGAGTGGAAGGATCTATTTTTCCTTGAAAGAGGAAATTGGTTTTAGCATTAAGGTGCTGGAGAGCGGAGAACACAAACAGAGCATCTTCTGACTGATAGTCAAGAATAGGCTAAGAAGCGTGTGGTTTTCCCTGTATGTTACGTATCCCTTTTCCAAACAACCAAATCACACAAATTACACTAAAATATCCATTGCTAGTAAACATATTCAATTTTCCCCCTCTCTTTTTGGTACTCAGTGATTACTCTGCTTTATTGCTATACCTCACGGTTCTTCATCTAATTCAGAAGCCGCTCTAAAATTAATAACTATTACCCTTTGTGGAGTTAGAAGTACACAGAGGGCTGCTTCTCAGTCCTTGGGATCAGTGAAGATGCTGGAGCTGGAGCCTCCTTAGCTTAAGAGCAGAGGGACCACTGACAGGACACTTTGGGATAGCCTGAAGCATACAGCCATCATTCCCTTGTGTCCCACAGGGGCCTGAGATGTCAGCGTGTGCGGAGGGCAGGAGCTGATGTCCTCCGGCACGTGAGGAGGGCAGGGCTCTTGAAGCGTGGGCCTCACACTTCTGCTGGGTTTACCCTGATGTGCACTGAAGGCTCTGGAAGTAGGATGTTCTTTTTCGCATCATGGATTCAAATAAAAGTGTAGATAGACAGTTCTAGCTAGCTGAAATACAGGTTTTAGTCTGGAAGTTGATAAAGCAGGATGAGGCTGTGTCAGCATGTGGTACCTACTGCTGCATTCATGAGGGTGATAGCACAGGGAATGTGAGAGCTGCTGGATATGCCTGCTGCCTTGCCAACGTGACTTGCTGCAAGGGCTGGACCAACCTTGGCTTAAGACTTTGGTACACCTGGTCCAGCAAAGGCATATCCCAGAGTTTCTTCCACTGTACCTGCCAGTGTGCCTACAGGGAAGGTGGCTGAGCAAGAGCCCTGCATGCCTTCCTCCATTAACAGTGACCTGTGCTGTTTCTGGAAGCTAGGCATCTGGTATATGCAAGTTTGGAATTGTTGCCTTGGATTTCTGAACCAGAAGGACACAACAGATATATAAAAATATTCTTTTTTCTCCTCTTGGAGCTGGATTCCCTTGGCAGAACCTGTCTAGACATGCTCAGTTTTATCAGTCATAGCATGCTGATTGCTCTCTACAGTTTGAACTTTTCCTATATTTATGCAGTTCTTATTTTTATTTGTATTGATCAATAAAGTGTAGCATCCTTAGCTGTATGCCTTTCTGTCTTGCAACTGACATCTTGGGAATGGTTTGGATTGGCTTTTGACAGCAGGTTTTTGTTCTGTCACCCTCCACCTCGGGCCAGACAAAACTCTTGTCAGTCCAGCAGCGGGAAGAAGGCCACCGCGTACAGGACATGAAGCAGCAGACAGACGGTGCTCGTGTCACAGCACTGCAGACAGAAACCTGGATCACTGACTTCTCCAGTGCTTATTTGCTTCATCACACAGAGAACTTTATTGAGGCGTCTGAACCTACATACTAGTAGGTATGTATCTTGTCACTTCTGAAACAATTTTGGGCTTTACTCCCAAGGAGGAGGAAGCCATCACACAAACATGGAATTTCCTACCTTTAGCACCTCCTGGTCATGTAAGTTATTTCTATACCATAAGCTGTTTCTGTAGCCTTGTGGAAAAGCAAGCACATGCAAAAGCTGTGACAGGCTGTCCTAAGAAATACATTTATTAGGTTGTGGATGGTAACCACTTTAGGTTGATGGCCACCACAGACCTTTCAGATAACTAACCTTCATGGTGAATTCAGCATCTCCTGAGGGCTGCATGCTCTGCCTGGGTAGTTTGCGAAGGTCCTCCTGCTCTGTCTGCAGCAGTTTTTAAGTGACCAGTGGAGGCTGGTCTGTCTGTTGGTATCCATACGTATCCTTTCAGCTCCACATGCAACTTAAACTGTTCTGAGGGGGACTGCTGACACCAGAGGTAGTCCAGGCCTTCCTCTTCTTTGCTGGGAATCCTGTCTTCTCCTTTGTACCACCAGCCCTGCCACCTGAGAAGCTGAAAGTTAACACTACACGAAAAGCTGCTTCCTGGCCATGGTGAGGGGAGAAGCAGGTTAGGCTGGTTTTTTTTGAGAGCAAGTGCCTATTTAGATCAAGCACCTCAAGAAATTGCTCTGTTGAAGATGTTGTTTATTAAGTAGCAGGCCATCAGTAGTTGAGGCATGCCTCAGGGCAAATTTTGGAGATGTCCAGTCGGGCATTTTGTCTGTCTTCATAGTCACCCTCAAGCTACTTAAATAGCAGTCAAGAGTAGCTTGTGCTGACCACGTGCCATTTTGTAAGCCTTGAAAGCAAGGAATATTTTGCAGCCCAGAAAGCCAAATGTGTCCTGGACTGTATCAAGCCACCTGGTTGAGTTCTAATCTACTCTGCTCTCTTGAGACCCCACTCTGGGATCCTCAGCACAGGGAAGACATGGGCCGGTTGGAGGGAGCCCAAAGGAGGGCCATGAAGATGATCAGAGGGTTGAAGCACCTCTTCTGTGAAGACAGGCTGAGAGAGCTGGGGTTATTCAGCTGGGAGGAGAGCAGACTCTCGGGATATCTTATAGCACCTTCCAGTAACTAGAGGAAGCCTACAAGAGAGCTGGAGGGGAACTTTTTAGCAGGGCCTGTTGCAATAGGACAAGGGGTAATGGCTTTAGACTGAATGAGGGTACATTTAGACTGGATATTAGGAAGAAATTCTTCACTGTAAGAGTGGTGAGGCACTGGAACAGGTTGACCAGAGAATTGGTAACTGCCCTATCCCTGGAAACACTCAACATCAGATTGGATGGGGCTCTGAGCAACCTGATCTACTTGAAGATGACCCTGCCTATTGTGGGAGGGGGTGGATTAGGTGATCTTCAGAGTTTCTTCCAACCCAAGGTACTGTATGATTCCATGTTTCTGTGATGGTTTTGTGGGGGTAAAAGGTTATTATGATGGCTGCAGAGATAGTGTGCAGTAGGTCGTGTCAGAGTAACCACCCTTGTGGGGACAGGGCAGGCATGAGGAGCGTGAGCAGGCTGCTGTTGCCAAGGCAGTCATCAATCACACTCATGCAATTGAATAAAAAAAACTACTTTTTTTTCCTCGAGCATTTATGTTAATGCAAATTACATTTCAACTGCATGACAGTTTTATTCTGGGTTGGCTTCACTGATCATTTCTGTAGGTTGACTTTGCCTAACTTCTTCCTACCTGCCTGTACAGATGATCTTTTCATCTGCAACACATAAGAGATTTTAATTCAATGTATTCTTCTGAATGCTAAGGAAACAAGGGCAGGCTCCTAATAGCTTTTTTTTTTTTTCTGCCAGATCTCTGAATCTGTTTATGTTATTTAGGCACTTGATTCAAAAAGAAAGAGGGGTTTATATTATAAAAGAAGGCTTATATAAAACATGAGGGTTATAATGAAGTTATACTGTTAGATGTAGAGCTACATTTAAAATTTCCTGACTTATTAGTATCAATTGGACTTAAGGATGATTCTGACTAAAAATAGAAGAGAGTTTTTCTTAGATAACCCTTTTTTTCATATAATGTAAATTGCTTTGTCTATAAGGCATGTTTTGAATGTGTTAGTGGCAATTACTGATGGATACATAAGTTTTCTTGTATATCACTGTAATCCACTTCAAGTAGACGATGGTGTTATTTATTTCTGCCATTTTTGGTCCTTTTTTTTAAGTTGCAGCTTTGTAAGATGTAGAACTTCTCTTTTGAAACTGAAGACATTAGGAGACCTATACTGTTTCTGAAACAAATTTGAATAATGACCTAGTAACCATAAGGTCATAGAAACAGGAGTGGAAGGGACTCCCTTTTTGCCTCAAAGCTGTTTTCCTTAGGCCCGTTTCGTTCCTAACATGTTCATCTAACTTCCCTTTTAAACTTTCCCTTCCATTTCACATCTTAATTTTTCAAAACACAGTAGCTGTCCTGAGGTTTTTATCATGAACAGTGTGGAGGGGGTTTATTATGAACTCTGCACCTCATGTTCCACGTCTGTCATGTGAATGTGTCAGGTTTAGTCTTTATTAACTCCCGAGGGAAAACCGGAGACTGGAGTTAACAAGATATTTGTATGATAATTGTTTCTTTTGGGACATGGTTTCTGAGAATTCATAACAAACTGGAGAGGGTTGCACCACTAAGAAGTTTATTTAGAAATAAGGTGTTTAAATAGCACAACAAAATTAGAAAATTCATAACGAAAAAATATATTGAAGGTTATTAAGTGCTCAGGCACCCTCTCAGACATAAGAATTCCCTTGGCACAAGTCACTGGAGGCTGCAGGGGTATCATGGTGTGCTTCTCCTGTCGTTACACTTTTCCCGATATATCCCACAATAAATAAATTAACTTTTTTGCATTACTGGCTGTGGTTCTTGCATTTTTGCCAAAATTAGGCTAAAGCCCAGTGAAGGGAAAAAACCTTCTTACTGCTTTAATGTACTATAGTCTGGACAACTGGTTCATTTGTAACACAGACAGTGATATAATACAATGATATCACTGAACTGAAGGGTTGGAGAGGAAAGAAATAGTGTGCCAGGAGCCACTTTTGTAATGTGTTTTTCAGGCAATGTGCTGTCCAAGAAGATGGATAATTAGCAGCATAGAGGGAGAGGGGAATCACATTCAAGGAACAGAGCATATCAAAGTAGACACTTAAACCAGACTGCTGGAGGAGATGTTCAAAAACCTGGCCTTGTATCAACTTGAAAAAAATTATGATGCATCAGGTAGGTCTCATTATGTCTTGTTTGGGTTTTTTTTCCCATTTTTTTCCCCTCTCTTTTTTTTTTTTTTTTCTCTTTGCAGGTGGGGGAGGATAAGGAGTTTGTGGGTTTGATTTTAATGTTGTAATCAGGTTTAAAGTGGATTTCACTGACTTACTCCCACCCCACATGGTCTGGCAACACGACTGTCCGACTGTCCGCTAGTACCCTGCCAGATGCAAGGTGTTTTGTTGCACTGGAAGTTACAGTGTAGTCCTGAGACAGCCACTGTCCAGAATACATGGAAATATTCAGAGAAGTCAGCTTATGTTGTTTCATCGTGCTACAAAGGCTGGTTTCAGTCTGCTAGGGCAGGATCTCCTACACAAAACAGTGCACCTTTGGCAAGGGGTAAAGGAAAATAATTTGCTCGTGGCTTCAGAAGGATCTCACAAGAAACAGGCAGTCTGCGAGTCTGAGATTTGAGAGTTCAAAGTCAAACACAGAGTATTATTTCCAAACAGTTGTTCCAGATTTGCAGGCACCTCAGGTGTCCCGCTGTGGTGTCCAGATTCCTTGGCAAGAATTCAAGGGTTTTCTCATTCGTGACAGGAGTGACTTCATGTCTTGCACACTGAGAGTGTTAGGTTAGCATATAAATATTTCTGTACCTGGTGTGGTTTCTGCTGCTTTTGAGAAGAAGCAGAGATTAAAAATACCTCGTATCTCGTTGCTTAGCGTTTTTGGATGCAGTCTTTTTTGCTCTTTTCCTGATGCCTCACTGTGACCTGGCCTGAAGGCTGAGTCAGTCTGTTGGTGACTGGCTACCAAGGGCTACAACCTTCTGTCATATTTTGATTTTGGAGGATCCTAGTTTCCTGCCTAAAGAATTGGGTACTGGGCTAAAATCACATCTATGCATTAACTCTACAGAGCACCTGATGTGAGACAGCCAAGCAGAATTTGGTGGGAGGGAGGGTATGTGTAGTGCACAAGCTGAGTTCTGAGGTTTTGGAAAACAGTAGCACAACTGGAGCTCTGTGGGTTGCTGGGGGAATTGTTCCTGAGTCGACCAGGAGGATTTGTGTGCACCCTCTGCACTGAACTGTTGCCATCCCCTCCATGTGCCCAGTGGTGCTCCTTGAGAAACCTTGAGAAGTCTCCCTAGTGCAGGGCCTGCTGCTGTTGTCCTCACCAGTGAGACAGCTAGCGGCTCCCTAAATTGAGTTGCAGACCTCCTGAGCATGGGCATCTGTTCAGTGGCCACTGAACTGTGCAGAAGGGCTTCTTTCTTTATGCTGGTGGTTTTATTTTCTCATACGCTTTCCCATGCTGGTATTTCTATTTTCTCAGCATGTCTGACTTGTGCCTTCTCAGTACCTCTGCAGGAGCAAGTGCAGAAACTAAACACATGCTTAATTGCCTCACTTATAAACTGTTTAAAATTCTTAGATAGCTGGATATAATTGATGTCTGATAGATTGGTTTTTCTGGTCTGCTAAAGCTAAAATAGCCTAACATCAGTCAGAGGTGGCTGGTGAGTTATTCTTCCAGTCCTGGGGAAGTCAAGAATCTTTAAGAGCAAGCGTCACCAAATCGGGTGCTTCAGAGAGGGGGCATTTCTCAGGTGGGGAAAGGAAAGGAGTGCTTATTGTGATGAATGGTCCTTCAGAGCGCTAATTTGGGCTTACCATAGTGTAATTCTGAATAATAGTGTCGGTTCTGTGCAATTCCCTCTTCATTATTGTGCTTGGGAGCAAGAAGTGCATTCCTGTAGTTTATGGTTTCCTTTTTACATTTTTTTGCCTCCTCTGTGGGTACTTCAAACTTGTGACTCAAGATGATCATTGCGAGCAGTTTTTCTTAAATCCCCCATCTTCTTCAAACGCTTGTAACGACTACTAAAAGACTAGTGCTGTTCAGACTTCTGGATTTTTGCATTTTCCCCCCCAGCCTAACAACAGGCAAGCCGCAGATTTGGAACATATTAGAGGTTTCTTCAAAATCTTATCTAGAACTGGCATAATTATTTGCTCAGACAAGTCGTGGCGAAAGACAAGTCGTGGCGAAAGACCAATCCCTGAGAAGAACCTCAGGCATTACACTGTTATTTTTAAGTCAAATCATGGAATGGTCCCCAAACCTTCACCATTTCACTTACTAGGTTTTTCTTCAAAAAATGCAGAGCTGCTGTGCACTCAGAGGAGTAGAATTAAAGCACTTTGATTTTATTTAAACCTCAGTAACCATCAGTTCCTGAGTTGCTAGGGGTGTGCCTGCTAAGAACAATGCTAAGAACCTGTCACTGCGCTTTTAAGTGACTGTGATTTCAGATACAGAGCTAAGACAGGCAATTAACAAAATCGTGCAGACTTCAGTTGAGAAAAGTGCTAATATTTTATATGATCCACAAAAGTGCTGCTTTTTGACTTAATTTCACATTCCTAGACAATTTTAGTCTGTAGTTACAAAGAATGGCATATAGATTGATTGTAGCTAATTTGTAAAGGCCTGTCAGATAAAAGGTGTCCAGAATCTGCAAATTTATGTAAGTGTTGGTTAAACCTAATTTTCTCGTAATTAAACCAGCTCAGTTTCTGGAAAGTTTCTAGAATCCATTTAACACACATTCCCTGATATTTTGCCAAAACAATAACCTAAAATCTTAAAGCTTACTGGTAACTTCAAATCTATTGAGGTCGTTCGTATAACTTTTGTTAAAAAACAGATTGGAGGGAAACTTAATAAAGGCGCTGCAAGCAACAGCTACAGATGGGAAATTTTATAAAGGTCAGAGAGGCTGGAGGTGGAGCTGATGGCTCCTGCCCCAGAAGGTTTGAAGGAACCTTTTCAGCAAGGAAGCTTCCTCCTGCTCCTCCATGATAGATAGCTTTCTGTCTCTGCCCCCATTTCAGCTCTCAGGAGAGATCACCTATCCTTGCGCTGACAGCTTCATGACCACACATGCCCCATGCTCCCTCCTCGTAGGGTCCTCATAGGCCTTTTGTCCCAGAAACTCTGCCTTCTGCAGGAAAAAGCACCAAGGTATGCAGATATTTTTACCATGGGAGAGTTCCGGATACCTATTCATCCAGCGTCGGGAGAGGCCATCAGCAACCCTTGGGCCATGTTCTCTGCCCCCTTCCAGGTCCCCCAAAGAATACAAATACTAGTGAAGTGTGCAGCTCTAGGCAAAGATCAGATGCATAGTTACAGGAGTGGGTCAGTGAAAGTGTCCGAACACCACAAAGACTTATTGGTACCACTGTACCATTCCCACTCCATGCCAGCTGTGCCAAGCCCCTCTTACAGATCTTGTCATTGATCTTGCATGGTTAGAAGGTAACACACTTAGTCCAGGCTTAATTGACAGTTCAGAAATACTCAGTTTTACTAACTTTTTCAAGGTCTCTTCCTGCTTCAGAAACTATTTTACAACCACATTCGAAATTCCCCAGGCCGCTTGCCAGCAGTTACTGACCAAGGAATTCCCATCAGGGGGAAAATTCTCCTAGTTCCTGGAAATGAAGTTCTCACATACGTATTGCCCTTAGACAAAGAAACTGAATGCATGAGTCAGTTTTAAAAAAACCAAATGCCTATATTGTTTTATCACTCATCAGGATATACAGACTTCATCTGTGTCATTTGCTCAGCTTGCCTGCAGCAGTTCTGGGTGTGTATCTGCCAGTCCTGGTTTCTTCTCCCATTGCTGAGGATACTCAGGTCTCACTTCTATAGGACGGTGGCTGCACAACAGTATCAGTGAGCTGAAAGAGTGCCTTGGTGTTGTGAGAGAATATTGATTTGGGAGACAGTTCCACTATTTCTGTGTGACAAATTATATTTGTCAAATTCTCAGTTAAGAAGTTGCATGAGTTGCTCTTTACAAGGCTGATGTGTGATTTTCCCATACTTCCTGTGCTGCTATGGGAACCTATTTTGAAACTCAGTCTCCACTCCCATCACAGCTGTGGGTCAGGCAAATTCTAGACTGAAAATTCATTTGAAAGTTCATGTGTTTGGCTGAACAGAGGCAAGAAAGACCAGCTGAACAATCTGGGAATCAGACATGAGCATTCATTTCCTGATCTGAGGGTTTGACTGTCTCAGTGGCAACCTGAGGCTTTGAGAAGCAAAGAGGGGTGTATGGACTGGTATCCCAAAGCTGGCAGGATTGCTGTCTCTGCTGGGATGAGTCACCCAGTGTGCTGAGCTGAGCTGACCATGCGCTGCTGTTCTCCACTTTTCTTCATATGGCTGTTTAAGGCTGTTTTGTTACACTAGAAAAACAGTTAAGTCTGACAACACAACTCTCTAAACTACATTGTAAGACAGAATAAAAGGGATTCCAAAAACACAACTATCCTTTACTCAGTGGGTCCTTACAAGGCAGAAAGATACAAGGCTTTTCTCTACGGTTTCCTTGAGTGCCACTAGTTTTCAGTCCAGGCTCCTGCCTTGACTTGTCAACATCGCCTTATCTTCTGACCAAGCTTCCTCCTTACATGCTTGGTTTGATACAAAACCTGGCTTCTCTTCCCTTTACGGGACCTGTGTGATCCACCTCATGACTCTGTTCTGATCCTAACCATTTAGACAGCACCCTGGCACTATGCTTTTCCTAGAAGCTTATAAGTGCTAAGCCATGGCTGGACCAGCTGGAGCACGAAGCCATGCACTTTGCAAGCTCATCAGGAAAACGACTGAGCTGTTCTGTCAGGGAACGTGCCCACGTGGGTGAGTAGTGTTCAGAGGAGGTGGAGTGCTTTGACACAAATTGCTCATCCAGGAAGGTAGTTGGATGGAAAGCTGATTCCCTCACATCACCCTCTACTCTCCCTGGCGAGGCTCCAAACATCTGAGCCTTTTCTGACATGAGCTGGAAGGAAGGCTGAGAAGGAAATGTGGGAAAGGCTACACGACGGAGAGCTCAATCCTACAAATCCTGTCCATGCCAAACAAGTTCCTTTCATGTATGTGTGCTTTGTTACTCCCATAACAGATTTAAATCAGCTGGAAAAGTACCTTACGTACTAAGCCAAGAGGGACCCAATGCCAGCGTGTAGGCAGCTGAACAGTGCCCTGACTGTCCAGCAGCTTGAGTCCGAAGAATGCAAGCACAGCTCCCCTCTCTACGTTTGATCACTGTTTTTCCTATATATAAAAAATATAATGCATTATTCTTATGCTGTCCTCTTCTATGGAGTGACCATTATGCTATTTTAAACACTTTATTGATAGGCTAAGCTTACACGTAAAATCAAGTCTTTGGCAATGTCACCTGCCTGTTCATGCTGTGTGTCTTGAAATGCTGCAGTTACCAGCATTTGTGAGCTGCACACTTCTTGCATAAAATACCACACCTGTCTTCTGAGGGGCTTGTTCCTCCTTTGATGGACTACAGACCATCCAGTTCTGCTTCAAATTAAGAGGCATCTGATTGCTTATTAGTGATACTGTGAAGTTCTTCATGTCTTCGGTTTCAGTACTTAGTGTTAATCCCCAGGCCTGCGTAGCAGCACTTTAACACTGCATAAGGAGATGGAACGCTCCACAGCAGAGTACCTGTTGCTCCCAGGATTTCTAATTTTACATCCTCAATTTTTGTAGAGCCTTGCTGAGGGAGTCTCTCCAGAAATGGAGTCATGGGTAACCTGGTATAGTCATTTTGAGTGGATTTCACAGCAGAGATGCAGAAAAATATTCCCAGGAAGGTACCAGGATCATGTGGCTCTTCTTGCACCAAGGAACATGGGGACTTTTCAACAACAAACACTTGTTGGTTAGTGCTATGATCAGCTGTCATTTGCAGGACTTGAAAAATAAAATATTTGATTTTGCTGGCTTCAACATTTCTGTATTATTGACAAGATTTTTTGTAAAATGTTGGGTCAACTCCTAGAAATATCAAATTCATGCTTGAAATGAATTCCACCCTCTTGTCACCTGTTTCCAGATGTTTTCCATGACTTGCCTGATTAGCATCCATTAGGAAGGCCGTTCTCCCGCTGGAGGTATTACCTGCAGGTGCAAGCACTGCATTAAGTTGAGCAGGCACAGGGCTCACTCTACACGTCTGTTCTGCTGCCTTCCACGGGAGATGCGAGTTGCTGTTGTGGTGGAGAGCACAGCTTGTCTTCACACCACCAGTCCTGAGCATCAACCTCAGGCCTCCACCACGCTGCCTAGCTTGGGCTGTGGTGTTTCTCTTGTTAGGTTAAATGCCTCTTTATATTTTCATGGACTCCTTCCAAATGAAACTCAATTGAGTAATTAATAATATGGAGGGGGAGTTAAGCTTTTTAAGTTCTGCGTGGTTTTCTGCCAATTATTCCATCAAAGACTGGCTGGCTTTGTTGCTACAGAGCTTCTCAGCGAGGCATGACCTTGGTTTATTCAATAATACATGTATTTCTGAGAGCAACTTACATAAGTTGGCCTATCCAAACTTCGTCTTCATACAAGACTGATTTTTGACCATTCAGTGGCCATGTCAAATATGAAAGCAAACACTGAATAAAGTGTTCCCTGCTTGGTATCTGAGTTAGAGAGATGGGTAACCTCACAGTGGCTGCACTTGTCTCTAAACCACCATTGCTGCCTTTACTGTTTGCACTGAAGGTGCTGAAGCAGCCGCCTTGCAGCCTCTTGGACATCTCACCACATGCTGCATTTGCTGGCTTGGCCTTCGCAGGGCAAACAATAGATTTCAGCCCTCAGAGAAGGCAACAGCGCTGCCTCTTGTGCTGGCATGAGCTGTACCTAACAGTAGGGAGCTAGTGGGATCTAGAAGTCTCTGCTTTTCCCTTCTCCACCTCCTCCTCCTCCTCCCCTTCTCTGCTGCCTGGGATTTGGGGCTGCACGGGCTCTCAGTGACACAGGGCAGAAGGTGCATTTGCTGATGGCAGGTTGTCTTGGGGGTACTTGCAACTCCTCTGAAACCACTTTTACACCACGTGCAGGGCAACACAGAGACAGGTCCCTCTGCTCTCATTACAGCAAACCAAATCTGTGAGCTTTAAATCTCGGAAGTAATTTCCATAACATCATTTCTGCAGCAGCCGGTTTCCATGGAAACCAAGAAACGACTGGCAGCATGTACAGTAAAGAAGGCAGCTGACCTGATTGTCCTTCCCTGGCCCCTGTGGCCGGGCTTCCCTCCATTTGCACAGGCATATCCATTGCTCATTGCCATGAGGCGTACAGGACCAGGCCCAAATGCTTCAGCTCGTTGCCCCAAGTGCAGATGGGCTGCTGCCCGTCCTCCTCATCCCACCTCATCCTGCCTCTTAGGGCAGCTTGTCCTGTAGCCAGGGGGAGGAGGGCAGAGGGAGGAAGGGTCTGTAGAGGTCTTCACACCCCCTCCCACCCCTGTATCATTCCCAGGCCCCAGCAGTGATGGAAGGTCTTGTGATGGAATCTGAATGTGTGTGTGCCCCTTCCTTTCTGGACCTCTTACCCATTACTCAATGTATTTTGTTGACCTATTTATTCCGCTGCTTCTAGAATATTCCTATAGGTTAACTCGTAAAAGATGTATATTTTTGAATACCAGCCCTATATGAGTGGCACCTAATTTACAAATATTCTTGGAATTCTTCCTAACTATTACCAGAAATATCTGCTTTCTAGGTGACGGTTACATTACCTGTGATTTTCCTTAAGGAGCCACAAACCCATATCACACTCTTCAATAACTAACAGTTCTGTGTGTTTGGGCAGAGAGGGGGAACCTGTCTGACCCAGGCTCAGCTGCAGCTTTTGGTTGTTTGGTTTCTTCAAACACTGCAGGCACCAGCATGGAGTATGTTACTTAAAAACATGTTTTAATTTTAAAAGCAGGGCCTTGGCCCTTGGCCTGGAAAGTCAACACTAGAACAATTGTGTTGGGGCAGCTTCTGAAGTGAGTAGAGTGATGCCATGGGGAGGGGGGAACCAAGGTGGAACCCTTGAAATCCCTTGCAGTGTCTGTGGGAGCCCATCCTGCTCATCTGAGTGGCTCAGTGCTGTAAGGCACTGGCCCAGGTCCCTTTGCAGGGCATGCTCTGCGTCCCCTGCAGCAGCCCAATAGCAGCAACCTTGCAGACAATGTGTCCTGTGGATCTTGTCCCAAAAGCAGGTTGCTGTTGCCATTGGGAAAGGAGCACCAAGAGAGCTTATGTGGGCTTCTCAGGCAGGAGGGCAAAGGTTTCCTTGTTCCGAGGTCATCATGGAAGAATGATGTCAACAGAACAGGCTTCCACAGTTGAAAAACTACAAGAGCTGTTAATAGAGTACTTTGGCTTCGCCAGCTGCCAATGGATGTGGAGTTTCTAATGTTTTTCACAGAGTGGATTCTCAAAGTTAAGGCAGCGGTCACCAGAAGTGCGCTTTTAGGGTGGGGGTTCTTTCCTATAAAACTGAAATATTAAAATACATGAAGGGGATCAGTTGAAAAGTAACCTCCTTCAGCACTTTGATCCTGTTTGCAGACATGGCTTAAAGACAACTGTTGTCTTGGAAAGGGGCCAGAAAATCACCTCGGAGCCTGTGAGGAGGGAGCGAGCTTTTCCAGACTACCAGGGTTACATTGCAAAGGCTGCCCCTGGTGGACATTAAACAAGAGCCCATTTTGGGGGGGTGTTGCTGCTGCTTCAAGGTATTCTCAGTAAACCTCCCCAGAAGATATAGAGGAAGTAGTATAAATTCGCTCATGACACGGTCAGGGAAGTGTCATGACCGACAGAGTTACTGGAGTAACCCTAAAAAAAGCAGATCCTCAGAGACCATGTGTAGAGGACAGAGTGTGGGAGAAAAAGATGACTGTCAGGAGCTAATTGCTCTGGATGTACTACACATATAGATCGTGTTACAGGCCAGGACTGGGAAGATGCATAGTCCAGCTCTGAATGGATTCCCATTTGTACTTAGTTTAATTATGCAGTATTTAGTTTATTACCAATACCTAATGACATGCCAGTATAAAAGCCTTTTTTCCCCCCTCATTTGAAGATAATCTTAGCAATATCAGCACCAATGATTACATTTTTGAAGCTCAGTGCAACCTGGAGAGATGCTAAAGGCTGCCTTTCTCTCTGAAGGATGCATTGCAGGTTCTCTGGCCATGCTCCTCTGTACTCTCCAAAATCGTGGGGCGAGTGTGGCATCCCTGTGTGCGCGTCTTGGTGTGGCATTTCACTGGGAGAGCGTTTGTGCAGCGAGTCGCCGAGCAGAGGCAGCGCTTCGGGCCACAGAGCCTGTCCTTCCTTTAAACCTTTTAAAATGCACGGAAGCCACAGGGCTCCTAGAAGGGCAAAGCAGTTTTATAGAAAGCAACTGCAGAGATGACAGCATCCTCAAAAACTGGGCACTCCCTGAGGTGTTCCTCTGCCCTCGGCTCCAAAGTGCTGGAGGGAAGAGCCAGCCCGAGCAGCCTCCACTCAGCCAGTCACCCTTAGTATCATCATTTCTCGTTCAGTGCTTTTACTAAACTTTCCAAGTCTCTCTGACATAAAAAACAATTGACCTTTACAGTTGTATTTCAGCCAGCTACACTGCCATCGCTAGTCCTCACTACTCTGTTCATGTTTGCTTAATGGCATGTGAATTCATTTGTTGGAAGCTGACACTTTGCTACAGGATTAGTTAGAGAGACTAACACAGCGCTGGTGCAGGGAATTTAAGATGCAGAGCATCCTTCTGAGGTAAAGAAAAAAAAGAGGCAAATTCCAATTCTTTTGGAAATCTTCACTTTTAGGATGCTAGGACTGAGTAATGAATGAGCTGAAGTGCAGAAGAAAAATAAACTCAGTTCCAGCTATTTAAAGGCTCAGCGATTCCTTCCAGGCAAAAAACAAGTAGCTATTGTGTGCTGGCACTGGGAGGGCTGGGGGAAGGCAGCGTTTCCCACAGGCAAATTAGGAGTGGGAAAACCAGAACAAAACCCACAAACCTCCAAAGCCCGAGTAGGGAACACAAGACATTTTCTGTTCAACATGATTTGTATTGTCATTAGGTGGGTTTAATGGGGCTTTATTCTTATTCTGTGAAGAAAGCCCTGGCTCTGCTTGAGCTAACAGTATTGACCGTTCAGACCTGGGAAACACCAGGGAGCCAGCTGAAACCGCATCCGCCATGTCACTCAGGCACTCACTGGGAACAGAGGGTCTCTTCCACCCCCGCCTCTTCCTGGTGCAGGAGTCTGGACACGTTTCACTGGAGCCTGATAAAAACCCATCTGTGCTCTGTTTGGCCGGGGGGTGTCTGATTCACATCACTTACCTCACTGCAAAGGAGGGGCCGTATGGACCATCAGCCCCGCTGGGACCACACTGGAACTCCACAAAAGGTGCATTTTAATCCCACCCTGCTACTGCCCCAGTCACCTGGGGCAGAAGACAAGGCTGGCATCATGGATGCTGGAAAGGCTTTTCTCATCTGAGATGGCTTGAACGCCTTCCTACCCCTCCACTCAGGCTATGGTGAGCCCCAGCAGGAACAGTTCAGCAACACAGTCTTGGCTTCTTGCAGTCCAGTATTTGGGTGCCTTGTTTCAGGCTGTGTGAAGGTGAAAGGGGATAAAGAGTTAAGAAAGGCTCCCTAAAAGGAAATCATGAGTTGAAACCCATGAACAGCCCCCCGCGGGGCATGCATGAAGCCTCTCCTTCACCTCCTCCACCTTTCCTTCCTGCAGGAGACTCCTTTCACACAACCACACAGACCAGAAGCAGCACACCAGGTAACCAGCAAGTGCAGCAGACTTTCTGCTTTCAGGATTCCAGGATCAGCACACCACTTTGGAAAGACTGTGAGGACTGCTGGCCACCCATCTTCCACCTGCAAAAGGAGCAGTGTTACCTTAGTACTACTTGTACCAGGCTGCTGGTCAGAGATGGACAGGGATGGAGAGCCACTCTGGTGTGAGCCACGTCCCTTTCTAAGGAGACATGGAGATAGATGGAGCCCTCTGCCATCCCCAAGCAAGCTAAAAACCACGCCAGCGCAAGATCTAGCATTTCTTAATGGCCAGATCCTACTTTTAGTTTGCTGCATGCTAATTTTAGTGGACCAGATCATAGGAAGAATACAGGATTCCTGCTCTAGCCCAACAGGAATGGGAGTTGACAGTGGCGCACAGCTGCTTTTCCAAAGAACTGCCATGGCCTCCCTGACAAGTTGTTACGTTGACAAGTTTGAAGAGGGTTTTTTGTGATCTGATTTAGATAAAACTACAGGGTATCAGAGCAAGTCAGGAACAGTCCACTAGCCACTTTCATTGCACTATATGAAGTACTGGGGAAGAATGTATTTATTTTGGGGGTGTGATAAAACTAGGGTGCCTTTAGCCACAAAAATCCCCTTTGCCTACTGAGAAGCTGTTCCAGTGACAAATCTGTCATGTACTTCTGCACGCCTGAAGAAACTTTTAGAAAATAAAATTTTCATTTGAAACATTTCTATTTTCTTCAAGAGCAGCTCAGTTAAATTCAGCCACTCACCAATTAACAAAAGGTTAGAGTTATGTTATGCAGTATGTATTTTTGTATATTGATCACCTTCCTAGAAGTGACAGGCACTCTTGAACATTGGATGCCAGAAATAAGTTTAGCTGGAAGTCACATTAGTTTTATTTGATGAACTCTTGTCAAGTTTCCTTTCAATAGGTTACAAGTTCCTCAAACTGCCTTGCATCTTTGTCAGTGATTAGGGTGCCTTTTAACAGTCAGAAAAGGGAACGCACCTGTATCTGGGCACCTTCTCCAACAGGTCACGCTCCAGCCAATCTTCATTAGCCATGCACACAGCAATGCCAGGCTCACCACACAAACCATGGCCAAACACGTCCCTTTCCCAGTGTCATGGGTTTCTGTGGCTGGGTTTTGGTAGCAGGGGAGAGGGGGGTAGATACAGGGGTGGCTTCTGTTAGAAGCTGCTAGAGGCTTCCCCTGTCCCATGGAGCCAATGCCATGCTCCAGAATGACTTCCTGCCGCGGGCCAAGGCCAAGCCAATCAGGAGTAATAGTAACGCCTCTGTGATAACGTATTTAAGAAGAGAATGTTGTTGTGCAGAAAGAATTCCAAACAGGGAAGAGCAGAGTGAGAACATGGGAGTAACAGCATAAATACGAAGGTCAGTGCAGAAGGAGGGGCAGGAGGTGCTCCAGGCACTGGAGCTGAGGTTCCCCTGCAGCCCGTGGTGCAGCCCATGGCGGGGCAGCTGTGCCCCTGCAGCCCATGGGGGACCATCGGGGTGCAGAGACCCCCCTGCAGCCCAGGGAGGAGCCCACGCTGGAGCAGGTGGATGCCCGAAGGAGGCTGTGACCCTACGGGAGGCCCAGGATGGAGCAGGGTCCTGCTGGGGACCTGCAGCCCACGGACAGAGGAGCCCACGCTGGAGCAGGATTTTTTCCTGGGTAGGATTGTGGACCCTGTGGCGGACCCACGCCAGTACAGCTCATCCATGAAGGATTGCACCCCATGGAGGAGAGACCCACAGGACAGCAGTTTGGGAAGAACTGCTGCCCGAGAGGTGGACTCACATTGGAGAGGTCCATCAAGGACTGTCTCCCATGGGAGGGACCCCACGGGAGCAGGGGAAGGACTCCTGTCCCTGAGCAGCAGCAGAAACCGCAGCTGACCATAACCCCCATTCCCCATGCCCTGCACTGCCAGGGGGGGAGAACATGGAAGGAAGGAGGGGTGGAGGGAAGGGTTTTTTTAAGATTATTTTACTTTTCACTCTTTTGCTCTGACCCTGTTAGTAATAAATTCAGTTAATATTCCCACTTTGAGTCTGTTTTGCCCGTGATGGTGACAAGTAAGTGACCTCTTCCAGCTCTTACCTCACGAATCCTTCGCCTTTTTTTTCCTTCTCCTCTGTCCAGTTGCAGAGGGGAGTGAGAGGGTGGTCAGGGTGTGAGTTGTGCTAGCTACAAGAGGGAATAGGAAGTCTTTGAGCAAATTCTATCTGGAGGCTAGCATTTTGATTTTCTGAAGAGTTGTAGGGTTCTGAGATTCAACTTTCATGGGAAGAAAACCTGAACCATCATATTTCTAAGCGAATTAGGCCTACTCACACTAACATCAGACTGTTTGATAGATGCGTGACTCTCTCAGCAACAGTGCTTCAAGGTTCAGTCTTGCCCAAAGCAGGAATACCTAAATGCAGTAGCCCATCCTTTCTCTCTGAGCTTGATTGTATACTTATATATATATACACTTATATATACTATATACTTGATTATATAATTTGCTTGACCTAGAATTTTGGGTTTGGGAAGTTCATCTGTAGTTTAGGAGATTTGTATTACTTGCCGTGACTGATTCAGACTGAATCTCACCTATTTGAATTGCTTGAGAATTTCTGGACCCTAACAATTTCACTTTTTTGTTTAAATAACAGTGATCAGCCAAATTCTTTTAGTCTGTTTAACTGAGTGGCTAACACTGAACAGAAATAAAGCAAGCCATCCTCAAGGAGAGAGCTTCCGCTTGCATCAGTTCTGATAAGTAAAACCACATATTTGTGCAAACAGTCACTCCTGAAATATACGTAGGAAATTAAATTGTTCACCCAAGCTACTAATAATTGTGGAGGAACAGCAAAGGGCACTCAGGTCAACTATTGAATATGGGACTATGTGAAGTAGTCATTATCTGTCCTGAGATAAAATTGATGCAGCTACCTAGAGCAGAACTCTCAAAGAGAGCCAGCCCAGCCACTGCATTCTGCAGTACTACCTCAGCTTCAGTTGTGATGCCGTTCTCGAAAACCTACCAGTAGTCTGTAACCCAGGTAATTAAGCCTGCCTGAGAGCAAATGTATGTTCTCTTTTCCTGGTTCTGCTGCATGCTTCACTTGTTACAGCCCATTTTAACAGCCCTTTCGGCTACGTTTAGTCTTTTGAGGAGTCAGATTGATTTTTTATTCTGGCTACTAGGCAATTGCTCAGGATCATACATTACGGACAGTTTCTCACTGTCATCTAAGCCACTGCTGTAGTGGTGGCTGTTTTGTAATATAAAAGCCCAGCTGTCTGCTGCAATGTGATAAGTCCTAAAAATGGTGCATTGCAACCCAAGCTGCTGTAGCATTATAGCCAAAAGAGGATTACAAATGGGATGACTGCTGTAAGGAAAGGCTATATATAGTTGCACATATGCACTCCAATGATTCTTATCATGGGAGTGGAGAACAGCATTTTCACTTTTAAGAAATATTTCTCTCCAGAGTGTACTACTGCTACCTTGCTGCCAATTATTGTTTCCTGGCAATGAACAGAGACCATATGCTTTTAGGCCATGACATTTGATTAATGACTCTAATACAGAGTCACCTGAGGAAAAAGTAGTGTCATTAACATGACCAAAAAGGAGTCAATAGTCATAGCGTTGTCTCTCCACAATATTTTGTGGGAAAGGGAGGGAAGGAAGTGAAATAAAATAGAAAGGAATTACAGCAGGAGAATAATGATCATAGCTCTCTTAACATAGCTCCCCAGAGGTGAGGCATTTGACAGCTTTTGCATGGATGGGGCTATTCCCTTCCCACATGCAACAGTCTCCGTCTGGTTCTATATCACTGAAGTAGACTGAATGGCTGCAAAGAGAAAACGACATCCACACACAAACCTAGAGACATCTGTACAGAAACTTTTGTGGCCTTGTAACTTGAACCTCAGAAAAGGCTATAAATGCAATTCTGCTCCTGGGAGACATTGAGAACATCACGATAGTCTTGGAGGACTTGGGGCTGATATGCAGCCCTTCTGCTAGCTCATGACCTAATCTTTCTGGTAGTTTTAAGAACTGAGCTTTAACAACCTAACAAGTTGAAGAAGTAAATAGCAGTAAGAGAATTATTAGCTTCTTTAGATAGCAGACTTAATATATGTAAAATAAGAAACACGCAAGCATGAATGTAGAAGCTTGACTTATTAATTGAGCTTGATAAATACAGACCAGAAGTTACCTGGTCTGTTCAGCCTGGAGAAGAGAAGACTGAGGGGAGACCTCATTGCAGTTACAACTTCCTTGTGAGGGAAAGAGGAGGGACAGACACTGATCTGTTCTCTGTGGTGACCACTGATAGAATGTGAGGGAATGGCCTGAAGTTGTGTCAGAGAAGGTTTGGGTTGGGTATTAGGAAAAGGTTCTCCACCCAGAGGTGGCTGGGCACTGGAACAGGCTCCCCGGGACAGCAGTCACAACATCAAGCCTGACAGACTACAAGAAGCATTTGGACAATAATCTCAGGCTCATGGTGTGACTCTTGGGAATGGTCCTATGCAGGGCTAAGAGTTAGACTTGATGATCCTTGTGGGCCCTTTCCAACTCAGCATATTCTGTGGGTCTGTAATTTTACTAACACTTGTTCATCCAGCTTTCAGTGAAGCCAAAGACAGACAAAAGGCACTATCTCAAGTCAAACAGATCTGCAAAACTACAAAAATTACTTTTCTTCTTTTTTTTTTTTTTAAATCCAGCATTTTCCCATTCACTATGGAGTACAGCTTACAAAAATATTTGGATCATTGTATCACATCTGAGCCCCAGTAGTATCTTATTTTCTGCAAGATGTGACAAGCTTGTGTGAAGTTTACAGCCTGAGTCAGGACAGGTTCCTGAGGGCCAAGTTTTATCTGTAAGACTTCTTTATTTACCTGTTGCTATAAATAGTACAAGTTTTTAATTTAAATTCAGACTTCTATTTGAACATGCTGTGCCTTTTGACCCCAAATTGCTTATCAATTCAGAAAGCAAAGGACCAAGGAAGAAGAGGAAAGGACACAGAATTACTTTTTAATTCTCAGCTTTTTGCTCTCACAGCCTCATTCCATAGACAAACTATGAATAACAAATGCAACATCAACCTGAACATTTCATGCTTCCCAGATAGAAAAATGCCATATACAATCATTAAAGGGCACATAAAAGACCAAAGAACCTCTCAAAAACCCTGACCAACAGCAATAACCAACATCAAAGAGTTAAACTGAGAAAGAAAAAGTCTTCAAAGGAGCATAACTCAGACATAGTAACAAATGAGCCCAGAACAAAACTCAGGGTTTGCATTTTTGCCCTCCTAGCTTGGATGACATTTTGAAAAACGTGTCTCTAAGGCAACAAAGATTTAGGACCAATACTCACAAGGACAACAATAATTCTTCCTCCTCCCTGAACATTGCCCAAGGACTTGCTGGTCAAAATATTCATGACCCAATTGTACCCAATTCTAGAGTCTGGAAAATAAAAAATTTTTATGGCACAATTTGATTGTGACAATATGATCTTCTTGGAAATACAATAAAATGCAATAAAATAATTATAGATTACAAAACAAGTGTCAGCTGGTAAGTATGACACACGGGCATTTAAGTAGCTCCAACTGCCCAAGTCCTGATATTGTCTTACAAGTTAAAATTAATTGAAGAAAAAAACTGGAAAGAAAATAATAAGGTTTGTAGTCTGGTTATGAAATGTGTGTGGGGGCAACGGAAGTTTAAGGACAGAGTCGTGGTACTGACCTGAATTCAGGAGAATGTAAAGGAAGGGAAGCAGAGCACCATTAAAAGCCCTCTTGGTGCAGCTCTTTGAAACAAAATCCCTTGATGTTAGAAAGCAGAACTGAGGCAGGCAACTTGATGGGAAGCCCTGCCAAGGCACTCATGGACCTCATTAGAGGGAGAGGAAGCAAGCACTGGGTGCACTAAAATTTGAAAAAATATAAAAAGTTCTTTATTTTGAAGATACCCATGCTAAAGACAAGTCTTTTAAATTGGGCAGTCACAAATGATAGCAGAAAATGTTCTAGAGGGTTGACAGCAGGGAGAACCACAAAGTGTGAGGACCTGATCTGCCCCACTGCACCATCTCCTAAGACTGTGTTGTACAAGGTCCTTGGTACAGTGTCTCTATGGCTGTGTAACTCCCACTAAACAGAATAAAAGAGAACAATTTCATTGTTTTATAGATGCCCACATGCAGAAAAATATGTGTAACCAGGCTGAACTGCAGGATCTCCTCACAAGCAACACAGTGCACATCTCACCTCACTTCATCACTCCCTTTCCTGCAGTGACGAGGGGATCTCAGACGAGCCATGCACTAGAATATCATAATGACAGGAATTTTGTAAAATGTCACAGACTCTCCAGCACAGCCAGGAAGAAAAAAATATTTTTTGCCATGCTTTATTCTATCAAATGATGTGTTTATTTCCAAGAGCTGCAGGGGTGTAGCTGTGCATGTGTGCTAACAACGATGCAATCCTCTCAGGCATTCAGGCAGTGCATGGAGATTTTAACTATCAAGGAAAAGTACTTCTTGTGCTACGTAATGTGTCAAAGGTTTGGTGCACTCTGTATTTCACTCTAGGATGACATAATGGGACTATTTCTTTTCCAGAGCACACACTGAGGTCAATGGTTGATATGTAAATCAGATCCCGTAAATATTCACAATATTTAGCCCTTTAAAATGAGATCCAGCTAATGATACGTTCTGAGGCATGAAGCTAATTGTTTTCACTATGCAGAAATTGCCATTATTTCCTGAAAATGGCTTTAATACTTCAAATATTATACACAGCGTCAAATAGACTATGATTTATGTCAGACTTGCTGTACGTTCACCTCAGAGCTCTCCTCCCACAAAAGAAAGCCCTCAGGCAGGAAAAGAAAGTAACTAGAAAGGATGTGCACAGCTGCCTTGCTGTCCTTGACAGAAAGGCATACAGGTAACAACACTTGCCAAAAAGTGATTGCCATTATGGGGTAATGGAAAAAAATGTGTCAAAGCAATTTTCCAACTATACTGTCTCCTTCACAAACTTCGAATCCTCATTTACCCTTTTTCCATTTTATATGAAAGAAAATTCATGAGGCTCATGGGACTTTAATAATAAGTTAATTATGATGAAAACTAAGACTGAAAAGCTTTGCAGACTTGGTTCAGACTGTCTTTCTATCTCTAATTTGTCTAGCCACCTTTGTCCAAGGAGCTGAACTAAAATTTTTCGGGGATCAATTATTTTACTCTTTGGGTCAAGAGACAGGGTAATTACTGTTTAATTGTTTTCCTTCCTCCTCCTCTATTCACTCAGGGCTCAATACTCTAAAACAACAAAAATCAAAACAAAATCAATTCAGTGTTTTTTGAACCTAAAAGACTGAAGTCTCATGTAACTTCAAAGCCAGTTCATGTTAGAGCAAGATAAAATACAGCCCTTACAGCTGGAGCAAAATACTAAACCTACTGAAGTCTGAGTGTTTACAGAATCAGAGGAAGCAAGCTCAGCTGCCATACAAGTCCCCAAACTTCATATTTCTGGGAGGGTGTGTTGGAAGCCTTCAGATCTAATGAAGGCTCACTAGGGTCAATCAAGTGATTGAGTTCTGATGGAAGTGAAAAATATTATCATCAGTGAGAAAACAAAAACAAACATAAACCTCTAAAAGCACTCTGAATTATTTAGTAGTATGAAACAAGAATGAACTTTGCAATCCCAGTTGGACATCAAGATTCTGGGCTCTATTTAGACAAAGGACAAAAGACAGGAGCGCAAGACTTCTTTTCCTTGTAGAAACCCTGTGCATAACTGATAATGAGATGGTGAGCACCATACGTGAGAAAGATCACCAGTGTTTAAAACCATGTGAAACAGAATGTTCTATGAAACTCAGTTATCAAATGTCTCCCTCCAGTTGTTTATGCTGACATCTTTATTTTGGTCCTCCTTGACTTCCTACAAAATATATGTAGGGCCAGTGTAGAATCTGGTCTGTAAGACATCTAACTTTATCCTAGCCAGACAGCCCATCTCAGAATACATTTAAAATAATCTAATAAGTAAATTACAGTAATAGTCATTTGGAAGTTGTAACATGCCAACAGCCATTACAAAGAAGACCTTGATACTGTACAGTTTTCTAAGAGGCATAGCAAATAACTAGCTCTGTGTAGTGTGGGCTGAGATATGTGAGACATCTACTGTCAGCAACTTTACTTGTTTTGGTATTCATTAGATCCATGAGGTACCTATGATCTGACTAGTCTTTCCTGTGGCATCTGTGAAAATCTGACTCCAGATTCATATTGATAAATCTTTAGCAAACTTTGCTAAGCTTTTATCAGTACAGAGTCAGGTTCAGGACTTCAGAACAAATATTTTGATAGAGTATTTGATAGAGTATTATAACTTGGAGGTCTCCCGCTCACTTCTGCTGTCATTTTTACCACTGGTCATGAAATGAGAGCCCCTGGGGATGTGAGAAAAGCCCATTATCAGTTGTGTTGCAGTCCCACTGTACATTAGCCTAAATACTGTATATTGGCTTACATGTCATGACAAGTCTATGAGACAAATCTAACAAATCTAAATCAATTTCCTGGCCTTGGCTGGGTGATCACTGCAGAACTGGATTAGCCAGGTTACATGCTGATACAAGTTTCTCATCACATACCCTTTTACTATCTTTCCTTTTCCCAAAGTTTAACTTCCCTATATAGAAGACAAGATAACGTGAGCATCCTTCATCAACCCCAAATCCAGGCTTGACTGAAACTGCCACAGATGACTGTGTTTTTATGTTAAAGGAGCATGGACCCTGAAAATAAAGCAAAACAAAACCAAACCAGAAAACAAACAACCCTTTCCTGAAAAAAACCCCACCAATTACTTTGGATCACTCTATCCACGTTTACTGTGTATTTGTTTTGAAAATATTCCAAAAGGGGCAGCGTTACTTATGCCAACATTGCCAAATGCTTAATTGCACAAATGCTTCCATCTGGGGGAAGGAAAGATTTAGAGGCTGTTTAGCCAAAACAAATTATATTTTAACTCTGAGATATGAATGCATGTGCCTGGGAGGTCTCAGCTGCAGAGTCTGATGATCTTTTCAAATGTGGGAGAGTTCCTACAGCTTCTGAAGCTGACTGATGGGTTGACTGCTGGAGCAATTACCAGAAACAGTGGGCCAAATCTTCTTCAGTTCATTTGCTTTGAAATGTGGCTGGATTCATGGCACAAGAACTTCTACTCCCTTGTGTGGGGCTGTGATAGTCTCCAAGGAGTTCTGGGACCTCAAATAGAAAACATTTTCAGCTTCACAACTGGCCACTGATGTGTAGTGCATCATACTTTAAGGAACCTCTATTTATTTTAGATAGTATCACACTCTACACAGCCAAAAATCATTTGCTGTAACATTCTGATGTATTATGTAGACAGAATGCTTCTTAGTTTAGATATTTCTAGCACCAAGTTTAGGCAAAATGCTAAAAATTTCTTCTGAAATATTTCAAAACAAGTATGAGAGTTCACAGAACAAAAGAAAAATCTGCTGCAGAATGTTACAATATTTAGGCATCAGGCATATTGCAGCTAACCATATACTTCTGATGCAAAGCAGACAAAAATGAGAGAAAAGATTGCCAACACTGTTCATCTTGAAACAACCTCATCCCGAAAAAAGGATACAGCAGAGATGTACTTCCCTTTGTACATGTAGGGAAGTCAAGGCACAAACACATACACAACATGAAATATAAATTGTATACCAGTAGCAGATTCAAAGACAGAATGCATGTTTCCTGATAACCATTCCTGTGGTATTCCCCCAAACAACAAAACCCAAATTAACCACTGCAAGAATATACATCTAGTTAGAGATCAGAGCAAGCAGCCTCTAGCTAGCATAAATCAGTATCCCTGAAATGAGCAACACTACTTTGACCAGCAGGTTCCTCATTTGGTTTAAACTGCTTTTAGTGGTACTACTAGAAGGATGACACCCAAGCTGATGTCTCCAGCTAAGGATCTGACCAGCATGTGTGTTTAAGCACTAAAGAATCAGAGCCAGAGGAGAGGAAATGAGTCAGTGAATACAAATGCTATGGTAATATAGACTGCTAGGAAGAGCGTATTTTAGTGAATTTGAGATGAACTCATATCATGACTCTCACATTAGCCCAGGTCACTGCAAAGGAGGCAAAAAACCTTTAGACTTCAGATATTGTGTCTTTGGCACTCATTTTTATTTTGTTTATGACTTGATTTTTATTTTTTTATTCTCTAGCTCATTCCAGGTTTTGAAGTCTTTGTTGCTATGGAAACAGTTACAGTGTTGTTCTACTCATAGCCTAGTGATACCTCAGAGCAGAAAAGAAATAATAAAGGAAGAGTTTGGGGCAAAAATTGCTTAGATTTGAAATCATAAAGCAGTATAGGACAGTTTACTGCCCCCTCTTTAGCTCTCTGATCCACTGCTGACAAAAGCAAAAAGGTTAGTTCACCCAGTTTAAATAGGTGGTTTTGCCTGAAGTGAATTAGGGGAGTACTAGCACAAGCAAACCCAAACAAGGTTGTGTGCTGAGGGTTGTGCCACCTCAGAAGATGGAAATCACCAGCAGCTGGGCATGGCAGAGCTGTCTGCTGGAGAAGGACCGTCATGGACTTTGAGGCATGCTAGTATGCTATGTGTAACTAGCAAAGGGAATTTTCTCTGGGCTGCTCTTTGATATTCATGCCAACAAGCAAGAAATGGCTGAGATCCACGCTAGAAAATTTTCTTAACCTTTCACAATAATCCTTACTGCTTATTAAGGATGGTGTCCAGACCATGAGACTTCCAAAACCAATGCACTGGACCTTTTTTGAAGGAGTACCAGGTGACCCAGCATGAAGTCAACCAGGGCCATTCATACAGTTCAACGAAACAGCAGTTTGTACCTCAGAACACAGCACTGTTTATTTTTATCTTTTTTTTAGTATCATAGCCATATGGCACATAGCCATAGAGCACAACTATGCTGATAAATATCCTGAAAAGAACCAAGGACCACACTGAAGAACTAGCTCCTAATTGTCTGCACCACTTTACCGCTAGCTCATTTACCAGCTCAGTCCTGAATTGCTCCAACCACCTCCCTCCAAAACTAATACATTACAGAAGGAGCTACCTTGAAATTCTGCATATACGATCCAGTCAATTCACATGACTTTGGGGCCAGGGATTTATCTGCGGTCCTCCTTCCTTCACTGAAGTAGATGTAGCCATACCTTTTATATCACAGGAGCCATCAGAACATCTGTGTATACAACAGCTGCTTACATCCCAAAGAATAGCAACCACTGAAAAACCTGGTCACAGACAGGAATTCAAACCTATCTCCTAAATAAGCCTGAGGTGCACCCTGGGAAGCCACAGGCTTAAAGAGAAAATTGGAAAGGTATTTGCAAGAGAAGCTGGTTTTGCCCATAGCAGCCACAGCTATGGAGAACAAAAGGATAAGTTCAGTGTATGAAACCCTGTGGTACTACTGCAGTACACCTACTATATAAGAAGTTCACTTCAGTGGGAAGATACTACCCGATGCTAGGTGGCTATAAAATCAGATTTGTTTGATAAGAACAGGAAAGACATAAATTATTCACTCTCAGTTGATTATTTCAGAGAGTTTTTTAGATGGGCTCTCTGTACTTGTTTATTTGTAATATATAGAATGACAGTTAAGAAGACAAATGTATCAAATTCTGTTTTCCCTCCATCTTTGTATTTTTCTCCACTAAGATTTCTCTTGGGTCAGCATTAAAATAATTTTTCAAAGGTGCCTTTCTGCACAGAAACACTTTCCTACTGCATTTCAGATCTGTCTGTTCAAGGTCAATGGGTCTTAAGGTGTATTTATTATCTTCCACTGTATATGCCACTTTTGTTAAAGTTTTTCTTCACTATTATTAACTTCTAGTCAGGAGGAAATCCCTTGAGCTTCCCTTCAATACTCTAATATACTGAATCTTATTAACTAGTGATACTTTTTTTCTCCCAGGAAAAGAACTGATTCATTAAATCCCCTTTAACTTCACCGTGAGTTTGGACTGAAGAAGAAATATAGATATAAGTGCTGGTAAAATCTGGAAACACTGCAGAGGTTAATTCCTCTGTGACTTTGAAACCTAAGAGAAGTGCTCCATCAGAAGGGAGTAACTCTTGGTTTGGTTGCTTATATTTGGTGTTGGACTGTCCAGATATGGGAATGATGTCTTGGACAGCATGTAGGAGCAATTCCAGCATGCCTCTCAAAAATGAAAACTTGCACTGAAGGACATGGGTCCTCTTCACATAATTCCTCTTTTTTTGCACTGATAGAGGGAGGAACAACTCCAGAAGAAAGTTTCAGGAATCAGCTTGAGATACAAACTGAACTTCTCACTGCTTGTAAGGATCCAATCATAGTACTCTACAGAGGCTTTCTCACAGCCAGTGATGGGTTTATTGCCACGTACA
This sequence comes from Pseudotriccus pelzelni, assembly GCA_035584735.1. Taxonomy (NCBI): domain Eukaryota; kingdom Metazoa; phylum Chordata; class Aves; order Passeriformes; family Tyrannidae; genus Pseudotriccus; species Pseudotriccus pelzelni. The sequence goes on from JAWMRA010000113.1 coordinate 37,606,623, forward strand.
AAAACCATAGAGCCATATGCACTTTCCTCATTGGACACCCACAGCAATAAACAGTTGCTTTGGAAATAGTTCTAATAGAAACAGATCCTTCTTGCTGAGTGTGAGATATCAGTGTCAGTATTTTTAAAAAAAACACAACTCATAAATATCTAGAAAGCTCAATCGGTCCAAACAAAGTCTGTTCTGGTAGGGGAGGTGAGCATCTTTCAGTATCAGTTTCACACTTATCAAAAGAACTTCCTGTGATTAGATTCCATATAAAATTGGATGATCCTGATTTTATTTCATGGTGAATGAAAATGTAACAATTATGAAAAAAGTCAAATTGGTACATTTACATATTTCATGTAATCAGGAGAAGCAGAGACATATACAGATGCAGTGAGCAGTATCACAGACTCTGTGTGACTTGTATTATTCTTGTGTGACTTTTCAGCACGCTTTCCCTGAATTAAATTAAAAATCAAGAGCTCAATGAACTTCATACATAGGAAACACACTTATGCATGGAAACATATGTTCTGCTTGAGAAGTGATTCTCATCTTGATAAGTAACACTTCGGGCATAGCATAAGTCCTCTTACAGCATCTGTCCCCTCCCCACAGACTACAGCATGTGCCTGAATGACCATGCTAGACTAGACAACTAGGTTTTAGTGGCTAAAATTGAGATTAATCTCACTTAACAGGCAGAAGGCATAAAAAAAGTTCAGTCTAATTTAGGAGCCCAAAGTTGGCAGGCAAGACCTGAAAAACAGGAGACTGAAAGCCTGAGTAGCTTTGAATGTTGAAAAAAACCATCTTGCAGACCCTTTTTGAGAAGTAAACTGATTTGGACACTGAGTTATTGTGTAAAAATAAACTGAAGCCTCCCTCCAGCCTTCTTACTAAATTAGGTTCACAAATGTTGACATGAGCAAGTTTGAAGTCTAAGAACAAAAGGAAGCATGGAAAACAGGGCTTGGAGAGTCCTTGAAAGGACATTTAAGTTATTTCTTGCTTCAGAAAATGATCATATCCTGTTTTAAATCCACGTTCTGCTGTGCTGGACACTGGTTCTGCTTTTAACACCTTCAGTATTGAAATTTCTGTAGCTGAAATTCCCTTGGCAAGTTATCCCTGAGCCTCACTGACTTTCTTGAATGCCAGGAAGATTTTCCTACTCTCAAATCTGAACCCTGCTTACTGAAATTTACTTCTCATCTCTTTGATGATCTGAATACTGTATTCTCCTCTCTTTTGCAACACCCTTGTATGTGTTTAAGAAGTTCTGGCACATGTTTCTTTAATCATTCCTCCTCTGGAAGAAGCAATCCTAGTTCTGTCAATCAGTTCTTCTCAAGACTAGAAAACAGGGCTCTCCTCTTGGAGCTCTCCAGTGTATGTTGCAGTCTGCTGTAAATGTGTGTTCTGATTGAGGAAATTTCATCTAAACCAAATTGCTATTCAAATAACCTATTAAGATTATTTTGTGCTATCAACTCTGAAGTATTCACTGCTGATTAAAGTGACCTTTTCCACGAAGAGGAATGGAAATGCAGAGTGCTTCAAAGTCAATGAAACAATAATAGGTCTCATTCATCTCTTACTCTGCCTGGCTTGAAATTCCATTAACTTAGAAATACTGAGAAAGAAAACAGCTCTTCATGATCATATGGGGACATAGAAAAAAGATGAAGGATAAAGGTAACATGATATCACAGTCATGTGTGTCGACTCCTATTTGGAAATTTTAACAACTATGTTAAAGATCAGTGGTATTATACAAATCTACAGTGGTCTATAAAACTGTGCAAGCAGAAATTATAATAGCACGTTTTTCAAAAACCAGAGGGAATTGGTTTTCAATTTCTAATTGTTAACAAGGAGAAAATATCTGAAACAATTCTGCCACCTCTGCTGAAATGGTTCACGTCACCTGTGAGCTGGAGGAAATATAACTGTAACTTTAATCTGTTTATAAGTAGTGTAAATAAAAGAAAAAGATGAAATTAGCTGCTCTATTCAGATATGTAGCAAGAAAAAAATAATTTATTGAATCCTTTTGAAATCGGAAAATAGTGAAGAACGTGTTTTAAAAAAAGGAAAAGAATGGACACAACACATCAAGGGAAAGAGTTGATTTCAAAACTCATACAATCAGAGTTCAAAACATTGTGCTGAGCCCCAGAAACTGGAAAAAAGAAAAGTGAAAACCACAAATATTTCCAAACTGGTTCAAACAGAGACATTTAAAGTAGATTCACTTTAGTAGAGCAATTCACCCTTTTCTCAAGAAGCAAATAATGGAACAAATAAAGACTTGAGTAAAGAATTAAATAAATTTTCTGAATAAATTTAGATGAAATTGATTTTCCTTTAGAAAGCAAGCAATAGGAGAACACATATCCGATTTCACTGACATCCTTAATAAGCTGCTCAAGTTAAATTTGTTTATCATTTAATAAACCATTGCATTTCCAAAATTAATTACAGCTAATTAATATGCATAACAAGCTTATTTGACTGAAAAAAGTGGATACATAAAGCCAACAAAAAAAGAAATCACTATAGTAAATAAAATTACAAAGTCATCCACTGTATTTTCTCCAAGTCTAGAACGTGTTTCGTTTTTTTGTCTGGAAGACAAATACTTTCCTATTTAATTTCCTATAAGATATATTGAGATTTCAGACATTCTTCTGTTTCACATTCCACCTATTCAGGGATCAAGTACTGGGCCTTGCTTTAGAAGGATATCTGCCTCCCTCAAACTGACACCATCTCTTTAAATGACTAAATCAAACTTTCCCTACATCTGAGTAACAGGTTCCTACATCGCACCAAACTCTTAGTAGAAAGCTCTCCCTAACATCCACTCTGAACTTGCCAATTTGCAGCTATTGCCCCATGCTACACCACCTTACACTGTTGTTTGGCTCCCCTTCAGAAGTTCTGGCTGCTATGAGGCTGCTTCTTACCCTGCTCTTTTCCAGTTTAAATCAACCCATCTACCTCCTCATTCTCTCTCTCGGTGCTTTTATTCTGCTGGATCCACTCCAGTTTCTCAGCAGCCACCCTGAAACGAGGAACATCAAAACAGGACACAGTAATCCTGGGGTGGCCTCACCATCACTGAGAAGGCAGGATTGATAATTCCTCTTGTTCAGATGCCCATGCTCCTCCTAATGCAGCCAAACATACTGTTTGCCTGATTCATGTTGAGAGCACAGTGCTGTCTCCTGCCCATTGGGCAGCCACTGCAACACACAGGTTCTTTTCAGAAGCTTTTTTAGCCCATCAGTTCTTTGCCTGAGTGGGATTTTTTTCAACTCATTCATGTTAATTGAACCCTGTGGCAGTCATCACTCGGAAAAAAAAAAGATACTGAATTGCCACGGTCTTTATGATCCGTATAGAGTTAATGCAAAAAGAGAAGAAAGCAGATTCCATCTCTGATATGTTGATATCATACTGACACACACTGATTACATTACGCTGCTATTCTAAAGCTACGTAATTCCTTCCCAAAGCATCAACATTATGAGACCAGATAAGATCCTGGAAACCTTTAGTTTCCAGGCTATGCTGAGACATCGTCATTAGCTGATACAGATTAAAAAGTCAAAAGTACTTACTTAAAATGTATTCAATACAACAAGGTACAAGAGAAGTTGAAATCCCACAGATTCTGGATGATGTTTTCCATTATTTCCACCTTTTCTTTAAAGTGTGCAGAAGTAGGTCCAGGCATACAGCCTACACATTAGCTTTCCAATGTTACTCAGAGACTGTCCTGGTTAAATGTCTCCCATCTCCAGTCCTTGTCCCACAAGTCATTAAGGTGGGAGAAACATTTTTTTCCCAAGGAAAAATTAATTTAATCTTCTTAGCAAGAAAATATTTCAAATATTGACCTGTACTCTTTTCTGCCTATGGAGAGAACATAAAGCTTTTTAATCACATTCTGTGTGTGTGAAGCCAAGCTTTCCAAATAAACCCTAATTCATGGGTTGAGATAAAAGTGATTTAATAAGGAAAGCAAAAGCCATGCACACAAGCAAAGCAAAACAAGGAATTCATTCCGTTCTTCCCATGGGCAGGCACGTGCTCAGCCATCTCCAGGAAAGCAGGGCCCCATCACACCTAATGGTGACTTGGGAAGACAAACACGATTACTGCAAATGTCCTTTTCCTTCTTCTTCCCCCCACTTTATATAGTGAACAGGATGCCATATGGCCTGGAATATCTCTTTGGTCAGTTTGTGGCATCTATCCCAGCTGTGTCTCCTCCCAGCCTCCCATGCACCACCAATTTCCTTGCCAGTGTGACAGTACAAAAAACAGAAAAGACCTTGGCTCTATGTAAGCCCTGCTCAGCAATAACAAAAATATCACTATATTATCAGCCCTGTGTTCAGCACAAATCCAAAACATAGCCTTGTACTAGCCACTGTGAAGAAAATTAACCCTACTCCAGCCAAAACCAGCACAAATGTATAATTTGAAAAGGAAGCTAACCTACACTGTGTATTTGCAGTGAAAAAAAGGTGGAAGTTATACATTTTTATCTAAAACAGCTTTGTATTTTCTATCATCACGAATGAGAAATGAAGTAAAAATGTATAAAATTCGCTTTAAAATATTAACAAACTAATGGAGCAGAACCAGAAGACAGAGAGGTAAACTTTACATTTCCTTGGTATAAAGAAATTATCAGAAGTTGAAGAATAAAATTCATGGAACCTGTAATACATGTCTGTGTGGTGTTTGTTTGCCTGACATTAGAAGTCTTGCAAATGATTAGACTGGATAATGGAAGTATGCTGTAAAGAGAATTGCAAAGACTTATGTAGTGTTTTCATTTGGAAAAAACATTTTATAGATCTGAAAAGGAGTGTTAATTACTCCTTTTTATTAAGGATTTTTTAGGAAAATATATGTGCTTAACAGTGCACTGTCTTGTTGATTGTTGAACATTCCACCATTCAGAAAGGATTCCTCACTCCTGCCACAGAACCTAAATCTGGGTCCTGGGAAAATGCATCAAGCTAACAGAGAGACTGAAATTATCCCCAGGATGCAATATAGATCAGAGCAAGACAAAACTACGCTCTTGAAATTAGATTCTGTAACTTTTTTCAGGAAGATAATATCCAGAAGTGTGTGGTGTTGGTTGAAGAAGGAGCTGGTTCCAACAGAGCACAAGACATGTAGCTCAGCACAAGCCCAAAAGCGGAGGAGTAACTAATATGTGGGCACAGAAATACACCCTAAAACGTGAGGTAATTTCTAAGGCTTTGCTTCCTGCCTGGATAGGCAAAGCTAGAGTGAACAACAGGGTTTATAATTTCCACAGGACTAAAACTAAAATATCAGTATATCCTGGAGTAGGGCATACTGCCCTGCAGTTCCTGCAAAACACAAGCTTGCACTGACAGCGGTCCTCCCCTTGCCCTGCCTCGTCGACATCTGGTATGATGGTGGGGATATTTTGTATATCAATGATCAAGAAATTCATCAGGAGCCAGACAATTTTGACTGCAGAAAAATAAAACAGTGTCAAAATATTTTACTTTCTGCCAACAATTAACTGGTTAATGAATAGATGCTTGAACTGAAAACAAAAATTAGCATTTATCAAGACATAAACAAATAGCTAAAGTAAAACATTTTATTTTAAATAAATAGGAGCACCTTCCTGGGTAGTAGTCAAAAGCGGGGGAAAGCTGTTTTTCTAGTAAATAAAAAGCTAAGGAAGGAATTCAATGAAATGGAGGACCTAATAGAATATTACCCATCAGAACAGCTGAAGATTTGAAGACTAATGCTATTAGTAAGCAATGCCAAAGCATTCCAGATGTATGCAGACAGGACAGATTGTTGCAAGGCAAATTAATGCCACCCAAAGTTGAGTTGGTAGCATTGAAAAATGATGAGTCATTAATGATTCGTAGACAAAAATAAAAGTATGAGTGTTAACAGAAAAAAACCCCACGTAACTTAGAGGGCTCTTTTAATGAGAGACAAAGTTAAAAAATGCAGGTGAACAAGACTTGAATCACACTAAATGTGTGAATGAAAGTATTTTAATGCTTTAAAAGAATGGCTGAGAACACATCACAAGTCTAATAGAAGATGAAGCTAATTACAGTGACTGAGTGTGAAAAGTCTCATTGTGTTATAGGAGCACGAGAAGAAGCAGAAACCTCAAGAGCCACATGTATGAACAATCATTTGCTAGCCTCAGCCATGTCATGTGATGGCTGCTAATTCCAGTCTCAAATTAACCACTATACTTAAAACTCAGCTACTACAGCTGTCTATAAATTATAGTCCTTCAAATTCCATTAATTATGTACTGGAGATTGTGATAAAACTCAGGCTGAACAGAAGCTGGTGTATTATATGAAAAATGCCCCAAAAACACAAGACAAAAATAATTAAAAATTTGTTGCCTTCATCTGCTGGAAAAGAGAACAGTGTTCAGTTTAATTGTTCTAAACCCAAAATTAGTTTTCAGTTTTTCATCAAAAATGGACTATTTCAGAACAAAGGGGCAATCCACAAAAACTTCTTTTCAGTTAAAGAGGCTATTTTCAGTGAAAACAATTGTCATATGAAAAAACTTATTCACATGCAACGTATGCCCCTAAAAATATTTAAACATGGTTTTGAAAAGGAAAAATAAGCATGAGAAATTAAAAAGGCCTCTAATGTCAAATATTGCCATCCTGTACAGGTGCCTACAAATTTTTGACCAGTAGCTTCTTGACCTCTTTTGAGAAGCTAAGCAGCTTGAGTTCATGGGATTCTTCATGGTTACACAAGCAAAAAATCATTCTTACTGCTTCTCTATTTAATCCTTTCCAATTTTTTTCTGTAAGCTTTCAATTGTAGAGACACAAGGCCCAGCTGCATGCAGCCAGGTCAAAGCTCACATCCATTGCAGAAAAGTACAAGGACTGACATTAATCAACCTTCAAGGTGAAAATATTTAATTTCAATTAACAGAACTCCCATTTATCCAAATTCATCTGAGTCAATGTATAAGTTTTTATTATTGCTTGATAGCTTTTAAGATTTCTTCCCTTGTCAACACCTAGACTTTACCATTAAGAAACCTACAACAGCAACAGTTATTTCACGTTCAACCCTCTGAAATGGTCCTTGTTGGTGATGAAAAAAAAGAACAAAAAAAGCCAAAGAAAGTTAAAAAAAAAGATTCCCTTGGCTTCTGACACTTATGAAAACAGAACCAGCATCGGGGGAACAATCTGCAAATCTGGTTAAACCCTAGGAAATGAGATTGTATCCAAAACAAGAAACGATACCATAAGTCTGCTGTTTGCAGAGAGAGACAGCACAGAAAAAAGAGTAAAAAGCAGAAGAGATGCAGTCTTATAGCTATGAGTTGAAAAATCTAGCTCTATGGGAAGAAAAGCCTAGATTTTTCTCAAAAATGAGGTGGATGAAAGAAGGGTAAAACTTAATGAGTGGAAAAACAGCAAAAAAAGGTTAATAAGAGAAAGAAGTATTTCCCTCTGTGGCAAATCTCTCACTTTGTCTGGCTTTACTTTATTCTACCATATTGAAGGGAGCATGCATGGCTAACAGTTTTTTAGCATTCCTCTGGACAAATGTAACAACTAGCAAAGCTGCATAGAAACTGAAATGGTAAGGCCTTACCTTCTTTCCATGTACTGCAGAAAGCAGTAGAATATGTGTTTGACAGACTGAAACTCCAGGGTTGGAAGAAAAAGGAAATTTCCCTCCTGAAATGTCAGGAGATTCTCGAAGGGCCTGCATGACCATAAAGGATTCAGATTGCATTAAACCATAGTAAGGAGCTGGGTTCTTAGCTGTCATTTGGATTTAAAATCTCCCATGTGATCAGAAGGCTCTTATTCAAATATGTGTATACATATTTACCTCACAAAGTCCACAGATGCTCAGACTAACTCCCAAAGTAGCTCTGCAATACACGAATTCATGAGCACACTCTGATGTTTAGAAAAACAACCACAACAAACTGGAGTTCTTGCCATTATGTGCAGGTGCAGATCCAGGCACTGCTGAACGATTAGTTTGAATAAAAAGATGGAAAGAATACATTTAGAACACACCGAAGAAAAGCTTGCCTGTTGAGAAGCGACCTGGGATTCAACTCTTGAAGAGTTATTCTCAGGTGAAAATATACATCTTCTGAATTCCAGAACTGCCAAGTATTTGTTCAGACATGCAGATTTTCCTCTAGTACATCAGTAATATTCTTTCAGAAATTTATGTGGTGACAACTGAACTTTAATCACCCAATTTATAATTGAGGTAATGCATTTCCATAGGTTTTTAGAAAGAGAGAAAGAAACATAATTCCAGACAAATCCCTATTGCTCAGTGTCCAGTACTAAAAAGTGTACACACACATCACCCCACCATTTTGCCCCTGGAGTAAAAGATTATGCAGGTGACCTTGACCTCTACCACCAGGCACCCTGCAGGGCGTTATCTCTTTGCACGATAGCACCTTCAGGTCCAGCCAACAGCAAGTTGGCCCAGCTGGTGCAACATAGTTATTTCTACAGTGCCTCCTTCAGATAAATCTTGTCAACTTATTACCAAACCTAGGGTTTGAGAGCAGACTGCCCTCCAATTCAGACTATTCTTGAAGAGGTACTCCTCGTCTCAAGTGCCCAGCTTGGCCACTGCCAAGCAGTCCCACTGCCCTGGCAGTCAGTGTTCATCAGACAAGATAGCAGATGGTCATTCCTGCAAGTAGGCTAGGGAGGATCTATGGGCAGCGAACAGAGATTCACAGAGCCTGAATCTAGGAGCACTCCTTGGCCTCAAGGTACAACTGGACCATGTTAACTATTGAAAACTATTGATAAAATCTATGCAGTTCCCGGTGATTTGTGCTATTTATTTATGCAAACATATGTTTTAATTTCTGTTGTCCTTAGAGGAGAAATTCTGACTTGTTTGCTACATTTGCCATTATTAGATGTATCCTGATGGGCCATTATATTTTTCATAGCAGTATACTGTATTAAAGTACGTAGGACTTGCAAAGAAAGTTGTTCACATAAAGGGTAAGGCCTTGTTTTCCTTCAGGAGCTTGCTGGAGATCATTTACCATTTCCCATAACCATGAAAACAGTGGAGCAGAGAAAGCAGCAGAGAACAACACAAAGTAAGGGAGAAGAGAGAGCTCTCCCTATTGACCCAAAACCCCAAAAGAGGGAGAAGGGAAAGCTTAGCTATTCTGGGAATTCTCAGAGCAGGTTAGGCAGGTCTCCAGGCTACGAGGGCTACAGAATGCAAAGGTCTCGGAGCTTGAACACCATTGATAGGGGATATTGTCCACACAGCAGACACTGATGATCCATAAAGGCTTTAAATACAAAATCTTACAGAGACCTTCTGGGCTGAGCAGCCAGTCTGTGCTGTGAAGAGTTCTTACAGCCAGAGACATGTTGTTTGTCCCTGCAAGCACAGAACACCCATGGGATCATGCTCTGTACACAGCTTAAAACTCAACTGCTTCATTTTTACATCTCTAAGAATACAATGTGCTTGAATTTTACCTGTGCACATTTTTTAGACATATTCATCGGAACAAATGAAAACACAGATATGTGCAGAACATACTCTCTGATCTGCAACGTCACTGCAAGCAGAAGAGATATGTGAAGCAGTCTGGGTCAGGCTATTCCTGGAGTCAAACCTTATTTCTGCTCAAGAATCTGATTACCTTCCATTTCACAAATGCTCCTTCAGAACAGAACTGGATTTTGCTTTGTTGCAAATGACTGTACCAAAGCATATGTAGGTGTCTCCTATGAATACCTCAGAGATCCATTATGCAGTAATAAGTTAGGCCAAGTCAGGACTTGACATCAAGAGACATTTTTTGAAAATACTTTCCCTTCATTTATATCTCCATATTGCTTCTTCATTTTTAAGAAAACTTACAGGAGCACTGGATTCTTGGGAGATACCTCTCAACGTTGAGAAAAGTTTATTGTACTTGTGGATAACAATCCTTGCTTCTGCACAAATCTCCTTTTTGTTTCTCTTCCCTGCCTGTAATTTCATGTAATATTTCATTTGTAAGAAAACAGAAGACCAATACTTAAGAAATAAGAGCACAGCAACAAAACAAGTGATTTCATACAAATCTAGCTGAAATATTTTTGTAGAAGTTATTGCATAGATTTACAAATTAAGAAATAAAGAGCTGGCAATCAGGAATCAGCAAATAACTCTCATTTCATTCCACCTTCAAGTCCAGGAGTAAGACCAACCACTAAGACAGAGGAACAGTTGATTGCCTAGAGGGAAAAAATTACTATCTCACGTCTATGACCTTTCTTTGATACCAGGCACTTTGTTCAATATTAACTTTTTACTGTCTAAGATCACTGAAAACAGCAGACTCTGTAGGACTGAACAAGCTATTTGAATCCTATCTCTGTTGAGAAATTTTGGGGAAGAAAAGAAAAAGAATTTGCCAATTAAGGTTTGTATGCAGAACACGCTAAAAAAAAAAAAAAGACAATTTTCCACTGCTACAAATCTATCCCCAAGAGACCAAGAAAGAGCGGAGGATACACATTTCGTCTGTGTAGTCTTGCATTCTTCATCACATTCCATTAAAAATTAAGACAAGGAAACAGCAGATTCATAACAAAATCATGAGGCTATGGCCATCCATATACATTCCCATGATCTTTAAGAGTTGAGTTTGTTAAAAATAATGTAAAAATAGTTGGTCTGTAATTCTGGCCTTGCCAGCCATCTAACTGTTTCAAAGCAAAACTTTCAGAAGTATCTATCTTGGTAAGGAGACGAAGGGAAAACTGGGGGAGAGCTATGCCAAAAAAAATGGTATGAATTGATTTTCAGGAAGGGGGGTGGGGAGAGGGAGAACAGGAAAGGAACAGCTTAATGTTTCTAACCTTTCCCTAAGTCTGTGGTAGAAAGGGCTGTCTGGGTGAGTCACTGGCAGAGCGCTGCTGAGCGGAGGAACAGCGGGGGCGGAGGGAGATTACTCGAGCTCATTGATGACTGCTTACACAAAGAGGAATTGCTACACAGCAATCGCTCTCCCGGTGGTACTACTGTCTTTCTGGAAAGTTACACAAAGGCAGCTTTACACTACGAGCTTTTGTACTCCTTAAATTTGTCTGCAGCTGGGGTACACTGAGCAAATGTCACACAGAGGTTTATGTGAGTCAAAAAAGAAACCCTCGCACACTGTACCCCTTTTCCTCAGTTTCTTATCTTCTGTGCAATGTCCATCAGTAGAAATGTTCTAGAAAAATGTAGCCATTGTCCATACTACAGCCACCTTTCTAGAGACAATTTTGAAATACATTGCCTTCCAGTGATAAAAAGCCTTGTTTACTCTTCTTTTAAAGCTCCAGTGCACTTTGGAAATATTTCCCTTTTTGCAAACCTCTTTTCTCTATTAAGGTTTCTATAATTCTATAATGTATAGAAACCTGCAGACTAAAAAATTCAGGACTCTTTTTTGGACAAAGTTCCAGTAAAATAACATACGCCAATTTGCTTGTTCTTTTCATCCTTCTTCTTCAATCCCAGACAACTATTTGGCAATTTGATGTGAATTCAGAAGCCCCTTCTTTTTTGATTTTTTTTTCCTTTTTTTTTTTTCCCCCAACTTATTGGTGTTGGTAAAGATTAGCAAAAATGGGAATTACAGTACTCTACTATGTAGCTGTGAGAAGATGTTCCTCAGTGTATATTACAAAAAGCATGTCATTAATTCCCAAGATACAGAATTATTGGAACATTTCTTATTTTATGGATATAAAACATATTCTGATACTTTCCAGGTTTAAACAGGAACTGCAGGATTTATCTGCATATACTTCAAGCTCGAAGTAAAATATAGACCTAAATATATTAGCATAATTTCTAAAGTCATGAAAGTCTCTTCATTCTTGCCGTACTTTCTTGATGAATTCACTCCTTGCTTTTAGGAGAAAAGAACCATAAAATTAACAGAAAATTAAATATTCCACTGTAGATACTCAGGCAAAATAGATTCATAACTTTTAAATGAAGTAGCGCCAGGGGAAGCCACATTTAATTTTGGAAATAGTGCTGTCCAGCACCACTTTTGTTGTTCTGACTGCTCTGCTACTTCCCTGGAGTTTGCAGCTTCCTGTGATGAAGGAAGATCCCAAGAACTATCTATTCCAAAGGCTGGCCAGGAAGGCAGGTCAAACGAAATGACAGCTCCTTCCTGTGTACTGGTGGAAGTTAAGTAAAATTGAAGCAGTTCTAGCAGAATAAGATACCAAAAATTATCTCGGTGGAAATTTTGATGAAAATGATTAGTAATTTTGAGTTCTAGGACAATTCTTTCTTAAGATCCAACAAATACTGAAACAAAGTTTCTACAAAATTAGAAAGGCATCTGCCTCAAGTCATTGAAAGAAACAGGATAAGTATAAGTTCAAAGGCTGTGGGATATGTAGAGCTGTTCTTGGGGCCAACATCTCCGAGCTGCTCAGAATCTGCCACTGAAAGTCCCTGCCCCGTTCTCTTCAAACTCCACCCACAAAGTCTTAAATCCCTCGCTATTTCCTCATCTTTCTGCAAGCACTTTGAAATCCTTCCCAAGGCACTTTTGAAGAGTTGTACTGGGACACGCAGACAAATGACTCACATCTACGGTGCAAGACTAACCCGGGGGGGAAAAGCCCATGTTTGATCACAAGGAGGAGAGTTCTCCCATGCACCGGTCTGTAAAAGGCAATGAATAAGTCATGAAGGGCTGGGCCCTGAATTATATCATTAGCATTGTTCAATGATAAAAGTAATTTAATTCTTAAACAGCCAAGCTAAATTCCACAATTTAATCCACTGAAGAACTAATATTCTTACTATGAAAGCATTATTTCCAGTTAATAGACCTTTTTTTTTTCCAATTAACTTGAATCATCTCATGTAAATCTGTGGAATTCATATCTTCCTCATGTTGCTATGTTTATAACTCTTTAAATGCCAGAAAGTTAGTAAAACAATTTTATTTTCATAAGTGTTTCATTTATAAATTTCACCCACTGTCTCAAAAGCTTTATTATTTCTGTTTTACATATGAACGAGCTTAGATACTGAGAAATTAAATGATCTGTCTCAAAATCACGCAGAAAGTTGATGGCAAAGTCAGATTTCCTGATTCTTAGTTGACCAGGTTGTGCCCTTTCTGAATACAAGGCATTTAATAACGCAACAGTCATATTGATTACCTATTAACACTCAAAATGTAAATGTCTGCTGTTCCAGATGACAACCTCACTAATCTGTTCAAAAATGTCTCAGGGGAGAAAAATGTTTGCCTGTGCTCTCTATTCCATTACTTCAGTAACAGAACTATAAAAATAAAAGCTTCTCTTCTCTTTGAGAAACACCAGCATACCCACATGTCATAGCAGACTAAGTTTGCAATCCATTGCATCCTCACTGAACACTGTGGAATTTGGGGCCTGTGGAGGACTCTTGGGTGTTTGCTGGTAGCTTGTAAGGGAAAGTAATTCATAAAACCTGGCGATACTTGTTGCACTGAGACATGAATTGCCCACAGAAAAAAATATTAAGAAAAATGAAACATGAAGAAAATAATTTACCCAAGAAATATTAAATTCAACCCTCAGAAAAGTAGAGACCTTCCAGGTTTTTTTAGAATATGTCTGAAAGACAAAAAACACCCTAAAAGCCTTGAAAAAAAAATTACAGAAAGACTGAACCAATACATAAAAACACCACGCACAGAAGTCAGTGTCCATGATACCTTACTGCACAAAGTTTTTTCTTGCTGTTTGTGAAGAAGACTTGACTTTCCAGCTGGACAAATTTAAGTCACAGTACACTACTTTACAGTCTAGACTGGGCTATAGGAGAGAATTGTAATTTATTTACTGATGAGGGAGGAGGACAGACAATGGATTTGGCAGAAGAGAAAGCTGAGTACAGTTTCTGTGAGCAGCCTGTGTAACACAGTTATAGTGCTATAACTAAAAGAAGTGCAGGACAGGGATGAGTTTCAGAGGCCATAGAAAGGTTTCATAGAAACTGTATCATAGCTGACCTGTTCAGGTGGGATCAAATTCTGGAGTTACATAAATTATCCCCAGGATTTCCCCAAAGGTTTGTGCCTTGGGACATCTTTTCTGCCTCTGACTCTGGGCTGCCAGAACCTTCCTCCAATGTGCTTGGGCTACTCTTCTCTACCCCAAGGGAGGGAAACAGCTTTCCCTTCCTTCCTCTGCCAATATGGCCGGAGCAGCTTGGATAGAGTCATCCTTTAAAAACATAGTTCCTTAACAAAGGTCTTTGATGACTGCCCCAGTATGATTACCTGGTCTCTAAAACACAACCTGGCAAACACATCTTCAAAAGACAAGGATGAAATGAGTTCATTTGATAAGGTTAGAGACTAACCTGACAGCCCGCCCAGGTCCATGTAGAAGAAGGGAGCAACAGATCTAGCTGGCCAGTGGAGGAGCTGACCCTCCTGCCAGAGAGGTTTCTCATTATCAGAATACAGAAAGGCAGCCTAAGCCGGATTCGTGAAGTCAGGTCAGCTCGCTGGCACTTAGTGGACAGGCTGCCCACTCTAACTTGTCTGAGCTCTATCAAAGAGAATCTGTCTATCTTTAATCATCTAGGTTGCCAACTGAGTTTATTAAAAAACAAAACAAACCCAGAACTTTGGGTCTCATACACCTAAGAGTGCATACGGAAAATGAAGGAAGAAAAAAATATCCTGTGACAGAAAAAAAAAAAGTAAAACATGTAAAAATTGAAGACAAAAGAAACATCCTCTCAGAAGGCACCAAGACATCACCAAACATTACAAAATTTATTTGGTAAGAAAAAGAATGATAATTTTCAAAATACAATGTTACTTCCAATAAGGTTAGTAAATTTTAAACATCTCTAACAATAATTACCAATTTAACTTGCTTAGGTGACTCAAGGAAAGAGAAAGTAACAGTAGGGTAATCTAAATCATACCTCAACAAGGTCACAGCATCAAACATAGGATGTATGCTAACAGCCTGTCACTTCTTTCTAATAAACTGTCATTATTAAACTAAGGAATATTTAATTTTAGCTACAGGATATAAAAGTTCTTTCATATGTGTTTGTTCCTCCAACAATAAGTTTAAAGATTTCACCTGAGCATTTAAAGTTGTTCCCATCATCTCTTAAGGATTTTTGTAAAATATCAATGTATCACTCAACTGTGTGTTTTTATTTTTTGGTGTTTACAGCATCTTCAATTTGAAGAAAGTCTATATTTTTACTGTGTACCCTAAGAACATTGGGATCATTACTCACACAGCAAACCAATGCAATATATTGTGTGGGATGCTACTGTCAAAATTGATTCATGTAAGTAAATTATTTTAACCCCTCTTTCCAAGACCAGGAAAGGAGGATTACAGCTTAGTAAACAAATGACTCCTAAGAGAAAAACGAGGAAGGAGAACAACCTGTTATCAATCACAGGATGACTACAAGCCAGTGATTGGATTTACTCGGGAAAATGACAGATAAGTTCCTTGATGTAACTGGAAAGGTATTTTCAGCTGAAAGAGAGAAAAATTAGCCAGCATTCTGAGACATCTGATATACCAAGAGTCATTAATATTCAAGAAAAAAACAAAAGGGAATTTACAATGGAGCAGTGGCAGAGAAGGGCAATCAGAAATTCAGAAAAAAAGACAAGTCTGTCCTGCAAGAGGAGACTGCAAATGCTCAATTTTATCAGATGGGAACTCAGATGAAATATTACTGCTTGCTCTGTATGTCTGTGAAATTACCAGATAAAAGAGAATAGATAGTCAGGTGCATAAATGGGTGGTAAAATTATGTAACCATCAACAACTGACTTCCAGAGTAGTGGGTTACATCAAGAGGATTCTGGCCTACTCTGGGCCCAAGGCTTGTCAGATTTACCGCTGTGATTTGGAAAGGATAAGCAAAAAGTACTCATTTAATCTGCAAGTTAAAGAGGTGACAAGCATATTGCAGAAGAGGAAGAAAATTCAAAGCTATCTTGAAAATGGAAAAATTGGCCTGGCATAAGAGGACTGTAATTCAGTAAGGGAAATACAAGGCTCTGCCCATAGGCAGGGGTAATCAACGCTTTAAGCACCATAGAGTGGTGATGCCATGACTGGCATTGATATTGCACATAGGAACTAAGATATCATTGTCAATCACAAGCTAAATGTAGGACTAAAATTTGTTTAAAAAGTCCATATGGGAATGTAGCAGGAGTATTGTCTGTGAAATGAAGTTCTTTACCAGTAAGGCCTCAGAGGGAATACAATTATTATGATTCAGGAAGGACACAGTTCAACTAAAGGGAGTCTGAAAGACACTAGACAATTTTTAGACACCTGGAAAAAATATTGTATGAGGAATGGCTGAAGAATTCAGGTTATTTAGTTTAGAGATAATTTAGGAGAGATGTGACAGTATTTGAAGTGTAGCTCTGGTCAGAATTACATTCATTCATTAAAGACAGAAAAAGAAGAAGGGAATTTAAGAAGAAAAAGAAAGATATTTAGCATAGATATCAAGAAAAATGTCTAGAATAGAATAGGGAAGTATAACAACAACAGGAGTTTATGGTTGCTGATACTCTGTTGCTGGACTGCAAATTTGAGAATCATCTCTCAAGAAAGATGTAGATATTGCCATCTCCAGGTATGGAGATGAATTCCCCCTCCTTCCCTGGTGCATTCACCCTGTTGTCTCAGCAGACTGCATCTCTGCACCCTTCAGCATTGACTGATCACCAGCCAGGGTCAATCACTGCGGAGTAGAAACATGTGAAAGTCATGCTTGGCTTTGGGAAAGATCTATATTAATTGTATTAATTCTACAAACTGCTGACAGGTAGAGAAGAAAGATTTGCTCTGGACTCTTCAACACCATCCTTGCTATATTTATTTGTCTTTTTCCTCATCTACCAACATCTCAGCCTCTGCCAGAGCTCTGGATAAAACAGCCCTTCTTGAGAGCTCAGAGCTCAGGAGCGCTGCTCCCCTAGGCGTTAGTGCTTGCTGCCCCCACCCTTGCTGTGCCACTGATGCCCTCTGTGACAAATCCTGCCACACCAGCTGTGTCAGCATGTGAACCTAACTGCTTAGCACCATCAGGAACTCTTCTGAGAGCACTGACAGGGTGCAATGACACAGGAAACACTTTTCCAAAGTAGCGAGGCTAGTTTGTACTCCAGAAAGCCCCCTGAGGTGACAGTGCATGAGCGTGCTCATAGCTGTAATTAGCCTCCTTTTTAAAATCTTTGTTATTGCTGTGGGGACAAGCTTCAATTCCATTAGCAATAGGTTTTTTTGTTTCTCTCCAGTTCTCACTGTGATAGCTGGTCTAGCGGATCAGTGTCTTTTGATCTTTTTGTCTGGCAAAACAGTCCTGTCATCACTGTGTGGGGAGCAGAATCCTCTCCTACAGCAATAAACCTGGCTACTGGAAGGGATTTGAGCAACTGTTTTGGTTTTCCTGTCCCCCTGCTAGAAACTCCCTTTCAATGCATCTCATTTGCACATAACCCTTTATGAAAACACCCACGCAGTGGCATGCCTCACAGTCATCCAAACAATATTGATGTTTCTTAATTCTCCACACACCCATTTTCTGAACTGATTGTGTCAGCCACCATGGAGCCAAAGCCAATTAACAGCAAGGATCAGAAGATGAAAATTAGAAGCATTTTCTGGGTTCTTGCAATGAATATTTTATTTCTTCAACATCTTTGGTTTTGACATGCACGGACAAATTTCCAGCTGGGAAAAACAGTGGTAATGTGCTGTCCTCAGAGGAACAATAGTGATTTATATCAACTGAAGACCAGGCAGAATTAATAGAAGAAGAAATAGAATCAAATTCCAGTAAGTCTGCACACTGAACACTAATTCTAGGCAAGTTTAATACTGACTAGTTACAGAAGTACCAGAGACTTCTTTTTCTACCAATCCAGTCAACTGTTGCCCAGCCTGGATGGGCCATCTGCTGTAGGTGTCTGTGCTGAGATAGAGCCTTCCCAGCATGCAGGTGAAGCACTGCCCCAGTCCAGAACAAAAACAGAAAAGGAACACAAATGATGGCATCCTACAGGATTTTTTTCCCAGGCATCTGTCAACAAACACCACTGCAGCTCTGCTAGCATGGACAGACCCAGTGGTGTCATATATCCCTTTTTACGTCTCCTATTCTTTCAGCCACAAGTGCCGAAGAGGTTCTTTAGAATATTCAATTATGTTTCTCTGTCCATGATTAAAAAAACTTGTGCAGGAAACCCATAATGCATAGCTGGTATAGTCAGAGACTTAGTTTAAAAGACAGGTTCCCTACCATGAAGGAGTTAAATGGTCTGCAAATCTCTGATTATCTCCAGATCATCAGAAAGGCTGATACCTTGTTTGGGTCTTTTCCCTATGACTTCAGGATTCTCTTTATTTTGCCACATGATTTATAATTATTTGCAGAAGTATCTCATCTCCAAATGGATAATGTTACAGTTTTGTAGTTAATGGCATCCACCTTCCAGAGCAAACAAGGTTACATGGACAAACTCTCTATTCAAATGCATTCTTTGTCACAGCTGGGTCTACCTTGAACTGCATTTACAAACCAGATCATCGTGCTAATCACTACTAAGAAAGTGTTCTTATGAATATGAACTTTCTACCCATCTGGGTGAATTATGTTTTGTCTCAAGGACAATGCATCTTACAGCAAATATTTTAGCAGGTCAGAGATTTCCAGTAAAACTCCCAGTGTTTGAAATCCCTGATAGCCTGGGGAAACACTTACATCAATATTTTTTGTCAGATAGTGAAGTATTTCAAAATGAACTCATCAAAACATCCCTGAAAGGTTAGTAACAGTATAATTAAGCTAGTGAAACATATCAATCTGCTTAGCTGGTGTGAAAATGATCTACACTTGACTGACATATATCATGCAAAAGAAATTGAAATAGGAAAAGGGAGGCACTGCCACTTTAGCTGCAGTGAATAAGAGTAAAGCCTGTTGATATGGCTACATGGAAAACTCCGTAAGAATTCAAGACTTATGTATTTTGAGAGCAGAGAAAATAATGAATTAATGGAAAAGGCATTGTAGGATGTCCAAAAGAACGCAAAGCAAAGTGGAGCAGTTAGGCTGTCATCCATTTAGCTACAGGTGTATGACTAACAGCTAAAACTGCAACTTTGCCTGCATATAATGCACAAAGGAGGCTTCTATAATGTTGTCTGCCTCTGCATGTTGATGTAGAGATACAGCTTTTGTGTCAGAAGTGTCAATTAAAAGGTCCATCCTGAAGCATGATATCCAATCCTTTGGCAGAGAAAAAGAATTAATGAACAGCAGCCTCTTCTGTTTCTCTGACTCCTATAAAAGAGAAAGTAACAGTATGCACTGAAGCAAAGCCATTTTTCTTGGAGTAACAAAACACAGAGACCACTGTTCTAATTTTTTCCTTTGAATGAATGGTGGAAAAGTTTTTCCCACTGTTCCCATTCCTGTAGGCCTAGGTGGATGTCAGGAAAAAAAAAAAAAAAGGTGACTGTGACTCCCTGAAGGTGGTACAAGAAGGAACAGTATTGCTCAGCAGGCAAAGCAATAGGTCCGTGTCTGAGAAACTTTAGGCAGATGCTCGGTTAAAGACCAGAACTGCTGTTTGGGTTTGACACGCTCTTGCCAAATTGCTTTTGTTGCTGAACAGACTTGCTACAGGTAAGCTTGGCATGCAGCTGCAGTGCCAGCTGCAGGTTGAACTCTGGGCAGCAGGAACCTGAGGCAAGAGCACGTGAACTGGTGCAGACCCTTTGCACAACAAAGGGGATCTGTGGCACCAGCCAGGTGATCAGACACACACAGACACAGCAGCAGTCAATGACTCAGGAGGAAGATCCCAAATGTTAGTATGCATAAACTGTGACAGTGTAAAAGCTTGGGTTTTCCTTAATTCAGAGTCCCTCTTCAGAGGCACCTGCTTGACCTGTTATTCAGTTGTGGCACCAAGATAAAATTTCTTGAAAGAACCAAGGTCTGAGACTCTGCTATGGGAAACCTGGCATCAAACCACTAAGGAAATACTGTCTGACAGTGTGAGAGTGGTGTATGTAGGGAGTCAAGTGGGGCACCCATTGGTTCACAGAAGCCACTTGCTGCGAAGGGGCTTCAGTCACAGCAGTGAAAGCCTCAGATGGTGGGAATGTGACTGCCAGCATTAATGGACACACAAGAAAGTTACTTTAACAGCTTTGCTTGGTGGAAAACGCAGAAATACTTTCTTTGGAATGCGTAATACCAAAAACTACCACGCAGTCAGGCAGTGATTGATACTGTGCTCTGCAACACTCTTGCATTTAGGTCTAGACACCCGGGACTACTCGTCTTTACCTGGTGACTGTTTTCCTTATACTAACTGAGGCTAAGGAGCAAGGATCAGACTATTAGTGTAACAAATATCCTCTGCACAGCATGTCTTCTCAATCCCAAGTTAAACTCCATGTAGGTAAAACTCAAAAATTTTGGAGGCAAAAGCTATATTCCTAGCCTTTTTAGTGGAGGTTTGCTGCTCAGTACTCATTTAATCAAGGGAATAAATTCCCCCTTCCTCCCCTGTCCTTCATCCAGGTTTCTCATCTACAGCCTCTGGAGCAAAGCTTACAACTTTCCCCTTGTGCACAAATGCTACTTTCTATTGAAGGCACCTCTTCCCCTCTTGTGAAATCAGCTTGCAGGTTTTAAAAGCAAAATAGGACAACATATTTGTATGTTGAAGCTGTGAGACAAACTTCTGCTAGCAAATAATCAATTGTACCTCATCAGATAAAGTTAGTTGCTTCGTAATGATTCCATTCTCTGGAAAAGCACTACCCAGCAAGGTATCCAGAAAGTCACCTGGCAGTAACTAATACCTTCTTATTAGAGTTATGTGTTAATCATAGTTTAGCAGTTTGCCATCTATCTATTTGTTCTGTACACATCTCATGTCTTTTTCTGTTTGCTTTTTTCCCCTAGAATCCCAGTACAGTCCTCAATTTCATTGAAGAGGTTGCACTCCTTTTTCTTTCACCATGTAACAGTGGCATTCAAATTGCAGCTGGGAAAAAGGAGTGTGCAAAAAAAGTTATTACTGAAAAAGTTCTGCCAGCACACTCAGCTAGCTCTAACATTAGGAGGTAATGCAGTGTTTTTGAAGAAAAAAGTATCACAAGATTCTAAAAAGTATACAGAGAGGTTTAATAGCTCACTAGAATTCAGGTGGCGTTTTACCAGTCTGGCTTCTCAAACACTGCAAAATAGCTAACTGCCACAGAATCAGTAGAACTATGCAGATTTACATCAGGTGAAAGTTTGCCTTCCCACATCCAGAAAGATGTGGGTTTTTTTCATACGGGGGGGAGGGAGCGTAAATCTGAAAATAACAGAAAAAGGGACTAAATACAGGCTCAACTATTGCACTTTTATATCCTCTATATCAGCAGATTTCTTTAATAACAACAGTTAGCATTCAAGAAAAGATAAGGAACTGTCCATTCAATGGGCAATCAAAACCAAACAAAATGCAAACCAGACTTGTAGTTTATCTACAGTATCATTGATAATTTCTTCTGAGGTTTATGGCCAGAGAAAAAGTCCAAAACACAGTCTTTAGGATTTGCTGCACAAGGGGAAATAGAAATGCTGCAGAAGAGAAGACACCGTGTAGTAGAGAATGAGCCACTGCATTCCGCAGAGGCTGGTTAATTTTTTACACCTACTGTATGCTTCTATTTCAGCAATTCCTGGTATTATTAGCTGAACAAACACATAAACAGGTATTTAGATTTATAAATTAATATTTTTTTAGTTAAGGTGTTTGTTATTTATAACAATGAATCTAAGAAAGAATAAACTGGCTGAATACTTGTGCCACTGGAGCCATACACTCTGGTCACATCTGATATTAAGGTGACTTTCACCTCACAATCACTTATTTGTTTACTGCTGAGCTCCACTGACAAAGGTACAGGTCCAGATTAGGTGTTCAATAAATACTGTTCATGACTTTGCCTAGTAACTATCCTCCTGACCTATGCTATGTGTAATAGGCAAGAGAGCCTCAACAGCCATCCCTCTCTCTCCATGTTGGCAGCTTACATGACAGCCAAGACACAGGGTTTTTTAAGCAAATACTTTTCCATTTTCTCGTTTCTCCCTTTATGGTCTCCCTTTATGAACACACACCAAATGTACACATTTGGTACAACTCTGCTCCCTCAGTGGCTACTTGAGACAAACACACTTAAGAAACATTGCATCTGGGAATTGCATGCAAGTTGCAGCCATTGGTATGTGATTTGGGAAGCAAGAAAATCCCTGCTGTCTTCAAAAGAGAAGGTCCCTTTCCAGCCAGTGTCAGCATCTTGAAATTGAATTGGTTGCTGCCCAGTGGGCGAAGAATTTACTTCTCAGACCTTTGATCAAATCGCACGGTATCCATTGGAATTCATTTCTGGCTGTCAGTAGCACATTCAGGTATTCATCAGCTTCCACTTCCATGGGAGATTCAGGCAGACTTAACTGCCTTCACACTTACTCAGCCAGCCATCAAGACCCCATGTCCCCCTCCCCTCAGGAAGTACCCTCTGCCCCCATGACATGCAGGTCACATCTGTTTGCTCTCCCTGTCCACGCTGCTCAGGCAGCTGTGTCTGTCCAGGAACTGGTATTCGCTGCGCAGAGGAAAAGAGGAACTCCCATGTTTCACTACCCCTTGTGTTTTCCTGTGGTGCGTAACAATCTACAGACCTGGCCAGGCTAGGAATGGAGACCCATCCCTTCCCAGAGTTGTTAGATGGTCTGGGAAGGAAAATCTCAAAGTTTTAAATATTCCATGTGAGATTATCATCTATACACAATACAGCTAAAGAGTTACTGGAATCAGAAAGCACAGATAACGAGAAGCAGTATAGAACCTGAATTCACCGGCTTATTCTCCGTATTCAGCTGGCATCCTGTCAGATCAAATACTCTCCTCTATACCAAGTGCTAACATTCAAAAGTCACAGCACACATCCTTAGCAGCTCTTGTTCCATGACTTCACATAGCAAAAAACTGCCACACTGGACTCCACAGACCATCTAATTTATCCCTTCACCCTAAAACTGAATAAATTCTTTTTTATTCACAACAGATGTTGACACAACTTATTTCTAAAAATAAAAAATTTCCAGTAAAGGATAGTTTCCAGAGATTTACTATTAGTAGTAAAAAATGATTCATGAGATTAACCATTAGTAGATTTTAATGACTACTGAATCTACAGTCAGCTGGTTGAGAGCTTTGTGTCTCCATTATGACCAAAAATTTTCAAATATCTTTTATCTTCAGCTTAGAAAGTTCAGGGGAAAAAAAAGCTGAATGCTTCACCTTAGCTTCACACTTCTTTTCTCACCAGTTATTCTGTTGCATTTTCCTCTTTCACATCCACAAGCCATAAACATTATTTTAAGGGAGTTATCTGCCATTAGGATCAAGAGAAGGGGTGAGTACCGTTTTTAATTAATGTATTTATGCATTAGAAAATTATCTTTATGGCCACTCCCTACTGTTGTCATGGTTTCCAAGCACAGTGGTATTATTAATGTTCAGTTTAACACTTCTAATAAGTACCTGCTGTTCCCTGTTGGTCAGTGTTTTCTGGATTTATTTTCTTCCCTAACAAAACATTAGCTGAACCACAGATTGCAATTAGAGTTAAGAATTATTCAAAAAGCAGCCTACCTTTTGCCCTTCATTTAACATTTAATTTTATTTTCAAGAAAAAAATCCACTAATGGTAGATAAGAATCAAAACAATCCCTCAAGCCACAGTTCTGAGTGTACATATTTCTCATAAGGGAAACTAACTAGTAAGAGGGTAAAAAACCCCCACAAAACAACCAAAAAAACCTCTGCCCCACATTGAAAAAACAAGTTAAAAACAAAACAGAGTTATTATTTCATGACAATGAAATGAGACAGACCTCTCTGAGTATGAAGAAAAACATTCTCTTCCCCATGGAAACAATAGGAATTGGAGAGGGACAGAATAAGGGTATGAGAGCATTTTTTCAATCCCTGCCTCAATGGATTGCAGGCTACTAGATTTGCTCACTAACTTCTTCCTTCATGAAAGTACTGCCAATTTAAGACAAAATGTTTATAAAAAAGAATCTTGAACCACCCTTCTCTAAATGAGTGTCATCTTAGCCTGTTGAAAAGTATTATAAAGATCAAAACTGGACATTTTCTAATAAATTACTTTTTCATTGGAAAATGATGGTTCAGTGACACTGAACTGTGTTAAGGGAAAAGATTTGTTTAACTGACAATTTTGTGTAAGAATCAATTTAAATGCCCTATTTAAACAAATCATTCCAGCAAATACAAGGAAACCGTATTTTTTTTCCTGTGTTAGAAAACTCTGATTTCTTTTGGGATCACTCCACCACCCACAATGAAATATTTTGGGTTCACTGGGGCCACAGTATCCAGTCATTGGGTAGAGTAATTTTGGCCAGTTCTGATCCTTGTACTAGTTTAAATTTTTGAGGCCTTCTTTAAAGAGTACTTCTGCCATGTTTATGTGATGAAAGGTTTTGCTACAAGCATTTCCAGTAGTGGTAACTATTCTCAATTACCCTCACTACTTCCACACTGCATTATCCATCCTGTGACATGAAGCAAAACAAGCATAAATGAAAGCTGCTAGCCCCTGGATAAGAAAAGTACTTATTCAGAAAAAGACTCAATAAGACTTGGTTTTTTCATATTCTCCTTTTTTTGTCAATTGTACTTCACTGTCTATTCTTTGTTATCAACTTTTGAACCTACTGCAAAATTCAAGAAAGTATGAGCAAGGAGAATGAATCAACCTTACTGAATTTTTCCATCTCTCATATAAACAAATAGGTAGATTAAAAAGGGGTAAATTTAGTGCTACAATCAAGGAAATTGTCGGAGTGTGAGGGTGCACCTCATGAGGCAGCAGAGAATTCTTAAGGCATTGTCATATGTATTTAACTATGGGAAAAACTTCGGTCTGAGCTGCTACCTTCTTGTTTGACATCTCTGCTCAATGAGCTTTGGGATATAGGATTTTTGTCCATAGGATTCTACTTCCATAACTCCACTGTTCATGAGATAATTCATAAAAGCTATTAAACGCTTTGCTTTTGGTTATTAGAAAACAGTGCTGAAAGTTACTGGAAAACAAGCTCTTCTTACATTGAAAAGCATTCTCCTCTGACAAACAGATAAATGGGGAAGGGAAAAACACAGCATAACGCTGATGTGAATAACTTCTGGTGAGTCTTAAAGCTATAATGATGCCTCCTTTATTTGCCTCCCTCCCAGAAATAGAAGGAAATTACTGCTTTATAGTTGCAGTAAAGCAAGCAACAGATGAAGCTGTGCTAGAAATGGTAACAAGCTGAGCTGTTCCTGTGTGGGGACTGGCAGAGCACATTCAGATTGCTGACGTGTTGTCACAAAGTGAGCATGGAGGGGCCTGGCATGCTCCTACCCATGGAACAAGCCCTGGCCACATCATCTGGAGAGGAAGGAGAAGGTGCTGGAGCTGACTCTTGCTCACAGACACCAAAGCTGAGGAGATGGAACACTGCTTCTGCTGGCAGCAAAATAAAAGACAGAGTTGGGTACTTAAAAAAAAAAAGAAATAAAAAGGGGTGGCAGTTAATTTATTGCTCCACTGAAGAAATCTACCCCCACATTATCAAGACCAGATATAAGATTGTATGTTATGGACTTCAGGACAGGCTGCTGAAGTCCAATGAGATTTTGGGAACTCTGCTGACTGGTTTTCTTTTTCTGAAATATATCTATCTATATATTTTATATAAAAACATGCATATTTATAAAACTCACACATGACATATTATGCATACACATAATATATATATATGCTTGTCTACAAGCATATATATATATATATATACACATAAAATGCATACAAAAGAACATGTTAAGAAATGTTTATCTTCTTGCCCCTTGGATAGTGCATTTTCAAAACACAGAAAACCTATCTGTCAGAGGGAAAAAAAATCATAGCTTCCTCTATGATCCCTTATATTTTTATAGCCAAATAAACCACCTTTGTATGGACAAGCATCCAAGAGGTACAAGAGTTCTCCTCACTAGAAACCTTGTGCTCATTTCAAGTCTCTGAACCAGATGGTTCTGTTCATCAGTTTGAGAATTGTCAGGAGTTAGACACCTGGATTATTTATGTGGTTTTTTTTAAAGTCTCTTGGAGAAGACCAAATAGGTTCTTTCCCTTTCATAGTCCTCAGTAGCAGTATAGTTCACAGAAGGTTAACTAAATCCATTACAACTGGGTGATCCTGTTGTAGTCTAGTTATATCCTGGACAGCATTTGTCCTAGCACATTTTCTTCAAAATTTAAAAATTAAATGACTAATTGAAATTTACTAAATGCTTAGATGATATTTCATGACATTAAGTGGAATTCAGCTTAGTCTCTTGTCTGAACTGTTTCACAGAACTGAACAAAGTGAAATCAGTAAGCATTATTTTCATTGCTAAAGCTGGCAGAGCTGACAATGCATTGTGTGAACTTGTCTTCCCAGCAAGAATTTGATATTTTTCCAAAGTTTCGAGATGGCCTGTGATATAAAAAAGTACTCTAACGGATTCAAGTGGAAGAGAATAGAAAAATGTGCACCAGTTAAGCTTTTTGTCAAGTTTTGTTAATTTTGGCAGTTGGCTTTTTGTAAATAGTTGCATTATAACCAGATGAAGATGTACACTCCGACCATAATATCCCTCTTTTAGCATGCATCTCCATTTGTCCTGATTACATGAAATATGTAAATGTATGTTAATTATGTTTCACTGAGGAAGAGAATACAACCGTTATGGGAAAAAAATGTCTAGGCTTTTTTCAAAGAGATCGTTGGCGTTTAGCTCTCAATGCAGGCTATTACTGCTGAAAGTTGGTAAAACTGATAACTATAACCCTGGTCCTGAGAAATTCTTAGCCATCTCAACATGGATGGGGACTACACCCCACAGCGGCTCATCTTGAGCGATTTTTGAATACTGACAATCCAATTCCCTCCTTGACAAGATGGATCTGCTTCTCCCAATTAAAGCTACATCTGACGCAAATACTTGTTGCTGAGGTTTGTTTTGACAAGGAAAGCTTGCATGACATCACAGATGATGCATGTGTTTCTGTAAATCTATTGGGGGCTAGAGTGAAGGGCCATAAAATACAGCCTCTGCTAGAGTAGTATAATCAGGATGTTGAATAAAGTGATAAGTTCAGTTTATATCTCAAGTTTCAATTTTTTAATCTTTTTTCCTGGATTTGTTGTGCCTTCTCTTACCACAGTAAAGGTTAGAATAATCTGAAGAGCACACAGGCATGTTTCTCTGTATGCACACTTGAGAGACCTAATTAAAACAGCTCTGCCTTCTGTGCATGAACATTAGAGAATAACTTCTGTATTTGAGCAAACACCTAATGTAAGCAGTTCAACCAAGAGTTTCTCCCCTCAGATGGATAATTTCAGTTAGATTCCAAAGTCATAGAAGAACCTGCTTGAGTGTGTTCAGATTTTACATGTATCTTGTGGCCAACTACGTATTTCTAACTTAGTAAAAACCCTCCGCCCCAGAGATGTGATATGGTTATGCAGACCATAGGTTGAAACTTATTCTACTTGAAACTAATTCTGAGCAGAAAAGTGGCACTGGCTAAGTAAGGAAAAAACCCTCCAATTTTAACAGAAAACACTGCATATCATGTGCTTAGCATCATTAGGAGGAAAAAGTTTTACCGCAAAGCTCTGTTATCTCTCTGGAAAATTAAGGGGCACCAAACACATTTAGCAACCCCAGACTTTCTGAAAGGTATTGATAATTTGATTGTCACATAATTTCTTTCCGCTTCTCCAAATTACAACATAATAGAATAATATGGAGGTAGAAAGCATTGTATCTCAGAGTTGGCTCCCATGTTAAACATTCCACCTTTAAGACCACATTTTGAGACAAGGGCACACCAGAACTGCCCAAGGTCAGTAGTTCTATGAGAGGAATCTTTATACCTACTTCCTCTATGAAGTATTTTTAAACAGTTTGGCTTAGGATGTTTTTAACTGTGACTCAAGAGAGAACTGAAATCCCATTCTGAGTTGGAAGGGACCCACAAGAGAGAACTGAAATCCCATTCTGAGTTGGAAGGGACCCACAAGGATCATCGAAGTCCAACTCCCGGCTCTGCAGATGACAACCCCAAGAGTCACACCACGTGCCTGAGAGTATTGTTCAAACACTTGAACTCTGTCAGGCTTGGTGCTGTGACCACTGCCCTGGGAATCCTGTTCCAGCACCCAACCACCCTCTGGGTGAAAAATCTTTTCCTAATATCTAAACTAAATCTCCCCTGGTACAACTTCATGCCATTCCCTTGGGGCCTGTCACTAGTCGCTGCAGACTGTCTGGTTCCAGCCCACACCAGTTCAACCAGCAATTCAAGACCAGACATAGCTCATTCGTGCTGGTGAAAAGGTAGAGCTGTGTTGAGCGGAACAGGTCTGAAAGAGGTCTGGTCAGTCCTACACACCTATAAAAATCCAGTCAAACCACAACACCTTCAATAGTGTCCTTCACACTGGACCAATACAATCAGTTTGACAGGGCAGGGCATCATGCACGGGAAGTAACATGAATTTGGGATCAAGAGAGTAAAAAAATAAGGTTAGATATCATAAAAAATTTCTAATCAAAAGTCCTCCATTTCTAACCACAACCACCAATAATTATCAGTAACTCTTCCTTCTGGAAAACCAAACCTGACAGAATATTCCTGTAATGGAATATGATAAAAAGTCAAAATCCAAATAAAATTTCACTCCAGCTGATCAAAGTGTACCAATTCCTCAGTATTATTTCAAGTAACTTAGTTTCACATGGAAACTTTTTGGGGTTCCTTTAAAATTAAGACATTTAATAAATTCCAGTCTTTCTAGGAAACTAGAAATTAAGGAATGTGTTACATCCTTGTGACTGATATCTAAGTTGACGTTTCTGATATCTTTGTGAGTCCAACTGTAAGAAACAAGAAATAAAATACCTAGTCTTTACCAAATTCTTTATGGTAAGGAGGAAATAAATGTTGTCACACAGGCTCTTTGTGTAATTTTAAAATTAGAGAATACATGCAGTACAAATGCAATATGTTTGACAAAAATATTGTAACATTTTGTTGCAGCTATATCCCCCCCCACTATGATTTCTCACATATGGTATTTTGGAGGCAACAGGAAGAAGTGTTTCTTCATTCAGCTTGCTGCTGCAACTCAGCAGCCCAGAACTTCTCTGAGATTACACTTTTGAGCAAGTCTGTGCAAAATGCCCTCAAAATAGAATCCTTCTCTTCCACATTTTACAAGCAGTTTTCAAAATTACAAATCACTGCACTGCTGACAGGGGTAAACACAGGTTGACTCAAATATCTGGTCAATGAATTTGGAGACCCCAGGCTTCCTATCTTGAATATAAGCCTCTGCTAAACCAACAACAACACCACTGCCAGCTCTTGCCTGCATAAAATGTAGGTACAAGAAACTCTACTTGCTTATGAGAAAAGGTAGAACTTTACCTGATATAAACCCTTCATGTCACTGAAGAAATACATAGTACAGTATAGATTGTCACTACACGTTCAATACATGTCCAATTGGCTCTCAACACATTTGCCAGGTGTTCACAATCATTGATCAGCAAACTTGGACCTAATTCACAGCTACAGTTATAGCATAATCCTATACGAGCACTTATTTCACAGGAACCCTCCCCCAAAGTGCAAGGAACAACTAATACTGAATATGCAGGTTCTCCCCATTAAATCTATTATTTCATGTCATACCCTCAGGAAAAGAATTGGAAACTCTTACTGAAGGTTCCTTCTTTAGAATTATCCAACAGATAACTGTAAAAGCAGTGTTTCATAACTACTATTTAACATACATACATAATTTCAGACAATGCAAGATACTATTTTAAATTCCTATGTTAAAGGAAGGGTCCGAGAAGGAAAAATAAAAGTCCTGATTTGCCAGGAATACAAGACACGATGAGATACTAAATATCCAGATATTTTTTTTAAAGGCAAAAGGAAATTGCAACATATTTTACAATTTCAAACAAACTGATTGCTGTGAGGCAAATACTTAGGGAAAATGCAAATCTACAAAATCAAACCTTTTTTTAAGGCTTATTGATTTTATCTTGCTGTGTTTAATAGGGAAATGTTCTCTATCAAGATTCAAAGGTGTCTAACTGATCAAAAATAAACCTTCCTTAATTTCCTTCCTTTCCAAAATCTGTAAGAACATTTTCTTTAGTACACAGAATAGCTAACACTTATCACACTCTGATGGCTTTTTTAGTTTGCAGATGAATGAACATTAAGCCAGTGTTTTTATTATGCCAGTGTATTTTTTTAGATGTTTTTACAGTTATCTTAAATTGGATTCTTTTTCCTAAGACTATTTAAGATATCTGATCCTGACAAGATCATGCCAGCTCCTTTGAAGATGGAAGAGGATCCTTTTCTATATTCTAGTTATAGGATTGACTGACTGTAATAAGGTTTCCTAGTGAGATTTATACACAATGGTAAATAAGGATTGATTATTCTGCCATATCAGCATGGTGATATAACTAATCAAGCACTGAAACTAATTTGGTTACTTTGTTGACTTTGACATAGATAGTATTTCACTATTAGTTATTATAAATTTTGCTAGTTCAGTTAAATAATGTGAACTACTTAGTACTAGTGACAAGCTTTCCTGTTTTAGCGAAGATTTATAACCTGAAGGCTCTAAACAGAAGCTGATGTTCACTTGTTTTTTGGAAGGCAGCATGCATCCACTTCTTCTGCCTAAGAATACCCAGGATACACAGCAAGCCGTTGGCCTGACAGCCTGAGCTCTTCTAACAAGTTTGTTTCTCACTCCACACTAACAGGAAAGCATCCAGCACACTAATCACACGTTTTTTTCAGCAGCAGCTATTTTTTCCACAGTCCTACCTCTGGCTTTTATTTGAGTATTTCTGAAAGGAAAGAGGCAGGAAAGAAATAACATAAAGAATATTTGCTCCTCAAAAATCTCATCCAAGTTACTCTGAGGAACAGCACTATTTTTGAAGGGGAAAAAAAAAACAAAACACCTAAAAAAACATGAGCTACAGCATGTTGCCCATTATATTTTTTCTACCGAGAATGTCACAGGACTGACCAATACCACCACAGAACAAATTCAGTTGAAAGAAAAACAGCAATAACATTTAGCCCCAGGTGATGTCAACTGACTGTGTGTATATGCATATAGATGTTTTAATTTCTGTGCAATAGTTCCATCATCTCCCTTAATAGCATTAGTCACCATCCAGCTAAAAGTTGTGTTTTAAAGGACTAGCACCAGTATCTGGGCTATACGCCAATGCCACAGCTATACCAGTAATCCCTGGTAGAGTTGCCCTGTTGGGAGGGGAATAGAGAAGTAAAACCTCCAAACAATAAAACTGCAGCATAGGAACTGCATTTTGTTTCGCTCAAGATGATGGTGGACAATGATCATTTCTCTATATGAAACTTACACACACTCAAGCAATTCCAGTACACAAGATGTGTCTGCTTATTATCTGAAACACTGGGTGGTTTTTTTGCATTATTTTTATGTGACACACATAATCCCACTCAGACCCTCACCTTTATACATCCTTGGCAGGATCTGAAGTAAGCCACTTCCCAGAGCATCATTAGCCTTTCAGACAGCCTGGAGATCAGGTCTGTCTCATGGCAAGCTCTGAGAGAAACCAGCTGTCTCTGCACAAGGATTACCTCTTAGGTGAAAACGTTCACTATAGCTGTAAGAAGCTGATAAAGGAAGTGGATTTAATCTCATACTGCTAACAAACGCATATCAAGAATCAAAAAAAGGAAATTAGCCACTGTTCAAAAATCCCAAAATATCATCTGCTACATGGTACCAACATGATGCAAATGTGTGATTATGATTGCCTCCCTCAATTGTGAGGAGGACAGCAATGCAAGGAATACTCTGAAAACTTGCTTTCAAATCTCTACTAATTGGCACAGTGTAACCTAATTAAGGATCTTTTTATAGAAAAAGCCTTAAAATTTTCATTCAAGGCTTAAGAACATGGGAAAACACAGAAAGCAACACTAAGATGCCCTTTAAAAATAAATATGAACTAATTAGCAACTTCCTGAGGCAGTCAATCTGCTGTTAGGAGAAGTCCAGTTAGAATAATTGTGACAGAGAAATGTCTGGTGCCACGGCAAGTTCTTTAAGGCATAACTCTGAATTCAGTTAGGACTTATTTCTTCACATATATTTAGGGATAGGCTTGGTCATTATTAACAGTAGCTCAATCTAAGGAAATGAGGGAACATAACATTTTACAACCTGAAAGTGTTACAAACTTGGGGTTTTTTTCAGGACAAATCCTACAGTGTTTCCCTTTGCTCTGTGTCTGCACATACAGCAAGAGGGGCATGAAGTCAACTACATCTCTGGCACTTGATGGGAGAGCTGGACAGAGATCAAAGAAGGAGACTCTTCCCTCACCTACCATGCAATTGCTACTTGACAGGCTAACGTCATGGTATTTTGTGTCCCAGGTACATACTGTGGTTATTAATACCTAAAATTCTCATTTGAGTGAGAAAGAGGAAAGATCACTAAGCTGAATATGAAGACTGAGTAGTTTTCATGTACAGCTTCCTCCTCTCCTACATCCATGTATCTCTCTCTCTGAACATGCCAGTCTGCTTTCATTACCGGCATCTTTTAAGAGCAAAAAAGTGAGTGTTAAGTAACAAAAGGGTGAAAAACATGGTTTAACTTGTGAGTTTTAGCTAGCTCTGGAGTATGAATGCTCTGTAGAAGTCTTAAACTGGTTTAATGAAAACAGGTGGTCCTGAGCAAATCAGAGATCCTACTGATGTATCTGCAGTGGGAAAGACCTCTCCATGTGCCCCGATACACGCACACTTTTTAGACACCAGAGAATCAACTCTAAGGGGTTTGTGGGAGGTGGTGGCAGGGGAAACTGAAATTTGAAATACTGTGAATCAAATGCTAGCATTGGGAAAAAGATAATTACTAGGCATTGCACTAGTGAAGACAAATAATTTCAAATGCACTCACAGGTCACAAATGCACTCTCTCCTGTTTTACTTCAATTAAACTGATGTTTTGAAGTCTCAGATGAAAACAAGCCTTGAAGGACACCCATGCAAGGATGGTGTGCTGCAATATTTAAACATAATCCTTACTAAAGAAGGGAAGAATGGTTACACGCCACCATCCACACTGGAAGTGAAAACCCTTAAATTCAAAACTGACTATCGTTACCTGTCTTTGACATGCTGTTATATTATAGAAAAAAACTGGTCAGCTTTCTGAAGGCAAATTGACTCTGTATCTAAAGAAATCTTTCAAATATTGGGTGGGTTCATTTTTTGTTCAACAGAGAACCTCAGAAGACTCCCTCCTGACTCAGATACCTCATCCCAGAGCCTTTTGTGCAGATTTTTAACTTCCTTTAAGTTACAGAGCCACAAAGTCTCTCCCTGTCAAAGGCACTCAGATTAAATCATAGCACCAGGCAGTAAATGGTCCTTCAGTGAAAAGCCGTCTCAGGCTAGTCACAAGAATAAAGCAGACTTGAGAACACTACATTGTGTTTGTTGGGGTTTTTTTAACAGTATTAGATGTAGATGAAGAAATTATAGTGCTGAATTATATGAGAAAGCACTGTGGATTTCCTGCAGCATTCATTTGCTGCATGACTGACAGTTCCTATATAATTGGGGGGGGTGGCAGGGAGGAGGTGGGAAGTGGGGAAACCACTAACTAATGAAATATTTGTGGCTGCGACAGGTAGCAGGAAAAGCCATAAAGATGACTATCAGCCAGGGGATTGTGCTGCCTATACTAACAGCTATCTTACTACCAAATGAAACGGTAATTATAAAACAGACATTGCAAAAAACTTAAAACGTAGAAACGCAGACATTATGATAAGTATAAAAGACAGTTCATCTGAAAAGGAGAGGGAGTTTAACAACAAGAGGAAGCACAGCTTAATTTAATTTGTGAGTAGGTGGAAGTAGTACAGAAGTGTGCTAAGGAAGTAGTTTGATTCAAGTTACAGTGACTTCAAAGATGTATGCCATATGCGAATATGGAGGTATTAACTGAAAGCAAACAGTGGCCTCTTCCTTCAGTGTAACACTTTGGGAAAAATAATCTGAAATGTTGTATCAGAAGACATGAAAATAGATATTAGGTCAAGCTTATATACTTGGCAGAACTAAATACTACTCTACTAGGTTGTCTAGCAAATACAATGGAATAGTAAAAAACACTCTAATGAACTATGAGTTTGTTGGAGGCATACAGCAAAAACTTCTGCTGATCTCTCTTCAAGGAGAGAAACATCAACTCGCAGTAAAAGTTTTCAAGATAAGCATTAAGTAACAACTGTGTTAAGAATCAGAATCTACAGATCCTAAATGAAATAACATTGCTTATTATTCATTATTTGAATATGGAGCCAATAATAAATCCCACATGGCACTACTGGCATTCTCAGAGGCCACTAGAGAACATATTTTAACTTTTTATAGCTAAAAATTTTGTTATTACAAGTGAAATTTGCATTTAAACATTTTGGGATCATTTGTTTTTCCTCCTCCTTTGCTGTATCTTTGTACTGATCTTTTTTAGAGGAACACATTCATCTGGAAAATTTAGTTTTTATACAGCTTGTTTTTTAAACACAACAGTTATCCTAAACAGCAGGACTCAAAACTACTAACTGGAAACCAATACCCTCTACTGATATCTTTATTTCACTCTACCAATAAAGGAAATAGCATGGCTTATGTACACAGTACTAGATTATTTTAGTTTGGTGTCCACCCCGGAGAAGACAGTGGAAATACAAAACAGAGCGAAAGAGGACTGCAGAAATCCTACTTTGTGATTAAGAAGCTTAATCTATTCAGTCTATCAAAGTGAAGACAGAGAAGTAATTTGATCACTGTGTGCTAGTGCTTTCACACAGTGAAAATGTTTAATGGCAGGGAACTTGCTGACTGTATTAACGAGAAGGTAAGAAAGTTGAAGTTGCTATATGCTAGAGCTATGCTGAAACTTGAAAGATGCTGCAGCCGCCCAGCAGCCAGGGCAGTTGAACATGTCAGTCACAAATTTTGAGTTCAGCTACAGTACATCTGTGAAGCTTTCATATTTTGTCCCATTTGAGTTCAAGACTTGAAATATCAGTTTGATGTCAGTAATTACTCAAACCAATTTTAATTTTGAGCTATAGGAATGTCACTGATTAAAGACTACATGTTTGTCAGTGGGGCAGATTTATGATCACAGTGGGAGAAAGGTTATTCTGCTTTAAAGAATGAAGAAAAAATACCAGAACTAAGCTTTTGTGGTAAACTAGGCTGAGATCATGAGGCAAAGAAGCCTGCATCACCTCACTCCTACTCTTGTGTCCATATTAGGACCATAACTCCAATAAAACATTAAGCTTTTGTGCTTCAGTCTGACAACTCTAAGATTCAGGGGAAGAAGTTTACTTCAGGGAAGATGGCCAGCCTCTTGGAGAGTTACGTGATCTCTCTCAGTTTGGGCTTATTTATGGGGGTCTTAGCAGAAGCAGATCTCTGTCTGTCATCAATCCTTGTGTCATAAAGTTCAGTTGCCTTGATAAATAAAGTATTTTCCAAAACAAAAATCTGACCAAAAAGAGGACCAGCTAAGGGGAAAAAAGAAAAAAGCTTAACACAGTACAGCCCAAATTTGACAGTTTCTACATCTTCCAACTTTCATGACTTCCTTCCCCACCAACAGTACAATCATCCTGGCAGCCTTTTTTGTTCTGTGGTTCCAGAACTTGTGACCACTGCCATCTCCTTCTCTCCTATGCCCACTGTATGAGTTCAGACTGTTTCTAGTGTATATCTGCTCTTACACAGTTTAGTAACGGCAGGAAGAGCTCTGCTCTCAATCAGACGTTTTCTTGCATTTGTGGAGCAGGCAAACTGGAGACCTTCACACTTGGTAACATGAATGATCAACAAGGTCTTTGCTGCTTTGGCAAGCTGAGATACTCTTTCCTCCTACAATAAGAACAAGTGATCTCAAAATATCCTGAAAGTACATGCTCTATCTCTTACTACATGATACCATTTGTGAGGATTTCATGTGTCAAAGTATGTTGAAGTACCTGGTGAATATTTCCAAAATATAAGTGCATTTGTCAGCATCTTTGCTGGTGGAAGCAAGGACTGAAAATACTTTTCTGGGAGAAAAGTAAGGCTTGTATTCTCTTTGCTGTTTACTCTTATTATGTAATATCCACAGAGTTCGCAAGAAAACATGTATTCATCATCTCTTCAAATACTCTTCACAGTTAACTGAACTAAATCTAATGAATAATGTTGAAACTGTTCTTGTTCTGCTACTCAAACTGATTTCAGATGTCGTTTTATAAAATTACCCACATATTGAGGATTGTTTCCCAAGCTAATGCTTCATTAACGTAAGATGTAAAACGCCCATCAAAACAACAACTCCCAAACTCATGGTAAATGCAAGATCCATAATTGCATGGATTTAATACACTACATTCAGCCAATCTGTGAGAAAATACAGCTTTAGAAGTGCCATGAACCTACATCTAGTAGTGATCCTGGGCAGTAAGCTTGCACTGCACTCCTCAGCTAAGCCCTGCCACGGCCAGGCTGGCAGTGGTGGAACCAGTCTGCTGAGGGTACAGGTGAGTCAAGAGCTCCAGCTTATGGTGACAGAGGCAGGGCAATGTCCCCACATGTCCTTCAAAGGTGAGAGTGGAACTAGTTCAGGTCCAGCCACACCGACTTGCATTGCAGAAACATGCAAGGGTGTGTCAGCAACCTGTGCACTCCCTGTTTGAACAATGAATTCCTTTAAGCAAGGACAACTCCACAGCAATCCACCTGAAGCATGGTAGTACAACATGGAAACAGAACGGGAAGTAACACCAGTTCCTCTATAAACCAGACAATTTATACACAGCCCTACCAGAAGAAAATTTGCTGTATAAATATATAATGTATAAGCAAGATAAGGGAATCAGTGAAAGGACCTCCCAAAATAAGATGACAATATGGACTACAACCCAAACAAAGATTTTTTTTTTCAAGCCCAGCGATGTTTTCCTGGACTATCCTTTCCCTCTAGCTGTTCTTTATAAATACGGTGCATTTTTGGTTAAATTCTATTTGAATGGATATGAATCAGACATTTGAAAAGGTAGTTATCTGGGTGCAGGATAAATAAGCATTGGTCTAGTTATATTATGTCAGGATTTTAGACAAAGCCTGCATAGTGCCAAACTTCATACCAAAATATCTCGTTTGTCCCCACCACAAATTGAATAAGAAAGCCTCCAGTAATGTTTGTAGACTGGTCTTTAGTTTAATGACACTGAAGTTTATAGGATATGAAAAGACTGCTTCTTATTAGTTTAAATGAGATGTGAACTACTCTTGTTGCATTTGTCAAATGTTTGGAGTATTGTAGCCAGAATCAATTAATGGCAGAAAATAGATTTGAAAACAGTACTGAGCAGACACCATGATGGGTGAGGCAGCCTATGGGAAATATCAAGGGCCAGGACATGCCTCTGCATTAATAGGCAAAGAGGAAAGACATCCAAAGAAACAGAACATTTCCTAACATCATGGATGAGATGACCACATGGAAGGTGCACAAAAGAGCAACCAAACAATACATTTCACAATGAAAAATGAATTACATTGAACTGCTTGGCATTTTCTTCCTGTTATTCTGCCTCACATGCATGTGAGGTAAATACCTCCTTTCTTATCTCCTAGCTCAGCTCCCCGGGGAGAGGAGGCAGCACCCTTCCTTGCCTAACAAGGCTGATCGTCTCTAGCAGATGGAGAAATCTGCCTACCTGTAACACTTCCTTTGGCTATATCTCACATTCCTCAAACCTACAGGTCTTTGTATGACTGAGAAAAAGCGTGCTCAGGGCAGGCACCAGTATCATGCTATTCGCAGCGGGTGTGGCAGTTACAAATGAGAGCCGCGATGCCAAGAGACATCTCCATGTCTGACAAGAACAATGAGTACCCTGCAGTAAAACACAAAGGCAGCCGAGAAGAGAAGAATAAACTTGCACTAGACATTGCTGTTCTTTTGTTCATAGATCAGGTAAAGCCCACAGGGGCTTTGGAAGAAGGGAGAAAGATAACCTAAGAAATTGTTTCAGTGTCTGTGCATCTGGTCCCAGGAATAACAGAGAGGGGATAGGATGTTAACAGATCCTCTTTCTTCTTAGGCTTTTCTGCTTCTGGGCAATCTGGAATGACATTCTCTCTTTATACTACTCCGTTTCTATTTCCTGCCAGAACCAGGAAGCGGAGATCATGATTTATTTCTTTGGCACATCTTCCAAGCAAACAACAGAAAAAAACCTAACCCCCTCAAATTAACTATTGATTCTGTTTCAGCTTATTCTCCCAGAACAGCCTTATAACTCTTAGCATAAAAATAAAATATATTTACTTCACTTGTTTTTTATGCCTTGAGTGAAAATAAACAAACAAAAAGCATTCCAGGAACAGCAAAAACAGTGAAGTCAGTATTCTAAGAGGTAAATATTTCTGAGTGGATTTTCTCATTTGGTAACAGATGAATGCTGACTCTTCCTTCTCCATAAGAAGGTTAACAGGGTTTCTCTCCATCACCCAGCTCTGAACTTCTGTGCCATTTGCAGGATTGTAATAGTTTTTAAGACCTCTGCCCCTCTGCCAAATGCCATTAGAATTGACCAGTGGTTCAAAAATTAATTGCAACACTCTGACAGACACATACGCAGGTAATATGACTCCAAAAGCCTCATTTCCTTAGGAAACAGAACAAAAAAATACTTAAATTTAATTTAGATACCTGACAATAAATATATGACTTTGTGGAAGAGAAAAAAAAACAGGAAAAGATTTCAAGAGCATTTGATGTTTTGCCTGGTGGCTGAAACGGACACACGATTGTGAGCCTTGCAAAATAACCTCCTTCACCTCAAAACAAGCTGTTGACACCTCTGAGAGCTGCATACACCAGCTGCTTACCTTGACATAAGCAAAGAATTGCTGGCTATGGATTCCATTAATCACAAACCCAGATTGTGAATAAAATGTCATCTTGATGTGCTGACAGCTGCCACTGAGCTCTGAAAAAGAGGGATTAGAGGGGGACTGCAATCATGACAATGTAAGAACTGTATCAAGGACAACATGCCACTATTGCCAGTGCTTAACTGAACTTCAAGTTATGTTTCATGCTAGGAAATAGCTCCATCTCCTGTTCTGCACACAGAAGTCCTCAAAATCCTAATTTTAAATAATAAGTAAGAAAAACCCATTTCACAGCTGCTCTTGTAGAGTATGCAAAGAGAAAATAAAATTCAAGCTTATGTCTACAAAATTAAATCCCTCACATGTGCACATTTAAATACCCCCGTTATCTGCTGGGATGAAAAAATTGCAAAAAATTGCTAAGAGAAAGATGTTCCTATTTGTTAAAGCATCATATGAAATGAGAATGTGGGATGTTCTGAGCTCCCCCCTAAAATGTGTCATATATTTGAAATATAAATCTGTCCTATGTACTACAGTGCAGTCTTCGTTCACAATTTTGGGGAGTGCTTTAAAGCTTTTGCTCTATAATGTGGCCAATCTTGGGTCCTTTTCCAGTCTCTCCAGTGACACAGTGATCCCACTGGATACTTAGATGAAGTCAATAGCATTTTTCTCATTAATCTTATGGTAAAGTTTTCCCTTCCAGTCAAGCAGAACAATTAGGAAACTGGGGTGTGATACTTGTGCTCCTTCCAATGGAAAAACATATTCTTATTCCATTTTCTGCTGCACTACATGCCCTAACACAAAAAAACCACCAAACCTGTATGGGAGCTATGTCTTTGAAAGGATGTACTTTCAGCAGAGGCATAGTACACAACTTCTAGTGAATCATTACTTTGAAGACTGCGATCACTGTGATACTACCCTGCAAAAGCAGGGTAAAAATCAGCTGTGACATTAGGATGAAGGTAATAGAAATAATCTGATTTAATCAGATTGCAGGAAATATTCTTTTCAAGTGGCAAATAGGAACAGC
This sequence comes from Pseudotriccus pelzelni, assembly GCA_035584735.1. Taxonomy (NCBI): domain Eukaryota; kingdom Metazoa; phylum Chordata; class Aves; order Passeriformes; family Tyrannidae; genus Pseudotriccus; species Pseudotriccus pelzelni. The sequence goes on from JAWMRA010000113.1 coordinate 37,647,009, forward strand.
TGTGCTGCCCATCAAGCAGCCTGTGGTATATCAGTAACTGGAGTGACATAGAAGCCATGCAGGACAGCATCATTTCATTCTCCTACCAATTCACCTGCAAGCAAGGACTTTTCCTATCACTGAGAGCAGTGGATAAATTCTCCTTCTCCCCATTCAAGATGGCAGAAAGTAGCCTCTATCCACAGCTTTGGCAGGGAAGAGAAAGTAAGCATTTGCAGACAAGACTAACTGACAGTCTACTTCCATGAGTGGGAAGGTGAAAGCTAAACCACATGCAGAATTCAAGACACTGATAGGAAAATCAGGCTGTAGGAAAGAGCAAAGGGACTCGACTTCGAAGAATGGAACATCAATGGACTTGGCTCAGGAGGATTCAGATAACCCCTTTCAAACCCATCAAGAAATTTTAAAGCTGCACCCTTCCTCTTGAACAAGGCAGTTTCTTGGTTTGTAAAGTGGTGCTGCAAATGCAAAGAGAGAATAAAAACTCAATCTTTCCATATTTCTGTGCTGTGAAGCCACCAGATTCATCATTCTTTGTGGTGTAGGGGTTGTAGTGTGTGGAACTGTGACCCCATTCATACAAACTCCCCACTGCTCTGGTGCCTGTAAGACATCTATACTTCCAGAGCATTAGGTGACAACCAAACCGTATGTTTCGAATATTGACAGAGGTGAATTTACCACAGCAAATACTTGACTTCCAAGATCACAGTGAAGGGTTTTGCAGCTGTTGAGAAGCTCCATTTGCTACTTCTGTGCTAACTACCTTTATCATTTGCCTTTTACAGCCTCCTTGGATGTCTTAATATTCGCATTTAACCTATACCAGAATAACACAACATTCAAATAGAAGGTAGCTGACTTATGAATGGGAGAAGCTGGAGTACTACAGAGGTTAGAAGAAAGAAAAAGGACCCTAAAGGCTTAATGTATTTGTCCATAAATTGCAATGGAGTGAGAGGCATGCCAGTCATTCTATACGTCTCCGTTAGCCTGCTGGCAAATGCAAGATAACTTATGTTGAGCATCTTAAATCTTTCAAGATAGGCAAGTGGTGCACTACTTGTACTTGTATGCTGGAAACCAAGTACCCCCCTGCTGGGAGTTCATATCCTCTTCAGAAATTGTATCTCAAGATCCAATCTGCTTTCTGGACAGAGATAGACTTCTCAGCTGCTCCTGGGACTAATGTGGGCTGAAATCCTGCTTTGACCTCTTACAACACTCATACTAAAGTTCTGTAGGTAGCATGGGAGCAGGTACATATGGGATGCAACGTGAGTCTGTTCTGTACTTTTTTGTAGAGCTCAGTGTGGTTATGGGTCTATTTCACATTAGATGAGTTAGTATGATAAAAATTTGACTCTGCAGAGCTAGGAGGTGTGTAATTCTGGTGTCACACAATGCATTCAGACTTTGACACTGAAAATAGCTAAGACTGTTTCACAGACTACTTTTAAATGCCCAGCACATAGTATGAGGCTGGTGGATCTGTAGGGAGTGTTTGTCAAGTAGGTGCCCTCTGAAAATGAATGAAAATCCAGCAGCTTTGATCACCCACTTGTAAAACTGCAGTATTGGTTGATTGTATTCCACTGCATAAAGTAACATTTCTCCTTGGTTTCTTTTCACTTTAAGTATCAGTCTTCTCAGCCAAGAGCTCCTCAGCAAGGAAATCAAAGCAGCACAACAGTAATTTATGAGCAACTACCTATTCTTATCGGCCGGTGAAGGAGGACCTTGATATGTGTTGCTTACCTTTGCCTGTGTCATTTCAGATGTTACGGGGCAAGCAGAATGGCTCTGCAGTGGGAGCTAGTCTCCATTCAAATACCACTGCCCAAGGTCTCTGGCAGCAAATCAGTTTTGAGGGCTGCCTTTTTAATGGATTAAAGGAGAAGGAAAATGTTTTTGCAGCTCCCGACAACTTTCTCTAAGAGTGAGTGCTACAATAAAACAAACAGTTTTATGAGAATTTCCTCGAAACAAAAAACATTACATCACATAAAGCAAAAGAATACATAAAATTAAGCCTGTTTAGAATAGCAGCATGGTCTGTCTGGACTTCTTTCTGTTGCAGCACTGGGTTTTGATGTCTTTCTTTGAAGAAACCAAGAACGTACAAAGACCAGTCAGGGATAAATCAAGACAGCTGGGAAAGAAAAGGGCTGCAGTTGCATTGCTTATTAGTATTTCCTAGAGCAGTACATAGAACTGTATTGCCACCCTGTGTGCTCCAGGACAAAGAGATCTGTCACGTATGTCAAGGCAGAGTAGGGCGATGTCAAACTGAGCCCATCGCAACACTTGAAATCAAACTAGCATTCTTCTAGTGCCTCCAGAGCATACCAGACTCAGACTCTGATCCCAGGGGCTCACCCTACCTCTCCCATGTTGATTATACTGCAGTGTATTTTGCTGTTTCCAAAGCAATGACCATCTTTTGTCTGAGACACTGACCCAAGATTCAATAGCTTGAGCTATAATTCCTATTGCAGATGATCCCTAAGAGATTTTGGGTAAATCACTTTATGCCTTTAGTTTAATCCTCCACTGCGATTATTTGCACTTACTTTCTCTGCCCAAAAGCTGACCCAAGCAGCAAGAAGATCCGATCTCGGTGACTACTGATGCCTCAGAGCATGCAGAACACCAAAGTGACAGTCCACAAAACTCCCCCAAAGTGTCAATGTGCTACTTAGATCAGTCCTGTAACAGTACCCTTGCTGATTATCTATGCCTCTCCTTGGGTAGATCACTCAATTCCACCAGGTGAAACCTACACTGTATAACAGTTTTTCTTCTTCAGGTGAGATTTTGAAAGAGCTGCTATTAAGAGATGGTATATGAAACAGAACAATAGAACGGATCACTCTGAATGACAGATCAGAATACACATGGGTATAGCCCTATCCTGGAAGTGTGGTGAAAATGTTCTCACCTACAGAAATAACAATTCTTTCAGCTCCAGGTTTTTAACTATGAAAAATATATCTTAGAAGTAGAGTCGGTTAAGTAGTTCAAATAGCTAAACTCTCCAGTGTACAAGGCTATCATTTTAGATAATGAGACATTTCTCCGTTTTCCAAAAGGTTAAAGACAGGCTCTATAAATTCTGCATCTAGCAGCCCAGGGAGGTTTTTCCTAATAGCCCCAACAGCCATCATTTCATTGTCTGGAATGCATCAGGATCAGTTAATGCTGATGAAAGTGAAAGGCTTTGTGTTTAGAACAAAAGAAGGAGCAGGTAAGGCTTCCTGACTTAAAACCGCAAAACAGCTTGTTGCAAATAAGCTACAGGAGGGAAAAAGAAAAAGAAATAAACTTCCACCAACTACAATGACACCAGTAAATAACTGCTACAAAACAGTTACTGAAAGAGGAATGTCAAGGTCATTTTCATACCATACACTGCATAAAAGTTTCACCTCTACAAACCAGACTCTGTGGGCCAACCTGTGTTTCTCAGAGCAGGTGGCAATGCTGCCCTTTAGGTACCAGCAAGCCAGAAGACGTGCCTCGGCCATCTGGAGCTCTGTCAGCATGCACTCATGCTGGGAAAAAAAATGCACAAAAATCTGCATGGTTGATTTTCTGCTCCATGCTTTGGCAAGGACAGCAGAGATGAGCAGCCTTGCCCTGCTGACCATTTGTGACAAGAATTTACTTGGCAACAGAGACCCTCAGGTGGCCAGATGAAACCAGCCATCTGTCAGCTGCGAGTCTGCAGCCAGCCACTGCATGAAAAGATAAAAATCAAAACAGAAAAAAAAACAAACCAACAACAACAAAAAAATAACACAAAAGAAGTCGAAGAAAGGACAGAGAAAGAACAGTACTATCTGTGCTGCAGACATTTATTTTTCTTTACAACAACAGAGGGCGGCAATCCTCCATGCTGTCTGCTGGCAGTCCTGGCCCACTGCAATTCCAGCATGACACCTGGATGTGCTCAGCTCTCCCTTCAACAAGAAGCAGCAATTGTGTTTCTAGGGAGCAACACATTTTTGTAGGTACTACCTTACCAGAAGCAAAAGAGGCAAGAGGACTAATGATGGCTCCAGGCAGTTAAGCAGACACCACTTCTTCCTTCTTAAGTGATGAATTTTTTCAGGTGGAGATGCAGAACTACTTTTACACAAGCACACATTCACAGAAAAGCCATTAAAAAATACACCAGCCCTCTAAGCAAACTTTGAGGTCTGATGCAGTAGCAATCTTCCACCATGGGACATAAAGGTTCTTTCTACTCCCCTTCCTCCAGCCTTCGAGCCCACTAAGAGCGCTGTGCATATTATGTAGCTGAGAGACCATGCTACTGCCCAGAGCACCAGGCAAATTGTCGGCCGTGGGCAACAGAAACTCCACATTGCTCTAACTGATCAACTCTTTCTTGAATTCAGTTCCTTATGGGGAACCCAAGCACTGCACTCAAAATGCTCTCAGGATTGAATAAGGGAAAGGACACTGCATCCTGAAAGGCTTGAGGCTTTATGAAAGGAGGAGGTAGGACTTCAAGACTCAGTCTTTGATGCATAGCCCACCCTGAAGAAAGCCTCTCAAGCATTTAATTTCTTGATCTGCAGACAAAAGGAACATCAGGTCATATGCTAGAAGTTGTGTCCGATGTTAATGTAAAAAAAAAAAAAAAAAGAAGAAGGGCAATAAATCCAGGCAGATCTCCTGCAGCCCCTCTGGCACCAGTGTCAGTGCCTCCTGCACTGCAGATCAAGCTATCTCTCCTTTATAGGATGTACCTAGGGCCAGGGAGCAGGAAAGCATAACCCTATGAAATGCAGAAGGGCAGAGTGTATTCCCACATCTGCCATGTAAAAGTAAGCCAGAGTGAAATGTTCAGTGCATCAAAATTGCCGTGTTGGGCAGGCCATATTTGAGAGGGGAGTCTTTATATTAGTTACGTAAAGGGTCCCAGGGTTGTGGAGATGATCTGCCTTATCCAAAGGTACAGGGTAAGTCCAGGACAAGGGCAGGAAGAAAACCTGCACCTCCAGAGTCCCTAGTACTAGTGCCATACTGCCACATCCACAGGTACTCTGTCCAAGAACTTCATTCAATAGCCATGACAGAATAATCAAACATTTCCTGCTGAAAGCATAGGCCATATTTCAGAGAATCTGTGTGGCTCAAGTCTCCATTTCTACCCCAATAAGACTGACTCTGAATGGTAGATCTGTCAAAAAAATATTTTACATCAGTTCAAGTTAGACCCCCAGCTCTGATATTCAAGAAAACATAAAGTGACACCGTTCTGGTCTCGGTTTCAGCAACATTAACATTTTCCCTGTTAGCTCCAGAAAGTAGTCACAAAGGCAGTCAAGCCCTGTCACTGCCAGGTGCTTAAGTTCTTGCTCAAGGGAAACAGGTAAAACACTCCTTGGAAAAGAGAAAATTTTGATTCAAAGTGGCAGAGGGACTGAGGCTCACAACAAGCTCAGAAGACAAAAACACAGCTCATGATCCCATGTTGCATAAAGGGATCAGTAGCTACTGCATATATAATTTATGCTGCTGAATCAGCCATGTCCCAAATTTGCAGTTTTAACTATTAATGCAAATTGAAAAAAACCCACATTAAAACAAAATACCTATATTTAGAAAGAGTACCAGTCACTGAGTAAACAGATCATTTGGGCAAAGCTTTGAAGTGGTCAAAATTATTAGGTCCTATATTTGTAATGGACAGGAATTGTATTTGAAATCAGCCAAAGTTTTGTTGAAATAACTAGCATAGCTCTTTTCATTTTCGGTTAGCATGCTAGTTATCAATAAATAATCAAGGTGCCATTTCTTTAAAAACTTATTCAATGTCTCTTCCTTGGAAGCCCCATAGGTTAAACACGCAGCTCTACTTTCCTGTTTGCACTCAAAAACCTTGTGTCAAAGTATAAAGATGGTGACCAATGTACATCTATACTTTCCCTCCCCATTTTCCCCTGCCAAAGAGTTACCATGCCAATAGAAACTATAATTTAATCATGCTTTCTTCGAAAGATTAGAAGTACGCTGAAAATTTTTTGTGTTGAAACTAAGTAACTACACTGAAAACATGATTTTTCCCGCCAGTCAAGTCTATACTTTCAGATTTTGTTGACTCTAGGTTTTCCATGAAAGCCCAAGAAATGCTTTTGTAAGGAAAGGGTACGGATTTGTTGTGGAATTTAATTTTTATTATTTGCTTGAAGAGATAAAATTCTCTCTCTGTCAGACGAGGGATGCTGACCCAGTACAATGCGCTCACACATTTGCAGCTGGACAGTCTGTTTGCATAGGATGGCAGCCATGCCCAAAACACTTCCTTTCTTGCTGTTTCAAGGCAATAGAAGAAAATCATCATTATGGTTGTTCATAACCAGGGGCTGATCTGAGAACTGTGTACTCTCTTTATGATGGGAGGGAACAAACAGGTGCAGGAGAGTACCAGGTTTTTCCTGTAATCCATACAAGGGCCTAAGCAAGTAATCTGCCAGCTACAGAATCAGATATGGGGGTCTCTGTTTCTGCTCCTGGTAGCAGCTGGTGATAAAGCTTAATTTGACTGTAGTATCAATGCAGAAATGCAAAATCTAGACCTCACTTTCTACCATGAATTACCATGCAGCATTGATTAGAACAGCAAAATACTATTTCCAGAAATTATGCCCATATTTACTATATAGAGAAAAATATTTTGAAGGGAATGTATTCTCATCTAGAAGACACAAACAACCTGATAATTAAGGTTGAGATTTTCCTTTGTAAACAAAGTTTGAAACCAGCTATTTGAAGATGTTGCACCGTTTAATTTTCTGGCCCTCCTATAGCAAGTTCAGGGCAGCTTTTCAAGCTGACTGTCTGCTTCTGTGCACCTCACAAGCCAGATTAGTGAGTACCCCAGAGCTCAGCTTCCACAACCTGCAGTCTCTGCAAGAGCTTGTTGTGATAGTCTTTCAAAACTCTATAGCAGCTATTCTGATCAAAAGGTAGACTGAGACTGACTAAACACAACATCCAAATAGAGGCCCAGTTCTTTATGACAAGGGAAAATATCCATATATTAAAAAAAGAAATAGAAGCCACCTAGTGATGTCATCAGACAGGAGGACTTAAAGTTTAACTTAATGAAGTACTATTATTATTATTACCACACTATCAAATTAATTTGTGGCCTTGTCACATACAGTGGAGAGTGCCAAAACAGTCTGGGGGACAAAATAAATCCCATCCGTAGCTTTTAAAATAAAACTGGTAGAACTGAAAGAGGAAAACCCCTCAGTGCACGTGTGGAAGGCAGGACATCTCTGATAGCAGAAGGATCACTAGAGTTGCCCTGCATATAATGAATGCACAGTGGTTGCTGTTGGAAGCAGGGGGACAGGTTGAACAGAACCACAGTGTTGACCTCAGACAGCAGCACTAAGGGCTTTTTGCTCCACAATATCATACACGGTGGCCTAGTGGTTAGATTGCGGCACCTTCACCGCCGAGACCCGGGTTCGATCCCAGCCAGGGACACTCCCCGGGCAGGTGGAGCTCGTTAGCCCTGTAAGGCAATCCACCTACGTTCTA
>JAWMRA010000113.1:37654677-37734315 GCA_035584735.1 Pseudotriccus pelzelni
ACCATGGTGGGGCAGCTGTGCCCCTGCAGCCCATGGGGGACCATTGGGGTGCAGAGACCCCCCTGCAGCCCATGGAGGAGCCTGTGCTGGAGCAGGTGGACGCAGGAAAGAGGCTGTGACCCCACGGGAGGACCAAGATGGAGCAGGATCCTGCCAGGGATCTGCAGGAGAGGGGTGGAGGGGGAAGCCTATGCTGGAGCAGGTTTTTCCCAGGTAGGACTTGTGGCCCCTGTGGCAGACCCAGGCTGGTACAGCTCATTTATGAAGGACTGCACCCCATGGCGGAGTGACTCACAGGACAGCATTTTGTGAAGAGCTGCTGCCCGAGGGGTGGATACACGCTGGAGAGGTCCATCAAGGGCTGCCTCCCATGGGAGGGACCCCACGGGAGCAGGGGAAGGACTCCTCTCCTGAGCAGCAGCAGAAACAACTGACCATAACCCCCATTCCCTGTGCCCTTGCACCACTGGGAAGGAGGAGGGAGAACATGGAAGGAGGCATGGGGAGAAGGTGTTTTTAAGACTATTTCTCACTCTTTGGCTCTTATCCTGTTAGTAATAAATTTAAGTACTGTCCCCACTTTGAGTCTGTTTTGCGCATGAAGGCAATCAGTAACTGACCTCTCCCAACTCTTATCTCTATTTATGAATTTGTTTTTCCTCTCTCCTCTGTCCCATTGCAGAAGGAGAGTGAGAGAACGGCTTTAATGGGTACCTGGTATCCGACCAGGGTCAACCCACTACACCCAGCTGTGGGGCAAGAGAGGTAGGAGCAGCACCAGCTTGGAGAACACTCCCATTTATCAGTGCCCTCAATGTGCAGAGAAGTCTCTCTCCTATTAAAACACGTGCACTCACCTGCCCTTTGCGAATTCCAACGCCAACACCTCTGCGTGCTGGCAAACACTGTGCCAGTGCTTGGGAAAGTTTGGGGAACAGGCTGTGCCAGTTAGTTCACCATGCAGCTGCTCCAGAGCACCCAACAGCCAGTGTGGCTGCAAGGAGCAGGCCTGCTCTCCCGCTCAGAGCAACCACAGCTTTAAACAGAGGTGCCACCACCCCACAGGTTCGGTCAGGCTGCAATCCAACTGTTATTTGGCCCTGTCCAGGAAACAGCTTGGCAGCTTTTTAATTCAACAGCCAGGGGAGTTTCTCCGGTCTGGATCAGCGCTGAGCTGTGCCACCAGTGGTGCTGCCGCCGCACGAGCGGGCACAGCACAGGCAGCCATGGCGGAGGCTGGTGTTGCCACTGGTACTTCCCTGAACTCTGGGTTCTTCTGCTCTGCCCAAAGGAACTGGCAGGGCACAGACATTCCAGACCCCACATGCCTCGTGGCTGCTCGGTCCGCTGCAGATCCAGGCCACAGAGCCGGGCTTTCAAACAAAGCTGTCGAGTGTGGCACATAGTGCCTGCGATGTACCCCAAGCACAGCAGGGTGTTTGGATACCCCAACAGATGTAGTTAGAACACCAAATCCAACCACATTTTGAATTTAGTCTAATGGAAACTAGTGGCTCTTAATAACACCTCAGATAAACCAAACTACAGCACCCGACGCTCATGTCAGCGTAACAGCCTACAGCTTAACTATAGGAAACCCTTGGATAGTTTTACTGTCCTCAAAACCATCTTCCTAAACCAAAGATCGACGTGGGTGGCACTGCCAAAACAAGCTGCAGGTACAAGGGGAGTAACACACAGAGCCAACTGTCTTTTTTTTTTTTTTTTATAAAAGTATTTTTAATAAACTGATGGATTTAAGTTTAAGATGCTAGACAAATTGTTGCCATGTACAGGTAACAAAAGTCAAAATTCTTCGAATTTTATACAAATACTATGTAGTACAGTAAACTTGAATACAAGTTTACGAAAAATGCATCAGTGAATATTCAGCTTGTAAGCAACTTCCAACAGTGAAAATTATCATCTATCAATAGTGATCAGAATTGCATTGTCAATTTTAGAAGTAATGCAACTATGCTTTTTTTCCAAGCCACTCTGGAGTTATTGGTGCACACTGACAGTACATTGGATTTTTTTGGCTTGCTCAACAGAAAATGGCATTTAAATAAGATGACTGAGTTAAACAATGTCATTAAGTATCAAAAGTACTATCTCACAGAAAACTAAACAAGAATGAGAAAGTAAACAGAGCAGAACCCTGAAGTGGTGATTTTTCTACCCGTTTTGATGGAAAAGATTCCACAGGTGTCCAGCTTTCTCACAGCATTTTGGAGTGTTCTAGTCCTAGCACAGTGTGGTCATTAGTAGACTAAAGTAATCCCTGCTTGGCAGTAATGCTGGTGAAAGGTAACTTGCTCTATTGCTAACAAATCGGAGTAACCACTGGCAGGGCAACTTTCTGGAGGCATCCAGCAGAAGCTGAGCTGACAGCACAGGATTGGAGTTACAGTACTGCTCGCTTCGATACAATACCCAACCGCCTTCAGGGTTCAGGTGTCAGTTTCCTCACAGGATTTACAAATGGATGGTTTTGAAATAAACAAAAAATCATTATGGAGCATGAGACAGTATTTTCACCTGTACAGCTACCAATAAAACGAATGTTTTTGTTACAAACTTTCCAGTCTGCTTTATAAAAAATAGTCTTAGTTTTACTTCTAAATAAAAACTGTGCTGTGATCTGTCACGTTCTTGCATTGTACATGCTGTAATTGTGTGTGTTAATGAAGGTGTAAAGATTTGTGACCTAGCGCTCTGGATGTATCAGAAGCCTAAAAAGCTGATTTTGGTACATAAAAGGTAGCAATGAAAATTCATTCTATTTATTTTTCCTAAAGCCTAGGAAAAGCTACAGTACATTGCTAGATCAGTGGCCTCAACCCTGAGCTGAAATAAAGGACCTGCCTTGGCCAAGAGACTTAGTCACATTACTACCACAGCTGCGCAGCAGAGACAAAATAACGTGTCTGCAGCCTGTTGTCTTAGCTGTGAGTAGTGCGAGATTCAGTTCTGTAATGCTTGAGAGTTGACTGGAGACCACCATATTTGTTTTCACTACAGAGGAAAAGAGGAAAGGACAACTCAAATTCAGAGATTCAAGTGAAAAGCACTCAACAAGGAGGGTCAGTATGTCCAGCTTCTGGAGATCAGAGAATGGAAGTCAGTGGCAGACTCATCAGTCTTAAGCATTTTCCCACGTAGTAGAGAGATTATTAAAGTACGTACCAAAATACAGTTAAGGAGACTCCTACTATTACCTCACTCTTTCCACAAAGAGTCTCATGTGATTTTTTTCCCCCTCCAGAACTGAGCATCTCTCTCTCTGTACCTACATGGCATCACAGAAAATAAGTGAAAACAAAGTCTGTCTGACAAAGGATTCAACTCAGCTGGCAGCAAAGAAACTTCCACTTGTTTCTAACACAAGTCGCAGTTAGCCAGAATTCTTACTAGGATACAGCCTATTGCATCTTCCTGTAGGGTTCAATGGCACCGACTACCCATGGCTAGGAGCATTTGTAACATGAAGCATTCCTGCCTCCCTAGAGGACTTTTTTTCCTTTTAAACAGCAGAAACTGTAGAGTCATTATTTCACTTAGTGGAAAAACTAAACCCAACAACAGACTGAAAATAAAGCCTGTAAGAATCATTTATATTTCCAGTAATGCACACTTCTTTGTGAGCTGATCAGTTTAGGGATGGTATGTTTTTTTGTTTAAGGCAGCAACTCTTACAAAATACACAAGCTCACCTCCCTCATGTTTGTGCTACTGTAGCCTTATGCGCACAATAGAACCTCACTAATTTACACTAATGATTGGAAGAACCATTAATTCTCTTGGTAAGTGAACAAGAATAAGGCATTCCATTATATATTCTGATCACTAATTATAATTTAGCTCTAATTATAATCTAACACCAAACATACTTCTGTGTTTTAGAAAATAATCTCTTACCTTCAGATATAATTATGTGTGCAGATTAGTGGGTTCTGCTGTGTAAACACGCAGGTGCATAAGCAGTTTTCAGGTTTTTCTTCATTACATCTGACAAAAAAAGTTAGTGCCACAGATAGAGACAGTGGGAAAATAAATTAGGGTTTCTCTATCATTTGTGCGGACGTGCACAACTGGGCAGCACTTCATAGCTCAAACGAAAAAACAAACAAAACAAAAAAAAAAGAAAAAAAAGGACATGAATGTTTACAAACTCAAATGAAGTAAAATCAGCAGCAGGAAGCAAGGCCATTCCCCAACCATAAATGGCTTGTTTTACACGATTCCAAACTATATGAAACAAACAAAAAAGGAATACAAGTAATAACTTGTAGATACAAGTTTGAAATCAAATAAAGCAAACAGTGAAAAATTTTTCATGCTTCTAACAGATGATTTTCACATGTCTAAATCCTGATTGAAGTAAACTGTAAATAAAGATGGGAGATCAGATGTAAACTACATGGCTGAGTTAAAAAAGAAGAGAAGGATCGATGTGCATTGTAATGAGATAGAAATTTCCCTTCATATGTGCAAAAATCCACAGTTTCGATAATGTAGAGGTCATACTTCTAGGAACAGATCTCAGACGGAACCAGTCTCCCTACATCCTGGAATCTACCTGCTTACAACAGCCACTTTAAGTGCACAATACCCTGTTCACATATATAGTATTCAGCAGTTTCTGGCATTTCTCAATTTAACGTTCACCTGCCTTAAATCTTGAAAACAAAGGGGAGAGTTCATCCAGGGCATCATACCACTGTTTTGAGTTACACCAACAGTTAAATCAAACTCAAATTCTTTCTTCTTCCATGGTGGCAGGAGTCCTTACAGGACTTGTAAACAGCAGTACACAATACTGTAAACAAATAATTTAAGTTCTGCTTTATACAAGATGTTAAGTTAATCCAGGTCTACCAAACATCAGGTGAAAATGAAAAGGGTGGCTTCACACAAAATCCTTCCCTTTTCTCCCAGCAATTCCTCTCACTACATAAATAATCCTGAGCTGAAACATGGGTTGCTGAGAGCTTTTTTTTCTATTTTTTTTGCATATAAAAACAATGTTCTAGAGTCAGCTCTCATGTTCTGTCAGGAAGTCAGTTGCTGGAGAGATTAAACTGAAGTATTTCAAACCACTTGTAACTTTGGAGGAGGACTTATAATTTGGTGTGGCGTCCAGTTCTAGACCCAGATGCTGAGCTTGCCAAGGAAGCTGATGCTGCTGCATCCTCAGCTTCCTCCAGCTCATCATGTAGCTCCTGGCTAACACTAGACTGGAGAGCTGCGGGAGTCAGCCACTCCTTCGGCAAGCAGCTCTGGAGGAAGGGTATACAAGAGCTGAAGTAGGCAAGGCGATTCACCCATCGTGGAATCTCTTTTCCACAGAGAATCTAAGGGGGAAGGAAAAAGAAAGGATTAATTTGTTTTCTGGATTCAGCAGTAACAAAACTGCAGTGTGGTACATAAAAACACAAAACTCGCAGCAGCCTTACAGTTTACGTATCACAAATGCCACTCAAGAAGCACCCAAAGTTACCTGCACTCCATCAGTAAAAGCAGCATCCCAAGTCCCACAAGGAGACTTATTTTCTACTGTGAAATTTGGACACGTTGTTCTGTGCTTTTCTTAGAAGTCTTGGAAAGCCCAACCACCTCACTCTTCTTGAATAACTTCTATGAAAGGCACAGAAATTAGTTATGGTATGTTTTCTATTCACCGCTAATTCCTCTGGAACAGAAATTGCAGGAGAAGCTTCACTATTACAAAGAAGCACGCTGAAATCAAGTGGCCAAAAATGCCATAGCTGTGTGGAGTCACATGTACAGCTGAGGCTATTTACTGTGATGGCCTCTGACGGCTTTCATGAGATGTCACTACCTTACAAAACAAGCGCGCACACTTTGGTTCACTGGAACAAGAGAAGATATACACTGCACAGCTGGTTTCATCTCCTCAAAAATATATAAAGTAGCATTAAATACTTATTTTTACTGCACATCAGTCATTAAATCATTGTCACTATTCAAGGAGTGAGCCATTTTACTTAACTGCCATATTCATGTCTGGTATTATTTACTCCAGTGCAAATCTGGAGAATGGGAGCATTACTCTGTTGTACCTGAGCAGCACTTACCTCATAATTATACCCACTTTTATAGTCAATCTGAACACTAAATAGGACAAACACTGAAATAGAGATAATATGACCATGCAACTGAAGAATATAGCAAAACCCTGTCCATATAGGCCAGATTTCACACCAACTGCAGCTTTGTTAGTGTCTTACCCTACTTACTTTACCAGCATTGTGCACAAATAATCATCTCAATAAAATTTTCCAGTACCACTGGAAGATCAGTCTACACAAAACACAGGCTATACAGTAAGAGTGCATTAACTGTTTTGGAAAAAAGCCCAATTAAAGTCTGTGAAAGTTCACCACAGAAAAAACACCCATTCTTGTTTGGAAGTGTATCAGTGAAACATCACAAATTCTGGCAAGCACAGATTGACAACTATCAATTAAAAAAATCAAAATTTCCATTCACCTCTTTGTCCTGGGATACTTGTTCCTGACCCCTTCCCTGGAGCTGATACACACGTGAATTGATCAGGCATTCAATCATATTGGCAAACTGATCACGTTGCCAAGGGAAAAAAGCAAAGCCCATTTGACTCCTCAGTCAGACACTTTGCATGACTCAAGTATCTACATGGCCAGGACACAGATGCTGGCAGAGCAATAACGTGACAAAAGCCTCTCAAGCAGAAGATTAACACTGTCTGTGTAAGTTCAATGAAATCTGTTATTCTTTGAGAGTAAGTCCTAACTTTTAAAATTATTTTCAGTGTGATGTTTCTGTGGGGAAATACTGATAAAAATTCTGTGGTTCTATCTTCGGCAGCAATCTCTGAAGCAACTGAAATGATTTTGAAATCCTGTTAATTCATTTACTAGGTTTCTCATTTAGGAATGCACCCCTGCTTGAACACAAGCTATGTATGAGAACAATATTTACAATTCTTGGCAGCAAAATCTTGTGCTTTGGACATAAGCAAAATACAATCTGAAAAATGGTGACATTTGCTCAAGGTACCAGAGATAAGAAGCTGGAAATTAGACCAAACGTTCCAAAGGACAGGAAGATGACACTCTGTAGCCACTTGGGAAGCACCTTTCTATAGATCTTCATGTTTGTTTACCTCAGATAAAGCTGAAGAAAAGTGATTGCAGTTTTTGTGCATTAGATGATAAGCATTTCCTTTGAATTCTTTTCCAAGCTCTTCTACTATTTTTTCTATGTCATCTTCCATAAAGTCAGTACTGCCTAGAACCACAGCCTCTCTAGAAGAGAAACAGAGTAAATGATCAGGCTCCCATGATACAGGTGGATTAGTGTTCATACATTGCTCAAGTCACCCCACTGTGGATGGTGAGATCTTTCGGTCCTCCTAGAACAACATAAATTCTTTCTATTCCACTTCACAGCACCACTTTCATCTTTATCAGGAGAGATTATGTCTCCTTGCCTATTATCCACCTTGAAAAAGTTACTGCACTGTATATGCTGCATGAATAATAAGTTAGGCACAAGTCCATAAAATTTGTATGCATTTACGAAATTTAATGATATGCTAAAAGAAATTATCTTTGCTGTAAACACTTCATTGTCTCATCACCTCTGTCCATCTTTCACGTCTAAGTAAACACATGAATTTCTCAGAAAGTCAGAAATCCTTATACAATTCCTCTGTTCTCAAAAATAAATGCAACAAATTGTCTTTTTCACATGCCTTCTCAAAAAACAAGAAAATAGGTAACTGTCTTACTTAAATTTAAATGTTTCTCCTAGCTCAGAAGCATTTCCCGGTGAAATTTCAAATATTCCAGAAAAAGGGTAAGGATGACCACCGTAGGCAAATTCTGAAAGAGAAAGTTCAGATTTAACAAAACCAGCATATGATGACAGCAAAGAACAGTGGGGCTCACTGACCACAGACAACTTCCTGTGGATCTAAAGCTAGGAACCAGACATCTTATTTACAAGGGTAACAAATGAAAGGAGCTGGAAATGAATCGTTTTGTTAGGTTACTAGTCAGCCTGAGTAAAGACTGAGAGGAAATTTCCTACATCAGTGCATGGATTTAACTTGAATAACTTTACAATAAGCACATAATTTTTGTTGTATAAGTGAAGATTTACAAGTTAAATCGTAAATCCTGCCAATGTTCTTTATACGTGCTTGTCTTTGAAAGTCCACTTTGATATGTCTAAATTGAGGATTCAAAGTACAGCACCCTCAAAGGTCTAATGGCACTGCTATTCAGGGTGCACTACAGCTCTAAGTGTGGCAGCAAGTAGTGGCCTAAGAGGTTTTTAAATGTCTTGATTTGCAAAGGTTCAACTGTCACGAGTTCTTTTATTGTAACAAGAAAGTAAACCAGTGCACGCATCTGAAGTCTGCATATGGCATCTGCTGGCACAAGCACTCACAGTACATGACAATATCATGGTATGGTGTAGGTTCCGTCTGCGACTGTCAGATAACACAGCGCGCCGTGCCCAGGCTGCAATGAAGGGCTTTAAGCATGACTTCACGCTTCCTTTCCTCAAAACTCGTAACACATCACGCCAGTCTAGCACTCAGTTTTGTGGATAATCTTTTTTACAACACATTAATGAATAAGAAGTTTGATGTACTTTGAAAAACGCAGGTCATTGTTCCAGCAGGGGCATGACCTGCTATATGAGAAAGCTGTTATAATCCCAACAGGAAGGGAGGCACATGTATTTGGCACAGCTCAAAAACTGGGTTTCAGTGCACAGCATTATTAAGAGTCAGGTCTTTCTGGTTCGGATTAAAACAAATAAAAAAAAAAGTTTTTACAATAATCATAGTATTGTCAATCTGTTGCTCTGGTAACACTTGAAAACCCAGTTACAATGTGACCATTATAGCAGCTGAAGCATAGTTTGGGATAACTTTGAGCAATGTGGTTTTGGAGTGCACACCATCCCTTTTGCTGCTTCCCCTCACCTCCCAACACATTCCAAAAAAAGAACTGAAGTAGATTTTTCTTCTTTAAATGGACTACTTTCAGCAACACCATCACCTCTGAGCGTCATCATGCTGCTGCGCAGAAACACCTCAGACCTGAGCCTGTGCTCTGCAGCTTCCCCAGAAACACCTTCTGGCAGCAGTGCAGATTCCAAGTGGCCTGAACAGATCAAGAGGCTGCAGCCCTACAGTACAACCTATCTGGCAAAACCAAAATGTATTTCTGTATTTATCACTAGGGTATCTTCTATGAACAGCATGCATGAGATGTCTTTTAAAGAAACAGTCTCTTAAAGCAGACCAACCTACCAACAAGGAATGGACCTCTACCTGAGCATCATGTACTTTTGGGTGCCTCTCTTGTTTCTGTACCTAAAAATTAACTCCTTGCACTAAGTGCTGGCAGAATACGATTCAACCATGCTTACATAAAGTGTACATTTGTTTTTGCAACAAGTGTTTCCAAACGTAAAGATTTCCATGCATGGCTGAATAAATTGCACACTTTTTCATTGCTGCGTAGCTTTATACAAAAGAACGCACAACGGATACCAGATTATTCCTGTCCAAGATTTTTTTCCAGAAGCAGAACAGATGAGAAAAGAGATGAATAGGTTTCAGGAGCCAGACTTCTCTCACTATCTGAAAAATGGTTTTAAATAATACAATTCCTGAAACAAAGAGTAAGTTATGCTTTTTTTGTACATACCTCGGCCATATACCTCTATACCTGAATGAAAAACTCCAATTCCAAGGGAAGAAGTATATTCATTCATCCAATACTAAAAGGAAAGAAGAAAACAAGAACAACTCTAGTTAGTTTGCAATACAGATTTGTCTTCTCATAGCAGACTGACATGTATTTGTCCCACACATGAAAAGCACTAAACCCTGCCACAAAGTGAAACTGCACAACTCATTTTATGAGAACAGAACATGTAATTAAAATTCCCCAACTGTACGCAGTGAATTAATTCCATTAGGTTCTATGCCAGTGTTTTAGTGCTGTCAGTGTCTGTCAAGCAAGGAGTCTGTACCCGGAAGAAATCCAGATCAACGTTCTATTTGTCAACAAGCTGTAGGTTGTAAAAAGTTTTCCATTAGGTGGAACATATTCTAGGATCAACTGCAGTAATCTTGAAGGAGTCCATTTTTTAAGAAAGAACACCACAATGTAGGGCTGTAATATACACACACTGTCACTTATAGCAATGGCCACACTTCCTTACGAGCAGATGAGCACGAGACATACTCAGAGATGTGTAAGATGGACTGAAATGACCTTATCATATTTTGTCTTTGAATACTTAAATAGTGGTCACCATACAAGAGACAAAGCTCTCTCCAGGCTGCTAATGCAGGGGTCTCCCATATTAGGTTTAAGTCTTTTGCATAGATCTAACACCTGTTTCCAATATATCACTTGTATTGTTGCCAACAGAAAACAGACGCAATTCAAAAGGAACCCAGAAACTGATAATTTTTTAAAAAAGAGAAAAAATAGGAAAGAAGAGAAATTTCCCTTAGTGCTTTCTCTTCTCTTTTTACAAAAGCAGCACCAGCAAGGAGTGCCTATCAGAAGCTATTACCCTCAAGTCCTTAAAGATGCAGAGAGTTCTGGAAAACGAAAACCTCAAAATTACTCTTTCCTTGTCTACATCACCAGCCTCAAAATATCAGTCTCCAAGCATTAAAAACTTTCAAGTGACACATAATTAAGAGAAGGAACCTCAAACAAAGTCTTAAAATAAAAAAAAGCCTCAGTTGTGCCCTTAAAACTCAAATTGACTGGAAAGAAAAACCTCTGGAAAACGCAAGGAAAGTATTTTGTCAATTACTCCAGTAACAGAACATTTTTTCCTCAGAGAGCATCCCTGCAAACTTCTACAGAGCAGACTTCAAAACATCAACTGGCAGGCAGGATATGGGATGAGATGTTACCCCCAGAAATCAATCCTGGTTTAGCAAACAGAAAAAAGAAGCTATCTTCTCTGCACAACCTGATGACACAATCAGTGTTTTCTGACATGAAGTCACTATTAAAACAGTACAACTGATGATGAAGATGTAAAAGGTTGCAGATGTCACATTTCTTTAAGAAGTGCTAGCTGGAGTTACTGCATAATTTACAGTGCTGTCGCAAACATTATGGCCTATAGCATGCATTGCTGAAAGCTTGTTTTCCCCCCATAAAAATGATACAATAAACTTCAGATTGACAAGCTATTCACGAAAATTAAGACAAGTTCAATGGCAAAAAGTTACAAATAGGACAGTTTGTGAGAAATTTTGTCAACATGAATTAACAGAAGACAGGTTTATTGCGCCTTATATTTATTTAAAGCTCACTGTGATCTGTGGATAAATTTTGCTTAAGACTAAACTTTACCCTTGCTTTAATCTCTAGCTTTGTCCATGCACTGCTGTGTTAGCTAGTGGGGGATGGATGATTACACTAAATCATCACCTTAGTCTATTTAAAGGGCTTAACAGTTCTTTCCTTCCACTCCTCAGGAAAGAGCAAAGAACTAGCTACATCCAGAAATACAGGGAGTTGATTTGCTCTGTATAGAAAGACATAGAACAGGGAGAAAACAAACAGGAGAAGAAAGGAGAATGATGCTAAGACCACTCATCCAACTTCATGGGTTTGTGACCATAAAACAATGGGTTCTGGTCATGAGATGAAATGCAAATCCCCTGGAAAACAGAAGAGCTACTGCAACATAAACCTGTTTTCGTTCTGAAGCCATTCCTATTCCACAGTTTACCAGCTGACCATTCCAAAATAGTCTCAGGTTTATATTTATAGTTAAAACCGTAGGCACAGTCAGTATACAGTTTGTCAGCACTGAAAGAAAATACCTTTGCCTAATGAGGTGTATCCAAATGAACCTAATGTCGAACTGAGCTAGACAGTACTTTACGTCTCTCCCAGTACTCTAAGTCCTTCCCTCTCCTCGACACTTTTGACCAGAAAACTCAGAATCTGGCCTTTGAATTCCAAACAACCTACACACCACGTACCTATTGAAACTGCTAATGACAAGCAAGGTTATGGCTGCTCTCTGAAAATGGAACAAAAGTCAGACAATATACCCCATAAGGAATAGAAGAATAATGCCTAGGTGGTTACTAGACAGAAAAAATGAGGAAAAAAATTATTCATGCTCCTGCCCGCCCACAACCTGTGAAACCTGACACAAAGTATAGGGGGAGGACAGAAAAGTGAGTCACCAACCCTTCTCTTCGATCTGCACAGAAGCAGACGAACAGGAAGAAAAGCTGCTCCAACAAGGAGCACGTGCTATTCAAGTATGTATTCCTCCTTACTGGTGCCACCTCAATACGTAGGGCTCACCAGATTCCAAAAACTGAGCACTGGTGGCAGATAAAACAAAAGGTAAGCAGAGCTTTGGAAGAAGAGCCTGAAGCGAGCTGGCACTTCATTTCGTATTTCCAGTAAGAACAGAGTAGGTTAATTGAAGATAAAAGAATTTCAATGAGGCAGAATTACTTTCCCCCTAGGAACAGTAATTATATCTAATTATTGCTTAATCTGGATGAGCTATTGGAAGGTTGGTCACATTTTCTCATTGAAGAAATGCAGGACAAATGCAACAAAGTACGCTGAATTTGGCTATAGCTGAAAAGATTATATATAACTCACAAAATAGAGACTGTAAATCAAATGGCATCTATTTAACTCACTGGTTCAGTAACATGCCATAAATTCTGTAATCCCAAACTCATCCCAAAGGCTATATCCTTGCCTCCATTACATCCAAACTGGATTCCCTTTGGTCTTGATATCAATTTTGCCATAGTAGAATGCTTCAATTCCATATCCTCAATATTTTGCAATATGTCAGTCTTGTAAAACAGGATTTCAGGTTTAATGCAACTATCATAATGAAAATATTAGAGAAGTGTTTTTCTATGCGCACAATAAAGTCATGTCACTGCAATGAAAGAAAAACACTAATCCCAGTCCTTCAAAAATACCTTCAGTACTTTCTTCAGAGCTTTCATTTATGTTAATACTTTCGCTTGTTATCACCTTATCTGACAAGGGGAAAAAATAGGATACTTCTTTGGGCACAAAAAACTAGACTCCTAAAAACAGAAGTTAGTTAAAATGAAACTATAAAGTATTCTAGTTCTCAAAACACAATATATCAAAGTATTCACCCTACCCTTTTAATGATCATGAAAGATTTTCAAAGGTATGAACTGTACCATGTAAATATGGCCTTAAGCTTTTCTCCCTCCACAAAATCACCAGTACTTGAAAGTCCACCTTCTTGTACAATACACTCAACCCTCCTCCCTCTCTGGTTTTATCAAATATTTTCATTTTTTCAAGTGATAAGGACATTGGAAGGGTATATGCTCCAAAACCAACAACTCAGTCATGTAAGGAGATGCAGCAGTAGCAAGGTCACCTAGTATTCCCTGCATATCTAAGCAGCTGCTTGGGAAATGAAGCTACAATTAGTATTCAGGTTAAAATAAAGCTGTTCATATGGCTTTGCAATTATTACAGTAGTGTTGATTCTCAACTAGGTGAGTAACAGTGGTCTCTTGTTCCAAAAGAGAAACGAAAAAGCCCAATCCCAAACCTAAAATATAGAAAATCCCCAAATCCACTTCCAAGTGACACAGAATGTCAGAAGCAAACAGCAAACCTGCTAATGTCTCAAATACACAGTTGGCAGGATTTGATGAACAAGCAGAACTTCAAAACAGCCTTTATAGAAGACTCTTCCCTTCTTCCACCCACTCTCAGTGCCCCCAAATAATGCAGTACCATTGATTTCAGCAGGCTGTGTACATGCAGTAACGACTGCTGTGCAACATGAAAGCGAGGCTTTGGTTTAAATTCCTGCTTCAAACAAGTTTAAAATGGACTGAGACGTTGTTTAACAAAAGAGTTTGAGGCAGGATGTACACTGATGGTATCAGACATCCCTGGAACCTGGGTTTTTCTTACTAGTTTAAAGGAAATGCGTTTCTCTAATGGTCAAGTAATGTAGACATTGCTATAAAACAACAAACAGGACTGAAGCAGGAAATAGAAATATTCTCCTCTGTGGCCTCAGCTTATACTATGTATAATTTGTGCTGATGTACAGCTTTAACAAATACCACAACTGTGGACTAATGCAAAAAAAAGTCACCCCCTACATGCAATCAAACACCTGCAAATAAATGTACTTGGTTGCTTTTTTGGAGAGTAAGTTCCTTCCACAGATGGTGGCTCTAAAGGCTATGTAACTTCTCCACGGAGGCAGCGCTTCAGCAACTGCAACAGGACAATGATCAGTCCCCAGAACATCCCAAGGAAAAGTACGACACTAGTTTCCATCAGCACACCATTCCACTTGCTTTTTTACCTCCCTTCCCTTTGTGTCAACTGCCAGCCTTCCCAGGTTGGCTGGAGTAAAACTGATCTCAGCAATTCAACTCTGGAGGAAAAAGAAAGCAGGATATGGGTTGCAGAAAAGAAATCTAAGGAGTAAGCAATGAAGGAGAACCATGTGAATGAAAAAGTAGAGTATCATAAGGAAAAAAGAAACAGCATGCTGAAGTCACACCCCACCAATGCTACCATCATAGTGAGAATGGAGCTTCTCACAGAGGCCACAGCCCTACTTTCCAGGCAGGCATTTATACAGGACAATCCATTCTGCAAAGTTTTCACAGCCTGCCTGTGAACTGGGCCCAGGTGACACTTTGCACAGCTAAGCAAGTCTTTGTGGGAACACCAGGTCTTCCATCTTGGTGAGTCAGAAGTGCGTCAAGCCTTGACTTTAAAGACACTCTCTTATGTAAGAGTCCTGAAACTGAAGTCCTACTTCTTTCTCTGTACAAATATTTATAGTTAATATATGTAAAACCATCTCTTTTTGTGCTAAAAAGAGATTCTACAATGTGTATTTTTGCACTGTAATCTAGAGAAGTCATATACATGCATGTGACGGAGCATCCTTCCCTCCTCAAGTCTAGTACAAGGCATACTGTGACTTCTTCCTCATATCAGCACCACATATGAGCTCAACCAGGTGAGCAAAAACCTCTTTCTCCCCTGCCTCCTCAGAAAAATCACAGTGAGCAAACTGATCCTGCCTCCAGTCTCCCCTTACTCTCTACAAAGAAGGCAAACCAAAGCTGAAGTAACAGGTTACATTCACTGGAGACAGAACTCAAACATAGGAGTGGACAAAAAAAAAACCCAAAAAGGCCCAAAAAACTCCTTTGAGAGGGATGTTGATTTCTATGAGAAGTATTAGGGTGAAATAATGATGACAAGAATCAGGCTAGTTCCTATAATATCATAAATATATCTGATTTCAGGCCAGATAGCTCCCTATTGAGTGCTATCAAACATTCTAGTATTTGAACATGACTGGTCCCAAGCGAATAAGCTGTATTTTCTCACTTCTAGCAGTCACTGACTCTTCAATGTACACCTTCACCCTTTCAAAACACCAAAGGTTCACTTCAAAACGGTGGCAGGAAAGCCTATCCAAAATAAGCTAAGTAACGCAAACACTGTCACCTGAAGCTAATTGTTGGTCTTACTGTCCCCCTCCATCTGTAGACTCAAAACTTGGCCAGAGAACTAATGCCACTCGTTCTAATTTCCAGCAGCTGAAACGCATTAAGGGATAATATTTTCTTAATATTATTTATCCGAACCTCCTGTTCCATGCAGGTACTTACACCTCATTTGTTACCATGGCATTTGAGCAGCTTCCAGCTGAACATAAGACAATACAACAGTTGTCGTAGATGTCACAGAAAGATTACCCAGGAGGGAGGGAAGGTGAGCTCATAGGGCTGCAAATCAAGCTGGAACGACTCCTTTGGAACGACCAAATCGCAGCTATACCAAAACTGTCCAAATATTCTGATTTAGAAAAAAAAAAAATCACCTTACTGACACTGCGCTAAAAAAGCTCTTATCCCTACAGAGACAGTGGTTATCCCCAACTAACTATCCTGCTGGAAAATTATACACTTTTATGGCTGTCGTGAGCAGAAAGGCAGGGCCTCCCCGCTGCTGAGTTTTGGGGCAATAGGAGGGGGAGCAGCACAGCTCGGGGATGCTCACAGCAGAGGCAGGGGAAGTTTCCCCTGCAACACGGAGCGGATCCACCTGCCAGTGGAAGACCCGTCCCGGCAAACTTTGGTCGCAGGTCACGAAAGATCTGTAGACACCGACAGACCTCCCAAATCACCGCCCGCGACCCCCCCCACCCATTTCCCGGGGTCCTTATTTCTCCCGCTCCGCCGCCCACAGAGCCCGCTCCCGCGGGGACAGGCAGGGGAAGGGCAGGAAAAGTTTCCCGGCCGCCCTCGCCCCCCGCACGGCAGGACAGGACAGGACGGGGCGCTCCCCGCCGCCGCCCTCCCGGGATGGGGCCGGGACCCCCGCCCGCCCCGCCGCCCCCGGGCCGCGCCGAGCCCCGGCTCACCATGTCGTAGACGTTCAGGATGACCAGCTGGTTCGCCATCGCCGGCGGCCCGCGGGCGCCCCCCGCCCGCTCGGAGCTCCCGCTGCGGCGGCGGCGGCGCTCAGGCCGGCGGCGGGGCCGTGCGGACCCCCGGGGGCCGCTTCCTCCTCGTCCTGCCTGTTGCTGCGGGGCGGGGCCGGGCGGCGGGCACCATGGAGCCGCCGCCGCGGAGGGACCGGGCCGCGCCCCCGGGAGACGCGCTCAGCCCGCGGCCGGCGGCGGGGGCCGGGGGGCAGCGGGCGCCGGCCCCACCCCGGCGGCGATGGCGGTGCCGGGTCGGCGGGAGGGGGAGGAGGGAAGGAAGGGAGGTGAGGGAAGAAGGGAAGGAGGAGGCGCGGGAGAGGCGCGGGCGGCAGGTCGCGCCCTGCCTGGCGCTGGCGGCGGCGCCGGGGCCGCGGGACGGCCGGGCAGCCCCGCCAATGGGCGCAAGATGGAGCCGCTCCAGCCCGCCCCCAGCGCCCGCAAGGAGCGGGACGGCGGCGCCTACAGCTCCCGGCGCGCAGCGCGGGAATGCGGTCCCGGCGTGCCCCGCGCCGCGGGAGCCCAGCCCGGGCTGTGGGAACCCGCGTTTGTCCTCTCTCCCGCCTGGGAGGTGCTCGAGGTGGCGGCGGGAGCGCGACCCGGCACCGCCTCACGGCCGCGGGACTGCGCCCGGCCGCCCCGTGCCGCGCCACACGTGCGGTTAAATAAGGCTCGTATTTCCTAGCGGCAGGATTACTCGGTTCCCGGTCCGTGTTGTGGCCGCGAGCGGAGCGTCAGCCGGCACCGCCATTTTACGCTTGGGTTCAGGGAAGGACGGGAGTTTTAACTGGCTCGACAGCAGGAACGTTCGAGCCGTGCGGATGGGCGGGTAACCCGCGTGTGGATGCTGGTGGATGAGTGGCCACTCCTAAGGCTGCGGGCACCTTCGAGAGTAACCTTGTCTGATAACCTGGTGGTAAGGCAACCTCTGCCCGTAACCTCGTCAAGCAACAGCAAAACAAAAATCCGTTTGGTAAAAGCAGGAGAAAAGGTGCCTTCTCTCTCCCAGCAGATTCAGTTTTATAAAGACAACTGCTGCCCCGTTACAGCACGTGAAAAAAGGTGCTGTTCACAGCAGGCTGTGGTTGCACCCCTGGGATGAAGGTGCTGCAGGAAGGAGGATATACCACCCCAGGGGTATCCTGGCTTCCACTGTCATTTCTGGCTGCAGACTTTTAGATGTTTGCAGACTTTCTTAGCTAAAATGTCACTTGGCTGCTGAGCTCCATTTTGTGTGCTAGAACAGCTTTGTCCCTCGAGTACTACAGCGCAGCTGATGTAGTCAGTCAGGAAAAGCAGTCCCTGCTTTGGTGAGTGATCTTTGGTTAGACGAAATGAATATTGTTGCAAAAACTTCCCACAGATTTGGGTATGGATTGTCAGAATATGTAATTCAGGCACCTGAGAGATTGGTGTGTGAAACTGAGGCTCACCTTAGCCATGTTAGGACTTGACAGTAATGCCTTACTTTGCTGGTAAAACTGTAAACATGGACAAGTCCATAACTCTTTTGGGCCCTGTTCTTTGCTCCTTTGGCTGAAAGCTGGGGAACAAACTGGTATTTATAAAACCAAAAAGTTCTGTGGGGAAAAAGTTGCTTTCATGTCAGGGAATACCGAGGAAAATATGATTGTATCATAAATCTGAGAAGGCAGGGATTCCATTTTCACGTAACAGTATTCATTAGCTGCAAGACAGAAATACAGAGTGTTGGAATGACTTGTAGCGAGTCACTTGGTCTTCATTCTCTCCTGATTTCTGTCTACAAGAGGCACTGTGAAGCAGAAGGAGAGGAATACATAACTTCTAACCAGGAGAGAGAAAATTCATGTTCTATGAAAGGTGAAGAATAAACCCCCAAAGCGTCATTTATTTGACTTAAAAATTGAATTTTGGCATTTAAATACTAGCCTTAATACATAGGGGAATAACATAATATTACAGCTCTGACTTCGTCAGTGATGCAGTTTATCTTTTCATGCAGTTATCTGCAAAAAACAGGAAAATCCTTCTTTTGAGCAAAAAGACTGATTAGCTACGTGTCAGAAGTAATGTTAAGCATGAGTGAATACTGCAGAAATGTATATACACTGTATATGGTTTGTGTTACAGCAGTTTGCACATATCTGAGTAGTGTAGAGAGTGAGGAAGTGTGGTACAGGAATACTCCAAGATGCTCACAAACATCAGTCTGGCAGTTTGGTAAAGGGGCAGAGATCAGTCATGGGCACTGTCACCACA
Organism: Pseudotriccus pelzelni; assembly: GCA_035584735.1. Classification (NCBI taxonomy): domain Eukaryota; kingdom Metazoa; phylum Chordata; class Aves; order Passeriformes; family Tyrannidae; genus Pseudotriccus; species Pseudotriccus pelzelni. Next base: position 37,673,488 of record JAWMRA010000113.1, read on the forward strand.
AAAGTATATTGTGGTGAACCCAGGAACTTCTGCATTGTAAAATTGAATGAGAAGCTGCCTGAGCCCTTAATGGGAACACAGAAAATCCTCTCCTCAGAGAACACCACAGACCAAAATCATTGTCTACCAATCTGGGCTACATTTACTTTATGCCAGGACATTTTCCTGTCCTTCTATGGGAGAAATATGCTCAAAGAGCGGTCTGGTTTCTTGTCTTTATGGAAAATGTCATTGTCTGTTTAGTTTTCAAAGGTGTGGAAATAGTAGTGATTAGAGGAGCACCAATTTTCAGCCATAAAAGAGAAGTTAGAGAAGCCTAAGGCACCCCACACAGATGTTGCTCTGCACTTGGCATAGGTGCAGCTAAGGTGAAACAAAGATGTGCAAATGCTACAGAAGAAACTGTAGGGCTCTCATCTATGCAACAGCCCATGGGACCATCCTCTCTTAAAGGAAGACCGACTTAATGTTCAGTAGGAACAGACTGTTTCCACTGAAGGTGAAATTTCAAAGTTGATTTCTGATTTGTTTTTTTCTGATTTCTGTCTTAGTAGAAACTGTACAGTGATAGATGGAATATGAATCATGAAAAATAAATAACAAATTATTTTAAATGCTCATGTATTCTTTGTGCTAGATTTCTACAGCTTTTATCATATTTTAAGAAAATTTTCATAAACTTGTGAATGTAAAATACAGTAATTATGAGAACTTCAGACATTTATTTACTTATGGAGCTTTATTAAACTTATTTTAGGACAAACAGAGCAACTGCCATTAGCAGCCTAAATAATTTGGTCCTGCTCAGATTAAGATCTGTCTGCTGTCCATCTCAGCCCTGAAACTACAGGGCGTTTAGGAAACAGCACAGATTTCCTAATGCTAATGAAATTCAGGTATGGTTGAAATTTTGAACGAGTTCCAGACTGTTTCACGTGGAAGAAGAGCAACCTTGAGTTGCCTTGATATTTTTTTTTTTCACACTGGTTGAGGTGACCACCTTTATGCAGAGGTGAATGAGCAAATCACCCACCATAAGCTCAAATCTCTAGTGTAGGAAAGTTGTGAGCAGCAAGTGTAACTCCTACTGTAGAACAGGCTGTTCGGACAGAGGGAAGCCTTAACCCAACTCTGAATGACTGTCGGAGCAGTGAAGTTCTCTGACTCAGGTACTGAAGACTGCCCTTCTGTTAGTCAGCATCCTGAGGCAATACTGCTCCAACTTTTACTCCGGATGCAACAGTTTTGAGTATCAATTTTTCACAGGAATCAGATGTTTGCTGTATCTTTCATTGAATACTCCAAAACCCTGTTGAAGGTTTCTATCAGATCATCTTTTCTTGGAGGGACACCTCTGGTGAAGCCAATGACTGGGCAAGCAAAATAGAAAATGTAGCAGAAATTAATAGTGACAATCCATCATCATTATTATCAATAGTATTATTTTGATTAATGGTTGAATAGAGCCTCATTTACCTTTTATCTTCTTGTCCCTAACCACATGGCTCAAACACAACTCCAATCCAGTAATAGTGTATTTATTTTCATTGACTGTGTTTCTGGCACAGATATATATGCATTTTCCACGCCCTGTATTGGGTACTAGTTTTCATGTTATGGCGTATTCCCTTCTGAAAAGCAGCTGTGGCTCTCTTAATCTAGTATAAGCTGAAAGGGGTGGTAAAAATACACTAGTTTCAAAGTTATGAGGAGCTATCTCCACGTTATCAGATGCTGCCTCCAATTTTGTACTATTCATGACTTTGCTGAGGGTGCATTTCATCCCACTGACAGAGATGTGGGACTTATCAGACCACCTCTGCCAGTTGGATTTTGAAGTGATGACCCTGTGTGGTCAACCAGTTTTCCACCCACCTTGTGCAGCAGTTATTCACTGTGTATACCAAATGCTTTGCTAAGGTTAAGGTAAATGACATCTGTGTTACAGCCTTGTCCTCCGAGTCAGTCATCTTCTTGCTGAAAGTGATCAGGTTGGTCAAGCATGATTTTTTCCTGGTAAAACCGTGCTGACTGTATACAATCACTTTCTCCTTCTTTCTGTGACTGGAAATGCCTTCCAGGATGATTTGATCAATAATATTCCTAAGAACTGAGGTTAGGCTGATTGGCCCATAGTTCTGCCTTGTCTTCCTTCTCTCCTTCTTCAGATGGTTGAGGCGTTTGCCTTTTTCCTCTGGTCATCACAACTATTCGAAGACAACAAAGAGTGGCCTTGCAATGACATCTGCCAGATGTCTCAGCAGTCATAAAGGTATCCAGTCGGATCCTGTGAACTGTGCACATCCAGCTTATCTAAGGAGTCCCTATTTAGATCCATTAATACTATGTGTAGTAACCCTTCCACTAAATTTATTAATGTGAATGGAGACCTTGAAAGACTGAAAACAGAATTTGTCAATAGAGACTGATGGAAGGAGGAAGGCACTAACTACTCCAGCCTTCTCTTTATCCTTAGTCAGTAGATCTCCAGCCTGACCTAGCAGTGGGCTCACCTTTTCCATTTTCTTCTTTAGGCTATTGATGCACCCGCAAAAGCATTTTTTGTTATTCGTTCATATTCCTTGCTAGTTCAAATTCCAGCCAAGCTTAGATTTTCTCAATTCTGTCCCTGCATGTCCTTAGTAGCTTGCCCTGCTTCCATCTACTGTACATTTTGGTTTTGCATTTGAGCTTAATCATTATCTCATGTAAGGTATGTTACTGGACCTGATTTTGAGTCACACAGATCTGTTTATAGCTATAGTATATTAAAGTGCACTTCTATTTTAAACATCCCACAGTCTATGGAGAAAAAAGGTCAAAGGCTCAGCCTGTCTTTCCATTTGGACAGAGAATTCTCTTGCCTATGCCAGGGGTAGTAACACAAGACTTTTGTGGGTCAGCTCTAGTCAGGCAAGGGAAGCTGCAGTGACCATGCGGCAGAAACTCTCTCAACAAAGAGCAGTGAAAGATTGGTTAACTGGTTTCCTTCTCATGCTTCTCCTTACTGAATCAGTATGGAAATGGTACTCAGGTAGTCTTTTGTGAGCCTTCAAGCCTGACTTCTGTTTCAAAAGGACTAAGAAGAAAACAGCTTCAGTACATGACCTCCTCTCACGGCACTGTCAGCATGCATTTCTGTGGTATCTAGAGGTTACTCCCAGCAGAAATATTTGTCAAGCCCATTTTGAAAATTTTCTTGCCGGTACCCTTGGCCTGGCTGCCTGCACCGTGCAGTGGCTGGGCTGGCAGTTCTGCCATACTCTGCCTGGATGCATTTTGTCCTTTGTATGTCGTGCCTCAGCTGCTGCTGTGTGTGCAGGGTAAGCTTGTTTCTAAAGCCATCACCAGACTACCTTGTTAGGATCTATCCTCTGTGTCACGTAAGATGAATCAGTAGGTAAAACTGAGTGTCCAGTAAGCCTGATAGCTTCATCTTGCAAGCCTTGTCCCAGTTTACATTTATCACGGCCTTTGGAACTGGCTGGTTTTGTCTGAAAGTCTTTTTCCATATGATCCTGTGCTGTCTGAAGGAGTTTTTGGTAGAACAGCAGCTCAAAACCATAGAGTAAGATCTCTCAAGTTTCATGAACAATTTTGTAGCACATGGCTGTGGTAATGTTTGGAATGGCTCCACTGAACCCCGAACTTCATAGGGGTGGACTCTGACTGGTCTTTTGTACAGTTACCAGGTGACTCAAGCAGCCACAAAGACATTCTGTTGAGTGAATGGCACCCGTTGAATTCTCCTTTAACAACCAACCAAAGTGGAGTAACTACCTTTGGAAAAGACTTGATGGGGTTTTCTGAAGCTGGAATAATGAACAAAGGGACTTTCATTAATAGCAGTTGTGTTCTACTTGGGAATTCCAGATATTTTCAATATGATGCTGTGATTCTAATCTGAAGATGTGTGCCTTAAAGAAAGTTGCAAAATAATCTCTTTGATGTACTGAAAAAGTTGTCATGCCATTTTAGTCACCTCCACTTGACAAATATCATGCCATTAAATTTCTAGTCAAACGGAATTTGAGTAAATAAATTATTTTCCTGTAACAAGTGCTGAAGCTGAAAACCATAATTTTCTTATTAGAATCATACTGACACAGATGTAAGTTTACAATATCTGAAGAATATATAACTCTAGTTTGCTAACTGCCTTCATGTATATCTGTTCATCTAAAAGTAGTAATTTTCAGTCTTAACACACCAGTGAAACGAGTGTTATTCTGCTGCTGTTATTTATAAAAAGGTAGCTTCAGTGATCTCCTACCTGAAATTTCTATTACTTTACCACTTAAGAAAAAATAATAAGTACTTAAAATATTATATACTTAACTGAGAATAATCTGATGAATAGTGATCCCATGAAACATTTCTGATGGAGAAGGTTTTGATCTAAATACTTGAAAATATCCATTAGCTGTGTTGTTTTTTTAAGTGTAGAAAATGCTCACATCATCCCACAGCAGCCCAGATGATAAAGCTGTATTTATGTACGTCATACTCATAACAGATCTGCAAGGAACAGGTAAGTAAAAATTTCTTAAGCCTCAAAATGGTCTGTCTTCATTATAAACAGCCAGAAAAAAAAAATCTGGAGGAGCTGCAGCCTCTGCAGATCAGCAGCAACATAAATTCAGATGGGACTGAGTCATAGATAGCAGTCTCTATAGATAAAGAGGAAGCATGGAAAATTGAAGAACTTCACTAAGTTTGTTGTATCTCCTATTTTATTAAATGTTTCAAAATATCCAAGAAGATGCCTACGCTACCAAATACTTGTTCTTCACTCAGTTAAAAAAATGACACAATGATTAGGTAAATAGTAACTTCCCTTAAAGTTTATATCAAGGATGTACATTAAGAAATCAAGATGGTTTGGGATACATTTGCAGCTAATGTAATTAGGAGCATTTCACTGAAATGCATTTACAAATTTAAGCTGTGATCCTAAAAATGATTTCATATGGCTGCATGAGCTCATGCAGTGAGAACAACAGGCAGTGTGATGACCTTATGTCAAAATGTTCTTTAAATAAACTTGTTGCTGTCTGGTCATTTTTAATTCCAAAACCAGCATTACATCAATGAAAAGTAGATATAAAATAGATTTATCCAGATATTCAATGAAGACTATCCATATCTTAAGTGTCAAATGAGAACTACAGATATCTTACCTACACTGGATAGACAGATGAACATCAATATCTTGATTGTATTCCAGTTATTTCACTTTCAGGAAGCTTGTGTTCTACTCCAAGTTAAAAAAACCTATTAGTTTATGACTTATAAAAATTTATTAAAAATATGATTCTGTTTTTTTCTTAAGTCACATCAGTTACGTTGTTATTTAGCCCTTGGGTCAAAGCCTCTGGGGATACTTTTATTTCTGTTTAAGTTTTGAATCTATCATATGCATAGGAAGTTCCAAAATTTTATAACAAAACTTATTGTAAAACAGCACACCAAGATCTAATTTTATTCTCAGTTACAGCTGCATAAGACTATATTAAGCAAACCACTTTATATCAGTAACAAAAATCAGATTAAGCTTTGCCTTGGGATAGAAAGGGAGAACACAACACAGAAAAAGGTATCATGTTCTTGGATCTTGCTGCCTTGGTAAACAGTGAGAGGCTCTTGGGCTTCTTAAGTCTTCTCCGAAATTCAGCTTTCTCAGAGAACTCAAAACAGTTTGTCAGAGTGGGACTAGATTCTGTCCTGCATCACGTTGACTCCAGAAGCCAAAACTAGAAAGTTTAATACTGAGCTGAATTGTTTGATTTTTAAGTTTCTGTCAGCCCTGCTGTATTTTCATGTATTGATGCAAAACTGTTTAGTCAATGTTTAAAGTTCCAAAAGCAAAATAAGCTGGTAGCTCAGTTGATTGGTTTTGTTTCTTTTTCTCTCATTTCACTGGAAAATATATCTCCGGAGAAATTGAGCTTGAAATTTCAGTTTTCATATCTTTTCTAGGGATAAGCATCCTGTCCAGTCTGACTAGAATTTGCATTAGTCTTTGGGGTCAGTGTTCTCAAGAGGGATGGTAAGGCGTCTCTTGCATATGATTACTGGATACAAGTTGTTTCACCCCAAACTCACTTCTGTCGTTTCTATCAACAGATGTATTAACTTCCAGACTTATCTTAATAAATGAAATATTTGGAAAGTCAACAATTATGCAAAGTCTGCTCTTATAGATGTGAGCATAAGCACCACTAGCTTCAATAAAAGGTGCTTCCACAAAATAATCAAGCATACGTGAGGTGATTCAGGTGAATCAATGGACCCTCTTCCTCATTTGGTAGAAAAAAAGGCTTTGTAAATAAAGCAATTTTATTTTTTCTTTACTTGATTATTCTGCACTTCAGTTGTCTAAAAGAGCATCAGTTAGTAAGCAATACTAGAGCTCACATCATTAAGAAGCAATATACTGAAATTGCCAGAATGCATATGTTCCCATTTCAAGGGGTGGGGTGAATTATTTAAGCTCTGCTGTGACAAACGGGATAGAAAAAGCCCATCTCTGGTTAGAGCAACTTTTGATATGGAGTGTTGCGATGTTGCCATCTAGTGATAAAATAGAAAGGTACAGTAGTTAGCGGCCGAGGGAGAGGAAACCAAACCTACGTAAACAGCACTATTTACTCCATTAAAAGCCATACCCCTTTCTTGCAGTATAATACATAGTACTAATTACATGCTGAGACTAAACTCTTTAATAAAAAGAAGGTGAAGCCACAAAATAGTAGTGAAGTTTTTGTAGTTGGCATTAAGAGAGTGTATAAAATGGGTAAGGATCGGACAGTGAATATGCTGCAGGAAACATCTGCAGCTGAGAATCCCTTGTAAAATGTAAACCCAGAGTCACTGTCACTACCCCATGACAAAAAATAACTCTGATGGATTTGGATTAGCTTCACCGAAGACCTGTGTAGGATAAAATTTTACAGATAGCATAATTTTTAACAAATACCTTTGCTACACTCCTACTATATTCACATCACTGTTGGTTACTAGTTTGTTCTATTTTCTCATAAGCTCACAATCAAAAACTAAATTTTTGTCCCTGCTGACCTGTTGCATTTTCATGGCAGGCTGCAAAATATGGTGAATAGTACATACTCTTGGAAAGGAAGAAATTGCACTAAAATACCGTAACCAGTGACAAAAGTAGAGCAATAGGTATGAACAACAGGTTCCTGTCTCAAGTTCCAAAACAGCCCGCAGAGTGTCTCAGAACTCTGTTTAATATATTAAAATAAAGGTTGTTATTAATTATATTTTTGTCCAGCTAGCTTAAGGCAGGATATTACAACATTTCTTTTTTGAAATTCTTAAGTTGGAATCAGCTTTGATATTATAAAATAAACTTTCATACAATGACATACTAAAAAAATATCTGGAAAAAATAATATCTAAAAAATAAAATAATATTTACTCAATCTATTAATTTCAGAATACCCAACACTCACAGTCAAGTTCAGTAATCACTGTATTCTTTCCATAGCAGCAGACAGAAAGCAAAATCACTTTCCTAACATCTAGTAAAGGCAACAAAAATGACTTAAAAATACTATTCATATTTTTTTTGAGATAGTAACAAAGGTTAAAAAAAACAACAAAAAAGATAAAATTATGACATCTTAAGAATAAAGAAAAAAATTAAAATAAATTGTGGTGGCACGAGTGCATAGCTTGTGTCAGATATTGTGCCAAAGACTAGTTACTGTCTGCCAACTGCTTGGGTCAGAAACCCATTCCTAACAAAATTTATTGTACATATTAATCCCTACAACTAATCCATGGGGGATAATATCTTCAATCTATTCAATCCAGAGATCAAGCTGTATAGATCAGTTTGTACAACAGGTTGTCACATTTTAGGTCTAAATTAAACAAGCAAATTGACATCCCTGTTTATCACATATCATGACTTCCACAATGCTTCTGCTTAAACATTTTCCCAACAGTTTGTCATGCAGGTGCATGAGGAAATCTGAGGAGAGACTTCTGTTTGACTGCCACATTGAATCACTAAAACTTACTCATTATTCTATTCCTATGAAATAGATAATAGTCTTCACCTCATTATACCTGTGTTATTACTGCAGTATTAACAGGAAAGAAACCCCTGCAAATCTGTTTTTCCTAACACAGTAAAAGAAAAATAAGTAAAGATGTATACAGGTAGTATATTTCAATGAGACATTTTCACTTTCAACTGGTAAATTTTCACAAGACATGCATTTAACTTCGTTTCTTAAGTGGCATCATTTCAACGTTCTTGTAATGGAATATTTGCAGTGTGATCAGTTTGGAAAGCACCTGCACTTTCAGGGTCATGTAGCCATAAAATTGACTTCTAACAAGTAAAAAAGAGACACAAATGTATAGTTTTAAAAGAAATACTAATTTATCTCTGTAACAGTATTTCCTCTTATGACAAGATAGTCTACACATAAGATAGTGTAACAATATTGAATTAGGTAATGCAAGTGCTGCAAGCTAGTCTTGTACTCTCTATTTCTTTTTGATTTGAACAGGCAACAACAACTGACTCAATCACCTCATCCCGGGAAAGGTGATGGAGCGCCCCATTCTGGAGGCAACCTCTCTCCGTAGGGATGACAAGAAGGTGACTGGGAGTAGTCAGCATGGATTCACTAAAGGTAAATCATGCTTGACCAATCTTATTACCTTCTATAATGAAACATCTACCTGGATGGATGAGGGGAAAGCAGAGGATATTGTCTACCTCAGCTTCATAAAGGCTTTAAACGCAGTCTCTCACAACATCCTCATGGGCAAGCTTGGGAAGTGTAGACTGAATGAGTGGACAGGGAGGTGGATTGAGGACTGGGTGAGTGGCAGATGCCAGAGGATCAAAATCAGTGGCAAAGGGTCTAGTTGGAGGCCTGTCACTAGTGGTGTCTCCCAAGGTTCAGTACTGGCTCCAGTATTGTTTATCGTATTCGTCAGTGTCTTGGATGAAGGGGCAAAGTGTCTCTTTTGTGAGTTTGCTGACAGAACTGGTAGCAGTGGCTGATACCCTGAGTGCTGTGCAGCCCTCCAGAAGGACCCTGGCAGGTTGGAAAGATGGGCAGAGAGGAATCTTCTGAAATTCAACAAAGCCAAATGCAGGGTCCTGCACCTGGGGAAAAATAACCCTAAGTGTCAGTACAGGCTGGGTGCTGACCTGCTGGAAAGCAGCTCTGAGGAGAAGGATTTGGGGGTCCTGATGGACAACAAGCTGTCCATGAGCCAGCAGTGTGCCTTGGTGGCCAACAAGGCCACTGTTACCCTGGGGTGCATTAGGAAGTGCATTCCCAGCAGGTTGAGGGAAGTGATCTAGCCCCTCTACTCAGCCCTCATGAGGCTGCACCTGTCTAGTTCTGTGCTTCCCAGTACAAGGGAAACGTGGAGCTCCTGGAATGGGTCCAAGGGAGGGTAACAAAGATGATGAAGGGACCGGAGCATCTCTCTTAGGAGGAAAGGCTGAGGAAGCTGGGCCTGCTCAGCCTTGAGAAGAGATGACTGTGGGGGAACCTCAATGTCTCTAAGCATCTGGTGGGGGGTGCCAAGAGGATGGAGCCAGGCTCTGCTCAGTGGTGCTGAGCAATAGGACAAGAGGCAACGGGCAGAAACTGATGCATGGGAAGTTCCACCTGAACATAAGGAAGAACTTCCTTACTGTGCAGATGACTGAGCACTGGAACAGATTGTCCAGAGAGGTTGTGGAGTCTCCCTGACTAGAGATATTCAAGAACCTTCTGGACACAATCCTGTGCCATGTGCTGTAGGACTACCCTTCTTGAGCAGGGAGTTTGGAGCCATATGGCCCACTGTGGTCCTTTCCAACCTGACCCATTCTGCAGTTCTGTGATTCTCTGAGGGAAGCAGCACCTTCTTTCTCAGAAATAAAGGGGGAAAGAGTAAGAATTTATGCAGAAGAATTTTTTATCCTCTGATGACATCACACTTCTCTCAGAAGCCCATCCTCAGTCTTTCTCCATTCTTGTGGGCTATGCAGCTATGTACAGCTTGTTCTGCTGCAGCAGGGGAAGAGAGGTTAGTCACTGTTGAATTTTCTGTCAAGGAAATGTTACAAAGCCATTATTTCAACATGCATCATGTATGCTTCCATGACTGGCACGTCGCTGACATACTGCTGTTTCAGTCAGGAAGAAGACAAATACCTGATATTTCCATCTCAGGGTACGTGCAAGAGGAATAAACATTCTGTGAGATAGACTCACCACATTTACCACAAAGTATAGCAGTGCAAGGATGTGCACAGAGGCAATTATCATAAAGCAGCTGACATGCTGCAAGTTTACATCCTAGAGTTTGCATCCTGCAGTTTCCTATTCATCTACTCAAATCAAAATGCCAAGCCTTGCAATCCATCCTTAGAATAGGGCAAGCTGAGTAATCATACAGCTGCTTGCTCAGAGGTGGCTGAGTAGAAGAACTTGCACAGGGAGAATATAAGGCTTGCCTCCACAGCTGTGAAGTTCAATCATTTTTAGCAGACTGCAAACTACTTACGCATTCAGTTTGTTAGCAAGGACACTTTTTAGAATTATTTAAAGCTTTCATATTTCCCCACATGATCACAATCTCTCAAAGAGGGGGTGAGGTAGGAAATAATGTATGTTATCATCTCTTTATATTAAATTTGGCAGATGCTATAAAACAAGGAATTTCATAAGCAAGACAATATTAGTTTACTGTACCAATGGAATGTTTAATCAGAATCATTGTATGCCACACACATTTTAAAAATTGCAAACAAGTACAGAAATTCAAAGAAATTAATAATAGGTTTGTCTGCCAAAGTCTCCCATAATCAGCCTGAGTTTGTGTCAAAATTGTTTTCCATAAAAATAAAAAAAATGGAGGAGCTAAATTAAGATATAAGGCCAAAGAACACATTCAAATTTAAATTTACCTTGCTTTCACTGATGGAGAGTGGATCCGTTCTAGAAAAATACTAAATTATGTATTACTTTAAATTATCATTAAAAAGCTTGCTATTGAGTAAAAGTATTTTACACAATTTAAATCAATCTGTTTGTATGAGATATGTATACACTGTCTAAAATAATGTTTTTAACATACTGGGTTTGGTTTTTCCACTGCATAAATATTTTAATATTTAAAGAGAGATCCATATTTGCTGATGTTTCTCATTTTAAAACATACTCTAAGCATCTATCATAAGCTTTTTTTATAAATTCTCTCTGACCAAAACTATGTACTATTTAAAGGAAGCGTGACTTCTTATTTAAAGTTATCAGATTAAAAAGATCAGTTTGCAAGGAAGTACATCTTTTGTATCAGAGTGCACATGGAGACCCTGTGTTGTGCCCTGTATTAGGAGAAGACTCCTTTCTCCCATAAAGGAGACACATCCCTCTCTGTAATGACATGACAGGGAGCAAAGTGCTGCTTGTGTTAAAATTAGGGACTCCAAGTCTTCTGCAATCTTGCTGCAGCTGGAGTGGGCAACATCCAAGGGTGAGGGAAAGGCAGGGAAACTGCTGTATCTTGGATGTCAGAAATAAAATAGAATTAGGTTTGCATGAAAGCAAACCCCATTAAACATCACAGATGAAATGTTAAATCTGATGAAGTCAACGCTAAAACATCCACTGCCTTCCAAGGAGGTCAAGAATTGATCCATCAGTTAAAGCAGAAATTAAAAAGGCAATTAAGTGCTCTTTTCTGCAGTAATACCTGATAAATGTAGGAAGACATTCTCAGGTAATATTAACACTAATCAAACAGAAGACATACAAGCACCTTACCCTGGGGTTGACAGAAAAAAATCCAAGTAAGGAGCTTACTAGCCTACTGTACAAATAAACAGAACAGTTACATGGCTTTGAGGAAAAGCACATGATGCTTCGTATTCACAGCAGTTATAAAAGGGGCTCAAAACCCCTTTATGAAAAATACAGCTACTGCTATTTATTTCTATTATGTTTAGAGAAAGAGGACTTTGTATACATATTTCATAAGCAAAAGCATGCCATTAAAAATACTCCTGACTAGCAATATAAATGTTTTCCTCCTCAATGAATAAAGCAAGCCAAATACCGTCAGATTCCATGGGTAACAGAAGCAGAATAAAAGTTACTGTTTTCACCTAAAAACTACTGGGTTTATTCAGAAATTCTATAGAACTTTTTTTCAGTAGTCTTGCAACTATCAGACTTTTTCTTTCCTTCTTCCTTGTGCTTCTGAGTATAAGGTGATCATAACTCTGGTAGGGCTTCCTAGACTGACAAACACCAGGGGTGCCAGGTCTTGCTATACTAAAATACGTGCTCTTATGCTTCACTACTCATTTTTTCTTGTCCTGTCTAGCACACCTCAAGAGCATTCTCTCACCCTCCACACAAGTGGCACCCTCTGTTCAATGATTTTTCATTCCTATTTGTCTGAGTAGATGTTTTTTAGCTGCAACTTTACTCTGATTCCCAAGTTTGTCTCCTCTCTGTAATCTATTGCTCATGAGCTGCCTTCTGCAATTCTGTCTTGAAATACTAATGTACCCTGGGCAGTGCCAAGATGTGGTTTTGTTCACTGCCGCATCTGAATTCACATTAATTTTTAGACCTCTACCAGAGTACAAAAAGCTCCTCTCTGTACCCTCTGTGGATTTTAATTCAATATCCAAACAAAGGAGTTCTTCATTTGACCTGTATACAGATACACATTATCCAACATTATCCAAAAATCCTAAATTCCAAACTGTCAGATTTTTAATTAGTCACACAGATCATTAAATATTATCTCCATTAGAAAATACTGGTATTATATATTTCTAAAAAATATTTACAATGAGAAAAACTTACCTGTTTGTGAAGCTGCCATCACATACCACATGAAACGATTAGAATGATTGAATGTATGTTTTGCTTTGATACACTGTTCTTCCTGCTGTTGGTTTATGTTTTACTTAAGTCAATATACACATCTATATGATGCTTTATTACCTGTAGAAGGAGCTTTGATTTATGAATAATCCAATTGTGTTCAGTTAGACTATTTACAAGCACAAGAGCATGCTTGGAAACTCAGAGAGTTCAAGAGCACAGACAAATAGGCAATAATTAGTTTTGATATTCATGAAATAAGTTTCAGCAATCCCATCTGGTAAGACAAAATATGAAACTAAAAGAGGTTTCTTGCATCTCTACATTCATTGTTACTTAATAGCAACAATGTCTGCTTAGTGGTTTCTTACCTCTCATTTAATGTAAGATTAAAATCTGTAAACAGTGTCCCATACTGTTTTTAAGCTGTAATCATACTAGAAAATACAGAAAGAGGTATGAAACCACTCAGTGGTCATTACAAATATTCCTGTTAGAAAGCTGAGGGGGTTTGCAGCTATACATGATAAGCAGCAGCCTTTTGTCCCTGGAGAAAGTATGGGATGCAGACAGGACTGCAGAGCTGGATGTTAAAGGGATAAATGTCAAATACTAAATATTGCAATAAAAAACCCGAGGCTATCAGAAATCTCAGATTCATTGAGTGATCGAGCCACCTCTACCCTAGTTAAATTCTGTTCTTACTTGGCAGTTTTCCTTCACGACCTTTAGCAATAAAGATGGGTTATTTTGTAAATAGCAGATTCAGTTCTGGAGCTCCATTTCAGTAGAGACAATGGATGCTATCAGAGACATCTGCGTCCAGACTATCATGAGTATACAATGAAAATAACTCAATTGGTGTTCTCACAGTGTATTTACACAGCTTACCTTAGACTTTACCTGTGGTTTTGCTCTGTAATGCCCAGCAAATGGATAGTTCAGTGTTAGTTTTGGTGAACTCACATTTTTATTAAACAGAGCATACTACTATAGTTCAGCATTTCAGTGACAGATAATCAACACTTCTAAGACTGAATGATTATAACATTATTTACATGCACACTGGACCAACTTAAAAAAAAATAAAAAAAAAAGGAAAAAGAAAGAAGAATGTGAGAGAAACCTGAGCTTAAAAGCATGTAAAATATTCATTAAGCTTTTGGCTCAAGTTTTTTTTACATATATGTGAGACAACTACTGTACAATATCAGTGACAGTCTGGGGAATTACAAGATGGCTCTCAACAGGTATATAAACAAGTCTCTTAATGACAGACAACTGGCAGGGCACATCTCCCAACCCCTGAGCTCTCTAAGAATGTGGTATGGGTCATTCCGAAAGCTGATGTATCTCGATCACTTGCCTTTAAGGTAACACTTCACCCCTTTCACCAGTTTAGTCTCATACTATGATGTCCCAAAACCTAGTAGCAAAAGAAATTAAGGGTTTATCAGAGCTTAGGTATAGGGGTTACAGGTTAACAGAGATAAAAGTCTTTATTCTAACCTGTATTTAACAACCAAGTAGAATATTTGTTGATGCATCAGCTCTCACCCACAGCCCTGGTTGCACTTTTGAGAGATTGTGAGCTCAGGGTGCTATTTTCAAACAGATTAAGACTCTGTAAACTGGGGCTACTGTGCTCCCCTGCCTTGAGCTGACACTTTTGCAATGACCCAGATAAGGGACCTATTCTGACCAAAAACCAGACCCAGGAAAAAGGAAATGCTTTCGGTGTATTCAAGATCTTTAAATATTGTGTGATGTTTGACATCCTGTTTTAGTGAGTAAAAACAACAAAAAGGAATTATACCTTCATTAGGGATTTTTTTGTTTGTTTCTCTTACATAGCGCTTCATTCTCTCTGACTCAAAGACATATTCTGAGAAATTTATAAAGCTAAAAAGTCCTGAAAAAAAAAATCACCCAATATCTATCACATATCCATTCTATTAAACTTTCAATGGCTCATGCTGTTAGAGACTAAGAGAGAGACAGAAGACGGCGTCCTTGTACACACTTGACATGTAACATTGAGGAACAGGGAACTTATTTATACCTGTCCTGAAGGATAAGCTGCTGCTCAAATCACAAAAAGCAATGAAAATCAGGGGTGAAACACTGTTATAAAAGCCAACTTGTAACATATCTGTCCATTTTAGTACTTAACATATTATAAGCTATTTAACATATAAAGTTAAATTACAGTATCATACTTACAGAAATCTCCATTTCATTTCTGCTCTGTAAAGACAGCAATTATCTTGTGCAGTACATACATCAGGAAACTCCCATTCAATAAATGTTCTTTCATATTCTAGATACACCTAACCAAAAGGTTGAAAACACTTGCTAGTGTGTCCAAATAATTTGTGACAACATATAAAAACATTACTTTATAATGTTTTTAATCTTATTTTTATAATGATAAAAATACTAACCAAAATAAAGAAGTAACAAAAATAATTAAGGGAAATTTTAATGGGAAAAACTAATTTAAAAATAGTAACAACAAGCAACAAGCAGGGTTCAATTACATTAGCATACTGTCCAAATAAAATTATGTATGTCCTAACTGCATAATGAT
The DNA here is from genome assembly GCA_035584735.1 of Pseudotriccus pelzelni. Classification (NCBI taxonomy): domain Eukaryota; kingdom Metazoa; phylum Chordata; class Aves; order Passeriformes; family Tyrannidae; genus Pseudotriccus; species Pseudotriccus pelzelni. The sequence continues at coordinate 37,688,968 of JAWMRA010000113.1, forward strand.
TTCTCTTCCTCCTAAGCTAAGCTGACAGCATTATGGAGAGTTTGAAGCGCTACAGATGCCAACTGTGTCTGGTACAGTGATTCTCAGACTTCTTTTGACTATGACACTATCAATACCTAATATTTTTTTGTGAGTCACTCTACATCGTAACATCAAATTAAATGAGGAAAATGCTCTAAAGATGCTGTAAATAAACAGGATGTAAAACTAACTTACATTTTATTGAATGTTTTAATGAGATCAGTGAACAACTTCAACATTTTATTTTTTAACACAGTTCTGTAGGACATATGCAGATTAGCTAACCATGGCCCACAGACTACTTTTCTGCAACCACTGTTCTAGTGCAGATAAGACCTCAGTGTAAAATATCTGTGTAATACATCATTGTCACAGGCAGAGCCAATTTTAACAGAAAACTCCTACCACAGACCACGTGCCCTGACATTTTCATTGCCTACGGTTATTTCTTCAATCTATACTTTTCCTGAAACTCAGAAATTGCTTACAGTAGAAGAAACAGTATCAAAAAAGTATTAACGTCATTCAGTAGTCCTTCAACACAATTAAGAAGTATTATTAAGGAGAGAGAAATAGCCCGCTATGACCCATCGGCCATTAGTAATAGTCCAGCTGGCCTTCTTGGTTGTTACAGCGTTTTCTCTTTGTTCACGCTTACTTTTGGAGATCTTACCCAAATTCTCCTCTAAACTACTTTGTACATAATTTTTTAAATGCACAATCAGAATATGTGGGATACTTTGTCAATATAATTGAAAACATACAGATGTAACAATTCTACATATGTCTTGGACACATCTGAATGAAATGCACCTCATTCTGCTTCTGTTCAGCATTTATAAAAAATTCATGAGTCTCTTGCAATTTATTGGGAGGCAGTCATGTGAAAAGCCTGAATGTACCCAAATTAGAGTGAAATTTGTGATAAATGTAACTGTCTAGTTTTTCATACCCAGTCAATAGCATTGAAGAATTCAGAAGACAATACAACCTAAACTTTATCAGTGTACGCTTCTGCCATGGGTTCAGTTTTACAAAGTCAATCCTATATACCATCTTGCTAATGCCACAAAAGGCATTCACATTCCTTCATTCCTTGAATATAAACTCTTGCCACTTTGTGCCACCTCTAAATGCCCACCTGACCTCTCACAGAGCAGATTCAGCTTGCCTAAGTAGCAAAAAAAGTTAATATACTCTATGTGTGTTAGAGGGAAAACCCAGTACAGTACCACTGCATGCTCTTGCTGTTTTTCTTGCCTATAGTGAATGAACCAGAAGTGCAATGCCTGTTTTTGGTAAGGGGCATTAGATACCAGTTGTTTTCGTGCTTTAGTCAAGAGTTACCATGTTTTAGAACTATATTATAAATACAGTTAGTGAGTTGTGTCAATAAAGGGTATTTAGAATCTTTTAGTATTAGAATGAAAGCCTCCATTTATTTTGCAAGGAAAAGAGCGTGGATGATGGACACACATAATACCATATATTAAATAAAAATTCTGAACCTGACAGTACCAGTCAGTATTGATTAACTTGATCTTCATTAAATACTTACAGGTTTTCTCAAACTGAAGTGTTTATAGCTCTCTTCCCTATCAAGAAACCATACCAAAACATAATCTCAGAGCTCTTCTACACTGTAAAAATAGCAGAACAATGGATTCCTGTGCCTGAGACTCTTTGGAAAGTGGCATTACACTAATACTACATTACTAGGACGCTATGAGAGGCTCAAATTTATTTTGAGATCCAAGGAAATATTTGCATTGGCAACGGTGAGATGTTAATATGATTCAGCTATACTGGAAAATCACATCCTGAAACATTAATCTTCACCCTTGTTTGGGGAGTGGTGAGATGATCGATGGCCTCAGAAGTGAGTGCACTGAAACGAAGTTTGCCATTGTGTCAACAGGACTGGAGAAACTGATTTCAGCAGCTCTTTGTGGCTTTTAGTGACTCCCACAAGCAGTGTGCAGTGATATAGAAATCATGTCTATGTATTTTTTTAGTATAAGCAGACAAAATACGGGCTATTAAGGTACCTTGAAGGATCTAGGCTCTTTAAAGTGTATACACACAGTTTGTAAGTACACATGTACACACCATTTGCAATTGCTCAACATTTTTGTTCTGAACTGACTACTTGGTCATAGCATCTCTTTGAACTGACATTCAGGATTTAGATATTTTCAGTTGTTTAAAAAAATGCTGACAACTTTGTATTTAATTATATGTCTCCCTAGCTTTAGAAGACACAGTTAAACTTTTCTCCAGTGGCTTTTATAGATCCCCAATTTCTTGGCTGGAGTAAATCTGGAGGAGCAAAGAAGCAACTAAAATCAAGCACTACAGCCCGCCAGACAGCTGCAGACTGTGACTGTTCAGTGACTCAGGTCTTTGAATAACTGTCTTAGCAATAATTACATAATTCCGATTTTTATGTCTTTTTAATAGCTACTTTACCAAGAAAAAAAAAAAAAAGCCTTCCCCCGGGGTTGTTGGTTCTGTGAAGCAGGAAAGAACGAAAACAGACACTGAGACGTCAGTTCCACTTCTTAGTACACACGATGAAAGCTTTTCTCTGCTATGGGTTTTTCGTCTTTTTTTTTTTTTTTTTTTTTTTGGTTGGTTTTGTTTTTTTTTTTCCCTTTGGTCTCATGAATAAGCTTGAGGCCATGTTCCGGTGTGTCTGGAGAAAATGGCTTCTTACATTCACCCCCTGGCTCCCCAAACTTTAACTGCCCACTCTTGTGATCATTAATCCAGCAACACTAGCGACGCGGGCGGGCAGCGCTCCGACACGCCGCCGCACACACACACGCAGCGCTGACACCCGCGACTGGGGCCGCGGGTCCCGCCGTAGCTGAAACCCGACGGGGTAACGCGAGCCAGCCCTGGGGAACGGGCGCAACATCTGCGCCGCCGCTCCCCTCCTTCCACCCCCGCCCGGCCGCCCGGCCATGGCCGCCCCCCGCGCCCTCCCCGCCGCCCGCCTCAGCCCGTGTCGCCGCGGGGCCGCCTGGGGCAACCGCCGGGGCGCCGTCCTGCCGCAGGTGGCCCAAGGGGACTGCGCGCCCCAGCGTGCACCGCGCCCGCCTCCCCGCAGACCTCCGCGGGGGGGAGGCCGCGCGGCACGCTGGGTGATGTAGTCGCGGCCGCCAGGCGCGGAGGGAGTGGCGGGAGGAAGAAAGGCGTGCGGGGGCAGCGGCGGCGCCGTTTTTTCGCGGGAGCGAGGAGAGGGGACCTGCGGCTGAGGGCGGGGGTCGGGCTGGCGGGGAGCGGCGGGGCAGGCCAGGCCGGTAGGCGGCGGCACCACCTGGACGCGGGAGCGGCGGGAGCGGCGGCACCGCCCGCCCGGCCGGCGGGGAGGGGAAGGCGGAGGCGGAGGCGGGGGGAGCGGAGCCGCCGCGCGCTGCCGCATGTGCCTGGAGCGGCGCCGGAGCGGGCAGCGCGAGCCATGGCGGAGCACGGCGGCCCCGCCATCCCCAACGGCGAGTGCGCCGCCCGCCGCCCCGGCAACAGGGTCACCGTCGTGCTGGGCGCGCAGTGGGGCGACGAGGGCAAGGGCAAGGTGGTGGATCTGCTGGCGCAGGACGCCGACATCGTCTGCAGGTGCCAGGTGAGGAGGAGGAGGAGGAGGAGGAGGCGGCCGGGGGCTCGGGGGAGGCCGCGGGTGTCACCTTGAGGCGGGCGGACCCGCCGGGCGCTTGTGCCCGCCGCGGTTCTCCCCTCCAGCGACCGGCGAGGCGCAGGGCCGGGGTCGGCGGGGGCTGCGGGGCTCTCGCCGGGGAAGGCTCTGCTGCCCCGTAGCCCTCCCGCGCCTTCTTTGTCCCGGAGCCGGGGGAAGAGGAGGAGGAGGAAGGCGCCCTCCTCGTCGCCCAGAGCTGGCCCCTGGCAGGAGGAACGCGCCCGGGATCGCGTCCTCCCTCCCGCTCAGGCTTCCTCACTCTTTGTGTCGGGGGTTGGGGGGCGCCGGGAAGGGCCCGCGCTCGGCTGCTCCCGCAGCATCGCCGCGGGTCCAGGATCCCCTTCCCGGCTGTGTCGGCGGGAGCCCTCCCGGGCCGCAGCGCCGGGAGCTGCGCGGAGCCGAGCGCCAGTTGCAGGATGCACGTGGGGGGATCCCTGTAGTCTGCCACAACTCGGGCTCCTCTTCAGGCTAAAACGAGATGCTAAAGGACTTGCCTGCCCTTTCTTTCAAGCTTGTTGCGTCAATGGAATGTTACATTTTTGTTTATTTTTGTTTGTTTATTTGTAATTTTTATTCTCAATGTTGAGGCCTTATTCTAGCAAAAGAGAAAAAATCCCAAAACACACACAACCAGGCGATTCTAGACTGCAAGGACAGTACTCTTAAATGCCTACGTTAAAACAACACAGATCTGAGGAGATGTTTTTCTTAACATCTCCAGTTTAGTAGTGCTGTAGAGTACAACACAATGAGCTAAAGCGTTGCGCGTTTTTTTTATTAAAGTTAAGAGATACAGCAGCATAAAATGCCTACAGCACGTGCAGGCTTCATGTAAGTGTTGTTATCTGTGTGCTTTTGTTGAATGCACAACTTAAATTTGCTCGTAAGTAAACATGTTTTTGGAAGAGCATACCGTTCCCCGGAGAGCACAGACGCTGAAGGGATGTGTTATCCAATGAGAAATGCACATAAACTGGTGTTTTCAAAAACAAGTCCTTGCAAAGCTGACAAATCAATACCTTGAACTTCAGAGAATTTAATTTTGAAGTAAACAAACATATTTTTAAATAATGGTTGCACAAATGGAAATTTTTTCCCCTTAAATCATGAGTTTTTTTAAATAATCTGATTTGGTGCTGTGGCATGACTGCCTGGCTTTGTGGGTCATAGAACAGAGTGACTCAGTTCGTCCTTTACGACTTTGTTCTTGAAACTTGAAGGGCACCTAGGTGAGTATGTTTAATGCTAGGAAGTTCTGGAGGAGAGACAGAGAGGCAAACAGTGAAATTCTGTGCGCACGTCTTAATGTATTTGTTACTTGTTTTGAATCCACTCGGAAAAGGATCAAGAAAAGGGAAAAATTATGGTGTTATCTCAGGCTTGAATTTTCTGGCCAGTTCTGCCATTTCTGGCAGCTTGTTGCTTCTGATGAAGGAAGGAGTTTTTCTTCCTCCTTTCTTCCCTTTCCTGTTGATGGCTGTGCTCCCCGAGTCTCCTCCCATGCACTGACTCTGGCACTTGAACACTTCTGTAAGTTGATTAAACTCATCAGAGTGGCAGGAAACTATATTCTGTTGGATTTACATGCTATGGTTTTAGTAAATAAAACTGAACTTTATTGGCTTAGAGGACCTTGGTGAATAGAAGAGCCCAGGACAGGGTAAACACAAAGAATGATTTCTCAGAATGAGAGGGGAAAATAGGAGTATTTTCTTTCAGTGGTACTGAGCTAATAAATAAATTTATTATTAAGTTATTAAATAATTTCATATTCCTAGATTATCTTGTTATATAGGCAAGCGTATTTGTGATGCTTTTGTTACTGCTGGTAAATTAGAGTGTGCCTCTTGTGCTTTTTGTAGTGGTACAAGTCCAGGAAGAAAAATCACAAGACACTTGGTTTGGCCCTTGCTGATATCAGCTTTCCGTAACTGGAGCTTCTGATCCTTATTTCAACGTTATACTCTTACGTATTCCAGGATGGTTCTTTCTGTTCATCATGCCAGAGTTTCTAGAATGCCTGTGGATGACGTCACATATTTCCAGCATGTTCTTGTGGAAAATTTATTAGGTACATCTGTTGGAGGACTAGGGAAGTTGTTGTAGCAATCTAAGATGTTTTAGAAACTTGGGTTATGCTTGCAGTGAAGGACTCTAGGGTTGACCGCGCTGTCCCTTGTTCTGGGCAGATGCAAAGCATGAAAATGGTCCTGCTGCAGAAATGAGAAGCAACTTAGCGCTTAATTTTACAACGCCTGTAAAGGCATTCCGAGAAGTTGTACTCTCAAATCTATGGCTATGCCTTCTTGTCTCCTACATAGCAGGTGTGCTAGTGATTCCAGTGATTTGTTTGATTGACCAGCTGTGGCATTTGGAACCAAGCACAATGAGCTGAATGTGTGTCAGGAAATGAGTTACGGTATGACTACTTACTTCTTCCAAACACTACCCTCTCAAGTATTTTGTCTTAGGTTGAGAGTTTGTGGAAGGGAGTCTTGTGCTCAGAGAAGGAGAATGGTATTTTCTTTTCAGGAGACAGCTTTGTATTTATCAGAATTAATATTACGGTTTCAAATGCAATTGTTTGAAGAGGCTAAGCTGAAATTAAAATACATCCAAGGGGCCACATGTTGCTAATGCTGCAGCACTGGCAACTATGATAGTTTTGTGAAAATGTTGCTAGCGCCAAGGGTTCAGATGCAGTTTAAAACAAACATGTCTGTATAACATGTACTTGTTCTACTGTAAAATTTGAACTGGTCTTGATTTACTTCCAAGAGGTATCTGGTAACATGATGATGTTGATAAAACAAACGCCTTGGTGAGACTTTTGCCCTTAAACTACATCTTGTTTTCAGTGGCTTAAAGAGCAAGGTCTGTTTACCTGCTATCACATAAATCATAGTCCAGACAGTAAAATAGAACAAGAACTTGTTTTGATACTCACAGATAGTTGCCAGAGAAATGGTTGATTGTGTGTTTTGATTGACATAGTTTCCTCTGAGGGGCCACTAGCCTTGCTGTCGTCAAACTGGCAATTTTGAAAAGTATACATTGTATTTTCAGCAATTCCTCAGTTAATGGAAAGTTAAAGGAAAGAGTTTCTTGTTCTGATTAAGGGACTTCCTACCATTGCAGAATGCAACCAAATTGGGAAAGTAATTACCAAGTTTCATTCGTTTGTGGGAATGATGGAAGTGGCAAATTAATGCAAGCAAATTATTTTAGATAATAAGTTTATCAAATACGGTACCAAAACATGCTATGTGTCTCTTGTATTAACAGTGTACAGATCCTTGGCGTTAAGTAGTTACCATCGACCAGCTGATAACTGCTGACTGAAGTCCTCACACCAATGCTGCCTGATACCTCCATATCACTAGTCTGTATATGGCCACTTTTTTAATCTTCCATTCACCAAGCTCACTGTTTTTCTAAATATTCTCATTTCAAAAAGTGTTTTAGTCCAAAGCTTATACAAGCTGTGCAGAATTAGGAATAGCAGAATCAATGGCCATAGCTGTTAATGCTTTTTTTAGCTGCTCAGGCATTCAGTAAGTGATGCCTAGCTAGAGCTTTCTTTTTTTCATAGCTGGGTGCACTTTTGGACCTTGTAGTGATTGGCAGTGTGCCAGTGATGTTCTCTGGTGAGGAAAGAGAGGTCAGTTAAATGAGTTCTTTGGCCTACTCCATCAGTGAGTCATATGCTTTACAGACCTGCTTTAGAGCATCACTGACAGGTGATCTCTTGTTATTGTAAACAATCACACAAGGTCTGTGTTATTTTAAATAGAACAACAGTTGAAATCTGATTTTCCAGTTCATAAAGTTTGTACCATTAACGAAGGCAGCCTTAAGAGCGCTGAAGAGCAAATTTCACCTTGATCTACTGATTTCTTATTGCTCTTTCAATCTTACCGTTGCTACAAAAGCGTAGTGTGTGTGTTTGGTTGATTAAGATGCAGTACTCTGTAGCAGCTTATTAAGATTTCAAATGCATTTTTTTATTTCTACTGCACTACCTCACACATTTGGAAGGTGTTCTCTGTAAGTATTTCCAAAGTCACTTTTTGGTTTTGATATCCTTTCTCGCATATTCTTGTGACTGTAGCAAACACTGGTGAGCTTTTGTGCACTGAAGCAACGTAGTGCTGGACGTATCTGTGCTTTGAACATTTTTCTTATTCCTGATCTGCCGGCCTGACTTGATCTATTCTGTCTCTTCGGGATAAATTGGTCTTTATTCTGGACTTGAATAATGACTCCTGTTGCCTACCTAATGTATGCAGGCATTACAACAATATAAGGTTTGGCAAGTGAGGTAAAACAAAGCCAAAACCATCTCTAAAGAGTCTTTCTGAATATTGTCTTTCAGTAGCAGTTCATCAGAGCTAATTCTGTCAGTACAGAGGAATGGATGGAGTTTCTTGAGTTTTATAGACTTCGGTAAAGTTAATGTTTTATTTGTTAGAACACAGGTGAATGTGTAAAACATAATGTGCTTATTCTGTCATATTCTGCCTCAAACTATACTATTGATCATGTTGATTCAACAATACTTGTACTACATGCTCAAAAATTTCTGAAGTCTAGCCAAAGTTTCAGAAACCTTCATAAAGTCAGTGATGTAATGGCTCCTTGAACTAGGTTTAGGTCTTGCAAACATGAGTGGATTTGTTAAAGGAGAAAATGGCTAGCTGCTGGATGTTGTTCATACTGAAATTCAGGAATATGTTACACAGAGTAGAGTTTGTTAGATGTTAATTGATTTGGGATGAAAGGGGGAGAAAGAAATTAATCACAAGATCTGGGATGTGAGAGAATGAATTTGTTATCAAAACCTTGATTTTTTAAAGTTCTTTTAACCTATTTATGCATTTTTGAAAGGGGGATTTTTTGCAGTCTTAAGTTCAAATTAGGTTTTTGACAATAGGTATTGAAATGAGAAGCAAATAGCTTAGAAATTGCAAAGCTGTGCCTAGTTGGGGCGTATCACAGGGGTTCAGATATGTCTCTTCCCTAGACTGCTGAACTTTTTAAAGATGTGCTCAGCATTCCCAGAATCTGATTGTGGCAAGAAGCAGTCTTTCACGTGTTACTTTTAAGTAATGGTAGTATCCGGCTTTCTCAAAGTATTTTTTTATTTTTCTTCTTAGAGTTAAAAGAAAATGTTTACAACGATATGATGCCAAAGCAACATCGACTTGCTTCTTGTCCAACTTGGCAGTCACTTGGACAGCTAGCTCAGAAACAACAGTGGTTGCCCTGAGCTTAAAATGAATGCTGGAATGTGGCAGCAGTAAAAGTAAACTGTAGAAAAAATTATGCACACACACATCTGATGGGGAGAGTTGAAAGGAGTGTATGGCTTCTTCCTTAACGTTGCATGAGATAACATCTCTTTAAAGTAGACAACTAATTTTTATTCTAGAGGAAATAACTTGAAAGACTTCTTTGCTCTTCCCTGAGGCATCATATTTTTGAGATAGACAACTTGGCAAGATCATGCCATAAGAAAAGGCAGTGATTGTCATCATAGACTTTTTGGGTAGATGGTTCTCTTAAATGCACATGTCAGTATTTCAGAGCTGCTTTAAATACTTTTATATTTAGTGCCAGTATAGAAAGCCATTCACAATATGCTGTTAATTGCAATTCCAGTCTGCCTTCCTCAAATGATTTTTTTCCCTGTGCACCTCCACTGCCCAATAAAGTTGCAATAATGCAGACCAGTCTTAGCAGTTACAGGAGTACTGCTGACTGTAGGTGAGGCAGCAGGGTTTGAACTGCTGTGTTCCTGATGTATCCAAAATGAATTTAACCGTTCTGGTTGTTATACTAATGGAGACATGCTCTGAAAATAAAAACCATGAATCAACTTACATAGATCTAAACCGGAGAAAGATACACTGTTGTTCCTCCATCTTAGTTTCACGTGCAGTGATTTCTGTATGTGCATGTGCGTCATACTGAAATGTACATTTCCTTGGCTAGCACACGTGGCACACATTTATTCTTGCTCTTTGTGCTCTACACAAAAGGTTTTAAAAAGCAAGGAATATAAGGAATCGTATTTTTGCGTTCATTTTAAGAATAAGCAAATTTGCTTTCCTTTTTGGGTTTGCTGAAAATCTAAGTTGGTACATTCATGTTTCCTATTAGACTGTTGTTAGATCTTTCTTCAGAAAGAGAACAGGAAACCCCTAAAGTTTTAAGTTAGAATGAATTTGAAATTGAGTGAACAATGGATATATTAAATGTGCGCGTTTTTTCTGGAAGAGTCCCGTGTGCCAGGAAAATGGAAGAACTGTAAATCCTTATCCCTTGAGTGGACAAGTCCTTTGCACACTTTTCAGGCAAACCAGTGAGATTGGCTCCAAACCCAGGAGCAAGAAAATTCTTTGATCAAACTCACCAGAGGAAAAAGGTTCTGGTTCAGGATGTCTCTGTATAAGCATTTGAGGATGGCTTTGTATAATTTTCAGAGTCTTTTTTAAGATTCCGTGTCTCCTCAGTTGTTGGCTTCACTGATCTTCAGATGAACTTCTAAGTTAGCAGGCATATAGAATAAACCAAAGCTTGTAACACCCAGTTCCGTTAGCTGAGTTTTGGTACTGCTGGTTACGCACTGTAAACTTCAAGTCTTAGCTGATAAACTGTATTGTGCTATTTAAATTCAACAAGAAAACAATCTTTTTGTTTTAAAAGAGCATCTCTCTTTAATCCTGTCACTACAGGTCATGTTGCAAAAAGGCTGATGAAGTAGTCATCAATACAACTTTCTGAAGACCAGCATAAGTCATTACTGTTTTGCCAAATTAACTAAATTAAACTATCAAAATTCTGCCATAACTCCAGAAAAAAAGTTTGCTTCTTACTTATATAGTAAATTAGCTCAATACATGAATGTTGCCCGGGGACTTCTCTCTAGTACGGCAATGCAATTCCAGAAGAAAAATTGCTGTTAAATATTATTATCAATGCTCTTTCTCCATACTTTATATGCGATTTGAAAGCTGTTGTGCATGGGCAGAATATAACAAGCTAAAGAGCTCTTGTGCTGTGGGAAGGTTCAAAGGGAGAAGACTTATAAGAATGCATGAACAAGTTTAAGGATGAGTTTACCAGTCTGGGTCCAAAATATACCTTTCTAAGAGTTACACTTGTAAAAATTGTTTCACTCTTCAGGGCTCTAAGGAAAAAAAAAATCATAAAATTGATTTATTGATGTTTCAAGCTTGTGTCTAGTCCCATGTCAGCAAGCAGATAATGACTTTTTCTCCCTCCAAATTAGTATTTTCAGGCACTCAAAACCATTGCAAAAAGGGTGTTTCCAAAGAATGTTTATCGAGCAGCCCCCAGATGAGCAATACTTGCGGCTGCCTTTGCTATCTAATAACCCCTCTGTGCATGTGTCACTGATTCTGTTCACATTTGCCAGGATAGGTATGTTTTAGAATAGTATCTTGTTTTGTGTGTAGTACTGGTCAACCTATCTAAATTGAATATGCAGATTCTTGGGTGTGGTGCTTACAGAGAGAAGGATTTTTAGGCTACGTAATATTCTTTAGCGAGCTGAATTAAAAAAAACCTTTTTTTATTTTGGTTTTGTTTGCTTGTTTTTCTTAAAAAATAGTATCTCTGAGTAGTTTACCACTGTAAAACATTTCAAAAGTAGTGTTTCATAGGGAATGTTATATGGAGTTAGACTTCTAGAAAAGCAGGTAAATATGGGGTTTTGTTACAAGGATTTCTGTCACACTAACAGTGCTAGTATGATAATTTGTCTCTTAGTGTACACCTTTCTGTCATATGTCTTGTATACTTAGCTTTTCTACATATTGAATAGTTTGGATATTTCAAGATTACCAGCTACTGGTTAGGAATCATATATTTTTTCAAGAAGTGATTTAAGCATACTCAACCAGTAACACTGGAGTAATGCCTTTTAAAAAAGCTTACGTATTTGGTTATCCTACAGCAGGTTTTGCTTAAAATATTATAAATGGAGTGTAAAGCTCATGCTCCTGATCTTACTTTCAATATTTCACTTGAAGTACTCTAAAATAATACTATAATTCAGTAGTGTCAGGATTATGCAAGGAGAAAAAAGCTACTGTCTTTTAATAGGATTTTAAATTGTGCATCTATCAAAGCATCAAACTAAGAAGTCCCTAAACTAAATCCATACACTGAAATCATAGAGACATATAATGGTTTGAGTTGGAAGGGACCTTAAAGGTCATCTAGTTCCAACCCCCTGCCGTTGTCAGGGACAGCTTCCATTAGACCAGGTTGCTCAGAGCCCCATCCAGTCTGGTGTTAGACACTTCCAGCGATGGGGCATCCACCAGTTCTCTGGGCAGCCTGTTCCTGTACTCTCTCAACCTGTGTTCACAGGAGAGATTTGGCGAAGCTGATCATCGTCACGGCCCTACTCTGGACTTGCTCCAACATGTTCACGTCACGTTGGGTCACACAGCATAGTTTCACATTTGTTACTCGTGGTGACTTTCACGCTGTGTCCTCAGATAAATGGAAAGAAGTGTTTTCTTTCCAATCCAACTGGCACCCTTCTGAGCTGGATAAGTGCAGAAGCTTTAAAAACCAAACAGCTCCCCCCCACCAACAAACCAGCAAGTCATTAAATAATACTAGGAAACTTTCATGGCTGAGGTGTTTTTTCCAATTCTATTTTGGTTTGTTTCTTTTTGCATGAAGACTATGATTAAAGCAGCTATTTCTAAGATGCCCAACTTCCTAATTCCATGAATTGTTTGAACTGATATTGTTGTGGGGAAAAAAATAGTTGTTTGTTTTTTCCCTTAACTTTGAGCAAGCTCCTGTTTTCTGTGTTACCAGCGCAAGTGTTCAGTGTCACCTGGTGGCAGTTCTTCCTTCAGCATTGCTGTCAACAGTGTAGGCTGGAACTGGGAGTCTTGAAAACTGGAGACTGGATCCAACGATGAGACCAACTACCCTATCTTGGGTGTGTTACAAAGTCTTGGGCAACAGCAGTGGTCCTAAGTATTGACTCCAAGGTGAAGTAAAAAGTTAAGGAAGGACAACTTATATTTATATTACTTTCTATTATGAAATTCATGCTCATGGCAGTTGAAAAGTTGGAGAAATTCAATTAGAGATGCCATTTAACATTGTAATTTGGTACATCTGTGGTCTGCTGAAAGTGCAGATTCTTTGGTCACCAAAAAATCGTTTGGGAAAGGAAAGAAACTGTTCCAAATACTGTGCTGAAAAATACAAGGAAAAAAATAATGAAAGAAAAGGAGAAGGGTCAAACAAACAACGCTTTTAACTTTTTAGTGCTAAGAAGGTTGCTGAAACGGAAAATCCAATTTTGGAAACCTCAAAGTGTGTTTAAACTGCAGTTCTGTGCCTTGATAGAGATGCACAAATATATGGTGCTATATTGAAGCAAAGTATGCTTGGGACATCACAAGTTGTGTTAGCGTCTAGGTAGGAGTATAGTGTGTTGTTATTGGTTCTTAGTGGTCTTTGTTTTGGGTTGCAGCTTTGTTGCTAGATGGAGAATTGGTTTTGTGTTCTGTTCTGTTCTTTGCTCTTTTCCTACATACTAATTTTTCTGTGATGAAATGAACCAAAGTCTGGAGGCTGTTTTTTAATGTAAGGAAAACCTAAAGAGAAATGGTTTGGGGGGTTGTTTGTTTTAAAGTCACTCTATTCTAAGTGAGCTGTATTAGAACTTAAAGGAGAAGTCTGTTTATATTCTGACCTAAATAACCTAGTAATAACCTAATCTAGAGAGATACTTCAGTGTTAAATAAGCAAAAGTTTAGCATTATGCACATTAACTTCATTAAGTTCTTAGTCTCTGGTGTAATATTAACAACTGATTTTTTTCTAATACTTTCCAACCTTTCCCACTTTTTTTTCTAATACTTTCTAACAATACTGTCAGTTCACACAATTTGAATATTAGGTGATACAGCCTTTTGGGCAATAAACACCTGCTTTTCTCTTGTGTTTCTTTGATTTTATGTCCTTGGTATGTTCTGGGATGACGCTGTGCTAAAAAAGTGTTCAGGTAACTAACAAATACCTTCTGCCATGAATTCCAGGATGAAAAGACTTAAAATAACAAAGTGTTGGGATATCTTGCAGTATGTAGGGATTCTGCTGTATGTAATTGAACTTGAATGATGTGCACAGGTGTATACTTAGAAATGAACACAACGATTGATCTTCTCTGTGGTAGTTTTGTATTTAAGAAAATAATATACACAGTCGTTAGTTGGATGAAAATCAGAATTTCCTTGATTAATGTTTAGAGTATTACAAATTTTTAATTTTGTTTTTTAATTATACATTTTTTTTTCTAATAATTGTTCAACCTGACAGAGGCAGGAGGTTTTGGGGAGAAGAAAAAGGTTCTTAAGTGACTTGAGACAGTCTTATTTGGGTCCAAAATCTTGATTCTCCCGTTCTGTCAGGTGATCTGAGAGTTTACAGTGCTGTATCTGGTATTGTAACATCCTGTGAAATGCAGCAATGAAAAAGGAAAATTTTCACAAACGTGTTTTTAGGAAGCACATAAAGAAATTAGTAGTCTTCTGTGTGTGTGTGGTTGTTTTGTTTTGGTGGGTTTTTTTTTCCTTCTTCATATGTTAGATCAGTGGAGTATCTTCATAGGTTAGATCAGCTGTACTGAACATGGAAACCATGGAAGCAGAGGGAGAGAACACAAAAATTTATGAAGAAGGTTCAGTGGGTCTGTGTTTTGGCCTTGAAAGCTCTCATCTTGGTCCTACCTACATTGCCTGTCCTGAACTGTTTTGTTAGTTTTTTTGTGGGGCTTTTTGTTTTGTTTCGGTTTTTCCCTCAAAAGGACTTCCCTGCTTGTCTTTTTTATTAGGTATTTGTGTCTTTGCTGTCCTTCAAAAAGTGTCTTCTGCATAATTTTGGAATAAAATATTGCAGTACCATGCAAGCAAAGTCTTGAGTTAGACATTGCTGGCTATATCATGCTATTTTGTTGTACTGATTACCTTCTTATTTTTTCTGCTTTTTCTACACCTGCACAATATTATTTCTCTTCCTCTGGCAAAGCCTGGGCTGCCTGACGTCCTTCACAGCCTGCATTCTGAATTCTGCTACCATTCTTCTACCAGTTCTCTGCTACCATTCTGCAAAATGGGAAGAAAGAATCCCAGTAAAGAAGCTCTTGGTTCAGAGTGCCACTGGGGCCTTCTTGTACCTCTCAGATATAAGAAGTCATCTTTTCCCCTCTATGTTTTTGTGCAATCCATCTATTTGTAGCTGAATCCAGAGTTGCCATGCCCTGATAAGTATCTTGGCCGTGGCACATGTGTTGGCCCAGCTGAAGGAAGTCTTGTTGTTGTGCAGGGTGAAAGGCAGAATGCTACATGCATGTAGTGTATTCCAGACTGAGCAACAGCAGCTTTTGCTCTTGCTGCACACTTTTCCTCCGTTTGTATTCACACACGGGTGTTTCAGTTTTATCTCTCCCATAAATAGGAGAGAACTTCTCTTATTTTGGTACCTAGAAGGTTACCAAGATGACTGATTACTCCCTAGTTAACTAAATAAAATATTGCCAGCCTGAAGAAATGACTTGTATGTCTTTATTTCCCTCTGGCAAAAGCTTTATGCAAGGTATTGAAGATCATTTGAGCATGAACTTTGTTTAGCTAACAGTGAAAATAAATTCCATAGTTCTCCATTAATAATGTTTAAACATTTGAATCAAAGGAGTGTTAGTTTGAATGACCTAACTGATCCCATTTGGTTTAGTTTGAGGGAGGAGGAGTGAGGAACTCAAATGGAAACCAAAGAAGCCAGGAGCAACTTCATCAGTTTACACCTGGAGTTACGCTCAGAGGCAATAGTTGCCTGCATTAACATCAGTTTCTGGAGAAGGAAAAAAACAACCCAAAACAAACTCAAACCTCATAACCTAACGACAACCCTCCCCTTCACCTCACCACCACTAGAACTCTGAGTTCAGATTTCTGTTATTAGAATTGTTTACCAAACCCATGTTGAGCAATGTCTAAGCACACAACATGTGTACACTTTACTGCAAGTTCACTGTAAAGTGTGCAGTGTGAACCATCATTTTAATATATTAGAATTCATAGACTTGCACTTCTGTGGTTAGGGTAGAGCTTAAGAAGAATTTTGAAAACTGAGTTCATGACATGCTGTTATTTTAATGGTCTCCTACAGTAGCATTTGAAATTAAAAATATTTTTCAAAATGGCACATTTTGACAGAATGACATCCAAAGCAGGGCATGGACTGACTTAATGTTCTACCAGAGAGCTGCTATCAATAGCGCTTTTGTGATTAAATCTTTTCCTGTTATTGGCATCATAATATTATCCTCAACTAAATTCCGAGATTCAATTTTGAGTCTACTCTGAAAATAAGGTTTTGGAAACCTTGAGGTATTGGTATGGCCTAAGAGTGTCTTCAGAGGGTGATTCGTCACACGTTTTCTACATTAGTCTCTAGCAAAATCTCTTAAAGTAGAATGCTCACAGTAAACATGCAGAGGTAAATACAACTAGCTTACTTCTAGATGAATTGTGAATGCTGTTGTGTGAGCAGTTCAAGGTTTAAAAGGTAAAATGCTATTTTTATTCCGTTAAGAGTGGGTTATTTTTTCCGTGAGCATGGAACCAACACACGTTGGTATCACTCAGGAGTGCAAAGAAGAAATCTTGACGCCACCAAAAGTCAGGAGCTATGTTCTCGTGATTAGCAGAGTCAGAGGCTGCATGCTGTACACCTTACTCAAGCACATGTGACTGCTGAACTTTAAGTTGCCATGTCTGAATGGCACCAGTAGCTTGGCAAACTTTGACACTAAGAATTTATTGTTGATCATGATCTAATCTCTACAGTGACCATTTTTTCTTTATTTGACACTCATGACACTAGAAAGCCATTTTTTTTTAATTGAGAAGCAGAAACGTTAAATTAACTCATCCAGCTTGTAGAAAATTTCAGATGAATTTACTGATCTTAGTATTGTTTATGGGTTAGCCCAGTTTATTTATGCTGCAGTGGGAGACTTTGGACTTGTCTTCCCATTTGTAAATTACTAGTACCTCAGTAGTTCAGTGTTGTACTTAGACCTTCCTATTGAATTTTCATCTAAAGTCCTTTGGTGTTCATGTTAAACTGATATTAACCAGACTGATAATAACAGTGGATCTAATAGAAAGGAATGATTTGAAGGAATCTGATGTGGAAAAAGGTAATACCACTTTCAGCAGATGTACTTGGCTACATGGAAAAAACCTGTGGCATGTGTGTTTATGTACTGGCAAAAATGTTTGGTATCTACAACTGTTCTCTATTTGAATTGTCAGATACGGCTTTATATATTGGACTCGTGCTTTGTCAACATTGTAGAAGTAGTGAGTAGCTGTTGAGTTCATTGCTTAGAAAAGATCTTATGTGAGACAATATTCTGGAATATTGCAGATTTATAACTCCATGGATTAACACTTTGTATAATTTCTTTTTCTTCTTCTTTTCATATAATGCTTTTCTTGAGTTTGTCTTGTGCTGAAAGGCAGCTTAGTTTAAAAGTCTTTGCTTTAAAGTTTTCCTTCCTCAAAGCAGTTTGTTTATTTCTGGTGCAAGGTGCCTGTAAAGGATGTTCCTGTGGTTATGACAAACAGAACCATTTTGTATGTAACCTTATCTTGCACAAATGACTGGGTCACAAGAGAGTATAAGCTTATTTTCAAAAGTACAACAAACAAGATCTGGGGATATTTGGTAGCTGTTTCGTAATCTTTTCAGTTTCATAAGCCTTTCTTGACCCTCTTTAAGACTTAGTCACAAGCTTCTTTTGGTATTTTAGACATATTTCACACTTTAACAAATCTCTTAATTCTTTCTCTGTGGTAATGAAAAGAGCTAGAAATGTTGTTAGTTTGATGTCAGTGGTTTCTGGTAACTTAAAAAACCACAAAGTCATAGCTGTTTCTAGATTCTCTCCTTAAACAAAACATTTTATGTAAAAATGACTTGTACTGTTACAGAACCTCTCATCACACAGTAGGTATGGAATGAATTAGTTAACTTTGCTGGTTACTATTCATACAAAAGCACTCAAAAGACTGAACTCAAAATTCAGAACAATGAACCTGCACGTTGCCAAACAATTGGACTTATCCTTTCCAATAACTGTATGGTTTTATAGAATTTAATTGGGGATTTGTTTTTTTGTTTTACTAAGGTTGCAGTTCCACTTTCAACACTTTCCATAACTGTAACAGGAAACTAATGAAACTGATGATGGCTTTCAGAAATTGACTGCATGTTCTAGAATATTCATACTTCTGTCCAGTAATTTTTAGAAACATTTTAATCTTATTCCAAGCTTTTGTACCTTTGAACCAAAACACTGTCCAAAGTCTGTATGGCAGATAATACTGATGTTGAAATTGTCCAGTTTGACAGAAGAAGTTTGGCTGACTTCCTGGGAAAAGGAAATCTCTGAAAGATCTTTTGTCAGTAACAGATATGAATATGTGGAATTGGAGCTGGAACAAGTTTATTCCATCTTTATACTGTGTTCATTTGCCTTTGGTGTCAACAACTATTAAAAAACTTTTTCTCCCTGTTCCCTTCCACTCAGGGAGGCAATAATGCAGGGCATACAGTTGTTGTGGATGCTGTGGAGTATGACTTTCACCTTCTGCCAAGTGGGATCATCAATCCAAAGGTCACTGCATTCATTGGTAAGTGGACATCTCTAAAAGATAGAGTACTGTCATTACAGTCTTCTGACATATTAAAATAATGGATCTTAGGACATAGAGGGTAAGGATTCTTTTTCTTCAATATTTCATAGGCTTGAACTGTTCTGCTGTCATCCTAATACTGTCCTAACTAATTTCTGAAGTTTGGATTGTGGAATCTTCTTGTACTGTCTTGGATAGTTCACATTTGTTCTTATCTATCGATACAAACAGCTAGCCACCCAGGATATCTTCATTCTCCCATTCATTCTTATTTTCTCTGCCAGTTATTTATTTTACTTTCCAAATACCTTCTCTCTGTTTAAACTTTTAGCCCTGCTAAGTACCTACTAGTACGTTTTGAAACATAGATCTTTCCTCTCTTTTCCACTGAATTGTGAAATGAATGCTGACTCCAAAAGACTTCCTCACTGTAAAATTCTTACAAAGAAGTCCTCTCAGGAGAGTACATTAGAAGTTTAGGGCAGTGGCAGTACTAAGTGATGTCAGGGTCTATAATCTGTTTTCTTCGTGAAAGGGGATTTAGACTGTTCAGTCTGTTGACCCTACAAACCTACTTATCCCCCTCCTCGTCTTGCCATCCTGTTTCCAATCCTACATGTTTTTGTTTTTTTTTCCTTTAGATTGCTTGTATGACCAACCTGCTTAATAATGCTGCGTAGCCCATACAATTTCCTTCTAAAAATGAAGATAAATATAAAATATGTACACAGCATTATAACTGTGTATATCCTTGAGTGCTGTTTCACTAAGCAGATGGATCTTTGGGTCATTAAAGGCTTCCATCTTGCTTTTTTGATACCCAGAACTCCTGTCCCTTAAACAGTGTACTTCTTCAAATCAGGACTCTGTTACCATGCTGTTCCTGTGCCTTCTTCCTGTACCTCATTGCTTTGAGCCTGTAGGTTTGCCTCTCAGCTTGGTACATGTGTCAAGAGCAAGTGGTCATTGACAGTATTGATAGTCACATCAGCTCGATGTCACAAGTTACTCGATTCATAAACAGTCCAGCTTGTAGTGACTGTATACTCAGTCAGTTCTAACTCTGTACTTGATGGGATTTGGTGGTTAATTGCCACTTTTCAGTTGTTATATTGTGACTTGCTAACGGGATCGTTTTGGATCAACTTGCCCTGCCTAATACTTCTGTAGAAATTGAGCCAATGGGCATAGAAATAGATTCCTGCTGATGAAGGGGACTTTGGGGTGTTAACTGTTTCTAGTTTTGAGGGCTGAGGCAGATGATAGTACTTCTATTCTTTTTTGATGTGACTGTGTTGTGTTTCTTAAGGAGATTATTGCTTGAAAACAGTATAAAAGGATGCCCCTTTGTCATGTGTTGTTTGGTGGACTTGGTTGAGTAGGAAAGCCCCCATCCTTTAAAACACAGTAGTCAGTAGAGAGCTTTTTACAGAACCTCTTGTCTGTATCTTCTGTCTTTTCATCTTGATTGTTCTGAAGTTTGTTGTTCTAGCTTCTTTTGCCTTGTGTTTAAAGTCTCTTTTTGGAGAAAAAAACCCCAACAACTTAGGATTCCAGTGAAAGAGCTTATAGGTTCAACAAAGAGCAAGGGCAAAATGACTGGAGTATTATAATAAAGTATTCCCATGAATTAGGACTGCACCATGAAGGTTATAGTGAACAAGTCTTAAAATACTTTGTATCTTGGTGTTTAGAATGCTTTTATCTCTGAAATTCGGTGCTATGCAAATAGTTTTGAATTGCAGGTCCCTTTTTTACCTAGATGTTGTACTCGTAGCTTTGGATCTACTGAGTTTGACATGACCTTAAGATGGTTCAGTTTTGCCATATGGGAATGCTCCTCCTTAGGCACTCAGTGATGCCAGTAAATTGTATGAGCTAGCAGTCTTTTTCTGAGCAATGTGAGAGCTATAGGAAGGTGAGCTTGCTTTTGACAGATCTCTTTCCTCTGTTATTTTTGCTAGTCTGTTAACAACCCCAACTCTGTGTACAGAATATCTTGTGTCTGTTGCAGAGGGAACACAGCCAGAGGGGATGCTAGTGTTTATAATGATCATAGAAATGTGCTAAGCTTTTAAAAAACAATGGAGTTATTAAAATGAAGTATAAAGCAGGAAGTTAACTTTAGATAAGAGGAAGAGGAAGTTGCATTTCGGACGGTCCCACGATTTTGTTACTGTTTGTCCTCATCTAAATTGAAAGTTTAGTTGAGTTTATTAAAAAGATTCAGTGCATGTAGGTAGAAAGGAGCAAATCTGTCTTCTAGACAAATACCTAAGGAAAAAAATTGCATTATCTTGAAAGTTTAAAAACTTAAATAAAATACTCTGCATGCAAAACATGAATTGCCTTTGAGCTGTTTGAAATATTTTTTCCCATGCTCAACAGTGCTTTAAATTAATGTAATGTAATGGTTTTCTTCAGGAAATGGCGTTGTAATTCATTTGCCAGGACTCTTTGAAGAAGCTGAAAAAAACTTAAAGAAAGGAAAAGGTGAGAATTTTTAGATACTACTTTTAAAATATTTTGTGGGGCTTTCCTCAAAATATTTAGATGGAGGATGTCTCTGTTGAGATTATATACAATGTATTTTTCCGTAACTCGCTTTAGCTGCTGCTTTCTGACAGGAGTCTTGCTAGAAGTTTCATGGCCCTCACGGGAAGACAGATAAAAGAAGTCTCTGTAGAGTTTCAGAATATATCCTAAATATGAATTATCTACAGACATTTTTCTTTGTTTAAAAAAGTGAATTTAAGAAGTAAAACAACTTCTTTAAGTGTGTTACCCAGTTCATAGTTGTTTTACATCTTACAATATCGGTGGACGCTTTGACCTTGTTAATGTAAACAAGTGCTGTGGTGATCACTTCTTGATTCAGAACTCACTTTTTGGATACTTTGTGTTATGTCTATTGATGTGCTTGGCAGCAATCTGCCGTAAGTGAGGTAAAGCAGTGGTCTAGATTATTCAAAACCAAAAAAGCTACAAATTGTTTGCTAAAATTGAGGAATTAGTAGGATAGCTTGAATTCTTCAGAATAAGCCTGATTTTCTCAACTTTATAGATTGATGCCAAGTTTTAATTACTGAAATTACTTTTTGTTTTTACTCTGCAATGTGATTGCTCAGTCTTTAAATAGATTGACTGAAGACTAAACATGAAAAGCATTTATACTTTATACATCAGAAGACAAAAACACTACACAAAACATAATTTGAACTATTTACTTTTGTCTTTTAAGGGCTAGAAGGCTGGGAGAAAAGACTAATAATTTCTGACAGGGCCCATATTGGTAAGTTCCTGTTTGGGGTTTGGTTTTCTGTTGTTTTTTTGTTGTTGTTGTTAATCTTTGATTTCTCTAAACTTTCTGTGGCATTAAAAGTGTGACAATTTTAGCCATCTCTTTACGTAGGTCTGTACTTTTCTTTGGATTAAGTCTCTGTGGGCTGCTTTGGTTTATTGAAGGTCCTAGAAAAAAACGTTCCTCACTCAGGACCCTCCCAGTTTTAGTGACTCTTTAATCCAATTCCATAAGCATCACCTAGTCAGGAAAGCAGGTTCACTTTGTAAGTGAAAGATGAGAAGCACAGAGCAGTCAATAAGCATTCAAAAGTGAATTGACTGAAGGATTCATTTACCCTTTTGGTGCAAAAGCTGTGTTGCTTGCAGCAACTTTTCTGTTGGGAAACCACATGACCAGGTTTGACTTCAAACTAACGGTCTCCTTACCAAGGAAATTGCCACATGCTTCCGAAAGGGGGTTTTGTGGTAAGGACTCTGTAGGGATGGAGAGAATAACTGCCCTCCTCGCAGGGAGCTCATCAGTCAAGCACTGATTCCAGCCTATGCTCCAGACAGCACTGCAGTTCAGAGCCTGGGGTAAAACAGTGTTTAGGGTCCAATCCACCAATGCAGAGCTTCCGAGACTCTTCCTATACCATTCCCACCACATCTTTATTACGTGGATTCATCCTTTAAATTAGCTCTTTGGATATTGTAACATTATTGCTGCTCTGGCAGTCATTTTCTGAAGATTCAGCTGTTTAGGACTTCATGAGATAAAAGCTTATAACACCGAAAAAAGGTTTTGCTTTTGGTTTTGCTTTCCTTGGTTTTTTTTTTTTTGTCTTGTTTTCTTAAACAGCTCTGGAGTAGCTTAGTGAATGAACATGTTATTTCACAGTAAATGTCTTTACTTTGGAGTAACTAATGAGTTTGGAGTAGTTAGTAACTGTTTCTAAGTTACCAATATATTTTCTGATAGTATAATCGTTGTAGGTGAATTGCCTGGAACTTGCTTGATTATTAGGAAAACTTTTCTGTGGTGATTATATTGCGATGGCAATACTGGAAATTTTTATCACTAAACAAATTGTGAGTAGAAAGGATTAGTAACTGACTGTCACTCATAATCATTCAGCCTCTTAACAGAAATGACTTTCAGAATGCCTCTGTTTAGAAAGTTTTGATGGCAATCTGAAGATCTGTTGTCATGATAAAAATGTGAATAATTAGTTTGTAACAAAGGATCAACCAAAGATAGGTTTAAGCTGCTGGGCATAAATTAATCCTTTACAATATGGGAATGTGTGGAAATAAACACAAACCCAAATTGAGATGGCAAACAGGAAAACCACAGTTGCAGAGAGACGAATACTTACTAAATGAAGTAAGTACTTGTAAGTTTTCAGTCTTTCCTGTGTAATGTGTACATTAGTTTTTAACTTCCAGGAGGATTGCACTTAAGAAAATTAAGCTGCCTTCTGTTCGCCCGTATACTGTGCACCAGTGTTTGTATTTGACATGAGTCTTGTAAGATTTGGGATTTTGGTTGGGGTTTTTTGGCTTTTATGGTAGACAAAGACTTGATACAAGGGATACTTTGCATAATCTTTGTCGTTAATAACAATGTAAGGCATAAAAAATCAGGGCTTATGAAGATGACCTCTGTTATCATAACAGATGTTGGCGAGAGCGTTTGTATTTCCAGATGCGTTTTAATTTATGTTGTCTAGAACATAAAAATGGTTTCAGAAATCTTTAGAATAAGCGAGAATGTTCACTTTAAGTTCCCACCTAAGTTTCAGCAATATGATCTTTTTTTACTACAGTCTGTTTCCAGGATTTTGTTCTACTGCATGTTTTTTTTAATCCATATACTCTTTTGGGCTATACAAAGCTGAAATGGCTTAGTTATTCTGTGGGATGTGTATGCTCAGTCTGCAAGTATTCTACAAATTAAACACTTTAAAGAAAGTATCTGAAAAACCTTATAACTCTTCCCTGTAAAAAAAATGTTACGTGTAAAAGAGGAGAAAAAACCCTCCTCTGATTTTATTTGCCTCTCTTCAGTGTGCATATTATTTTTCCACATTGATAAAAAATAGGCTGGAGTTGATTTGAAGAAATAATTAATGATATACTAATTTGTTTCACACAAGTTTTCAACTTATTTATTTTCTTAGTGTTTGATTTCCACCAAGCTGCTGATGGCATCCAAGAACAACAGAGGCAGGAACAAGCAGGAAAGAAGTAGGTAGTTTTATTTTGTCAAATGTGGGATGACTTAGTACAAACATGACTTAATGCATTGAATATCTGTTATTGTTTGTCATTGAGTTAAAAAAATATTAATTATCTATGTAACTCTTCCATGTGGAGAATGCAGGGATCATTTCTTATATTTTTGTCTTTCAGGGGCTAGTGAAAGATTATATTCCCAATCAAAGAGTTTTATCTTGTTATTTTGTCTTATGAAAAAGTTCCTAGTTCTTAATTTGCTTTATAAAAAGAATTCCCTCTTCCTAATGTTTTGTTTTCTGGAGGTATTAGTTTCTGTAAAAGTATATTTCTTGTTATGAAGATGGAAGGACACTTCTGTCATTTCCAAATAACTGAAAGGTGTCTTGTATAACTTAAGTTAGTATCTCATGATGCTTTATTGTTAGAAGTGCAAGTAAATGTTCACATTGTCTATTACGGGCTGCTAATGACTTTCTGAAGCTTTTGAAGATTTCAGAAACTATCTGCTACGTTTTTAACTTGTGCTTTCCAAGTAGCTCACTAGTTCTTGGGGATGGGGAAAAAGCTGGCAGAATTAACAGTGACCTGCCAACAGCTGGAAAGTAATGGTAGCACTATAAACTATTCAGATACCAGTAAACTTAGGCAAACTTCCAAAAAGAGATATTGTGTGGATGAGAAGTAATTCAGACATCCTTACCTGTAAAAGGTATCATCCAAGATGATAACCTTTAAGAGAGTGTCTGGTTTGGGTGTATCTTACTTCACAGAGGCTGCTACTGAGTGATAATTGTCAGTTATTTTTACATTGCATCATTTTCACATGACTTTTTTGTACCAGCTGTCTCCTTACCTGTTATTTGAGGAATTAAAAAGCAAACAGGAAGAATACACACACACACACACATATGTATATGGAAGAATATACTTTTTTTAATGAGTCAGTATGTGTCAGCTATTCTTGAATACTGATGGAGTGAAAGCCAAAATTGCTGTATGACAAAATTTGCAATTAAAAACACTGTCGATCAGTGAGCTACTTGAGAGAAGGCACTGCTCTGTTGGTTATTGTTAATGATTGTCAGGGAAAGCACAATTAGGGTTTTTTTTAAAGAAACCCAGGAAAAGCCACATTCAAAGCTAAAAAACTCAAGTCACTCTTAAAAATGCTGTATTTCTTTTTTCTGTGGAGTTCTTGAAATTCTGCAACAATCATACAGTTTCCAAACTTGTTAAAACTACTCTCTATTTCCTCTTAAATTTTAAGGCTGTCTAAGTGACTGTAGTGGGGAGAGTAGCACTCCAGGCTGGCTAAGAACAGGCTATCATGGATTATCAAAAGACTGTCTCCTGTTTGTTGGGGGTGAGGAAGTGAAATAGCCTGCTGTTATGTCTTCGTGTAGGTTTGACTACATAGCATATCTGATGTTTAAATTCTTTTGTGTCTAGCACTGTGAACATTGTAAGCGTTAAGTTTATTTTTTATTTAATAAATGAATTCTTTTACCTGTTCAAATGTAGCTCAAAAACAGTCACAAGTAAGGCTCATATAGTTTTCCTTGCAGAAAGGTTATAGAAGAGGTAATCTAATACAGTACCTTCTGCTTATACAATTGTTAAAACTTCTATAAATACAATCTTCTGACAGCTTAACTGTCTGGTATGTCTTAATGAAACAAAATAAGTGGAAACTATTCCTCCTTAAGAAGATTCTCTGTGGAGGGTATGAACTGGAGTGGAGGCTAGAGTGAGTTATTTAATCCACAATATCCTGGTCTGGTTAAATGGTACTGTGTGATGCAAAGTTGATTAGAATGTCTGTTTTTTTGGACTGGAGATAAACATCACTCACTGAGATTACTTTTGAGTCTAATTGGAAGAATTCCAGGTACTTTTTACAAAATTATTGTGTTGAATGTAATATAAACTACTAAGGACCTAACTAAAATGAATGAGCTGTATTTCTGTTCACTCCCATATCAATTGAAACTTTTAAACATAAAATCTAGGTATGTTCTTTGCCTCCTACTCGAAATGAAGGCCCTCTTGAACTGAGGTCTGGTATAGTACCTTCAAGGCAGTTGGAAGAAATATGGGCCACTCTGTTTTTACAGGATTTATAATTGAAGAAAATAAGGTTGTGTGTCTGGAAAAACAAAAAAACCAGAATGGTTAAAATTAAGCTTAGCAATATACAGCAGATTTCTGAAAATGCTGCAGCCATTGCACTTCTTAATAAGTTCCTTAATCTATTGAGAGTGATGGGGAAGATATTTGATAATCTGCCTGTAACGAGTGCAGGTTGGCTCCATTTTGATAGCTGTTTAGCAAGACTCTGGTAAAAGACACTTTTTGAACTAGTACTTCTCTCACAGTAAAATCAGTGCAAGCAAGTTACAGGTTATGGTATCACTGACTTAAGCTGACAAAGGCTTTTCAGGCAAAGTGGGTAGGTAAGGAGAAATAGGAATTCAGGTTTTCGGAATCGACTACAGTGGAAAATCAATTCCTAAACCCTTAACATGCAGCATTTTGAGTATCATTGCCACTCTTGGCAGTGTTTTCTGTTTTCCTGGCTCCAGCTCATGTATTTGGAATTAAATGAAATATTTCTTATATACAAACTTGAAATCCATACTGGTTTTGCTGTTGCTTTATGGAGAACTTCTTTAGGTCTTCAGGACAGTGTTTTAGAAGGTGTTTAATTAGTTTCAGTTCTTAGTATTGAAGGATGTTTGCTTTGCATTCGGTTCTTTAAGTATAAAAGTTGGGAATTGTGTACAAATAAGTACTTAAGAATTCACTTAAGTTTGAAAAGCTGTTGGTTTAAAACCAGAAGTATGTATAAGATTAACATATTTGCCTGTATAAACAGTGATATTCTGAAACTAGATCACATACTAGAAGTATCTTATTTTAAATGCTTAAAACAAAGTTAAATGCTCACAATTAACAGCACTTTATTTTATGCTAAGGATGTATTGCCTTTCAAGAAAAACCTTCGTTTTATATCAAGAATAACTCCTTTTGTTATCTTTTCCAAGTTTGGGAACTACCAAAAAAGGAATTGGTCCAGTGTATTCTTCAAAGGCAGCTCGAAGTGGACTCAGGATGTGTGATCTTGTTTCTGATTTTGATGAATTTTCTGAGAGGTAACTTCTATATTTTAATACACATTTGTAAGCCTAGTTTTCAGTTTCGGAGTAGTACCCTGTGTAAGCAATTACATCTGGTTCCTCCTAATTTTATTTTTATATCAAGATTATTTTTAAATATAAAAATAACTTTATCTAAATTATATTGAATCTTAGTCAATTATTAAAGTAATTTATTATTAAAAATTGTTAAATTACCAAATTATTGCGGATATGTAACCAGTAAAACCTGAGGTTGGTGGGGGGTTGAGGCGGAAAACAAACAAAGAAACAAACCAACACCTTAATGAAGCATTTTTGCCTTCCAGGTTCAAAGTGTTAGCCAATCAGTACAAAGCAATATATCCTACCTTAAAGATAGATATTGAAGGGGAATTAGAAAAGCTCAAGGTAAGCCTGCTTCTGTCTCTTAAATTATACGATCACTGTGTGCAGCTATTGATATGTAAATCCCTTGGGGACTGATGCTTGTGCTTGTGTGAGAAGTTAAAACAGGATACCTATCATGGAAAATCATTATGTATCCATTTTCAAGAGTCTGCTCTCCTTAAGGACACTTTTGACCTCACTTTATGCAACATTTCAATTCTTGGTTTCAAGAGAAATACTGTAAATTTCAAGAAAAAGGCTTTCATATGGAGAATAATTTTTTACTTCATTCCTCTGACTTAGACATACTGTCTAGGATTAAAAAACCCCAGGACCATAGTTGGGGAAAGTACGTTTCATTGTGAAGCGGAATGTTAATTCCTTGTGTCAGAAACTTAAGAACTGAAGTAAATTGTTATTCTGAGTAACAAGCCTTAAGAAAAGAAAAGCAACCTATGTCTAGCAGCGTAGAAAAATGTAAGTTGATAGCAGCAGAGCTAATGAAGCCTGATTGTGGTTAATTACAGTTTCTGATTTGGTGTTTTCCCTGCAATTGGGACAGCTGAGAGATTTCTCACTAGTGTTAGCTTTTTTTTTGCAATCATCCAAGGTCTTATTTGAAAAAATTGTGAAGTGTCTTACCCTCACAGCCAGCCTTTTTGTTCATAATTCTTATAGAAACTTAACTATATAAGATTTTTTTTTTACCTTTAGAAAACTTCAAATGTGACACATTGTTTAAAACCATTGAGGTATGTGTGGAACAGGGAGTTACTACGAGTTTAATTCTTTCAGAAAATCAGGCCAAAGAAATCATTCTTCTTGTACCCTTAGTTGGCACTCAACTCATTTCTACAGCTCTAGAATAGCATATATGGGGAGTTCTTAGCACTTCTGTTTTTGTTACTTTAAATAATGCTTGTTGCACATGTTGAGTTGTAGTATTTTTATCAATACGTAGACCTAGAAACCTGTTAGTTGAGTGTTTCATAATGCTTTATAGTTAATGCACATTAGGATTACAGAATATCTAAAACTCATTGTTAGGGTGGAAACGCAGGACGTATTTGTAGCTTGAGGGAAATTACTTGTGTTATGCTAATGCACTCGATTCAATTCTGAAAGACAAAGTGTTATATTTCATGTGAAGTAAATTGTTAAAATGAGAACTTCCATGTGTTATAATGGGGAATAAGACTGTGTACCAGGTGATAATATGAAAATTACTGGCTTCTTGCATCCAGCTACTCACTGGCATTCAAGCATTTGACCCTCAATTCCAATAAGTAACTTTTTTCTTTTGCTTACAAATTACAATTTACAATTGTATGCATTTTTTGGCTTCAGACAGAGAGAAGTGAAATTCCCTACATGCTGGTTTTTGGGGAGAATTTTGAACACTCAGAAATGAAATACCAAATACAGTAAAGTATAGTGATTATAGTCATGTTTGAATATTTCTTAAGTATTCCAGAAGTTTGGATTTTATTTCTTTGCTCCCCCTCCTGCCTCTTTTTTCTTTCTTCCTTCCTATGAAGAGCGTACATGTCTATTGTGTAAATCTGAGTCTCATGTTCTTCCTTCCCTTGTTCACATGTCATATTTAGCATTTCTTTGTTTGCTTTTCCTTTTTGGAAGGAATATGAGCATTGTTAGGAGGTAACAATAGCAATTCTACTTGGGCTGTCTTTATCATAATGAAATTATGCTATACAATAGTCTTTTGTATTATTCAGGGCTACATGGAAAAAGTAAAACCAATGGTAAGGGATGGTGTTTATTTCATGTATGAGGCTTTACATGGACCACCAAAGAAGATCTTAGTAGAAGGTGCAAATGCAGCACTGCTGGACATAGATTTTGGTAGGTATGACCTTTTTGAGACACGTTGCTGTACACTTATGTTGTGAAAGAAGAACACTAAATATAAACTCTTCCACGCTTAGCTGCTCTTATGGCAGAAGTGTTTTGTATTTTGGAAGAACAGTGTTCTGTATGACTAGCAAATAATAAGGGATGGATGAGTGGGTGTGTTAATTAAAATATTTCAAAAAGCTTTAGACTCTCCCAAGAGTAATTATTTGAATAACAGTAAAAATCAGGTGGCTTTTCTTAGAGTGTACCTATTACTTCAGTGTCTGTAATAAGTCACAATTGTATTCATCTATGGAAAACACTTGAGAATAGCAATGGAGAACTTTAAGAGGCAAAGTGTATATGCAAAATACTTCTTGACTTTTGGAAAATCAGCTGGCCTTTTTTTTAAAGTCTTTATATAACACTTAGTTTTCCACTGTTTCACAATGTCAGGAAAAGTGTTGATAATTGCTAATGAAGCAAGAGTGAAAGGGTTATCCCAATCAATTTGATGTTAAAAATGGTGCAGTTTTTCTTAAAACATTGTAATTTTGCCAATAAAATTAGAAGCCTTCAGATAGGAGCAGCTTCTTATTTTTTATGAGATGATTGTTTGGTTATCATTATATTGTAAGAACAGGTAATTTATTATACCTCTGTCTATATGTATATATCATAGCCTCTGTGATTGACTCCTGCATTTTGTCACATTTTTCTTCAGTTTCACTAACCTTGTAACTATATAATTTTTGTTGTTAGAAAGATGCTGAAGCCTGGAATTGAATCCTGTAAGGAGTGCTGTCAAACAAATGTAAAATCGACATGCACTCTGCTTTCAACTGATACGACTTCTGATATTGGGCATTTTCAAACATACTGAATTTGAAAGTCTCTTCCTTTAACAGGAAAAGATAAGGCTTAGAATAGTCACTGTAAGTGTAAGCGCACCACGTTTTCCAGTGGTTGCCTGAATATTAGAATGACACATTGTTTTTTTAACAAGTCAGAAAAACAAAGAGGAAAGAATTCTTCAAATACACTTATCATGGGAAAATCTTCAATGCAAAATAGAGGTATTTACAGAAAACTCTAGGTGGTTGTTTTTTGTAAGTGGTGAGGATTTTGGATTTCATAAAAATAGGAGATGCAAATAGTCTGAAATTCATCAGGTATGTCTGTGATATATGTACAGAGTTGCTTGGGTCACTTAGATATCTTTTTTTCATGCCTGTGCTGTGAGACCTACACACAGAATATCTGCTCTCCTTAGGTAGACACCATCAGTAGATTGGACACTTGGGTTAACAATAGACAAGCTCTAGTCAAAAGGCTTGACAATGCCAAATTTGATCATTCTGAATGAGGCTGGTTTCTGTGCCTGGTTGCATAGAAGTCTTAATACTGAAGTGAGGTTTATGAATGTGTGGCTGTTGTCAGTGAGGTTGGAAAATCCCCAGCCTTGCAGTCCATCACCCTTTCCTGGACCCTGTAATGAAGCTCATGTGTGCATTTGTCTGGGGGTGGGGGTGCAGGTCTGTGTGTGGTCTCCTGTTTTTAAACACTGAGTGAGAATAAACCAATGTAAATACATTGGGCTGGGAAGTAAAAGTGAGTAAGAATTGTCTCATTGACTCTATTTTTGACCTCTACTTGCTATATTTATGTGTCAGTAAAGAAAAGCTCAACTACTTTGTGTTCTAAGAAAGATAAAGAATAATGCTTGCAAACCACTGTTACATATCACCTGTAAGCCTGGGTTTTCCTCTTGAGCAATTTGAGTTAAGCAAAAGAAGCTAGAGATACCTGAAGCTAATCTGCAAAACCTCACTGAACAGTCTCTGAAGGATTTTGACTTTTTAAAGTTGTCTGTATTGCTGAAAGAGCTCTATTGCTTTCAGTTCCTTTTGTCTTGGTTGTTCCTCTCTTACCCATCTCTGACTTGTACTGAGAGACAAAAAAAAAGTCTGATGCGTAAGACAGAAGTTTCTTGATTATGTGCAGTTATTATGAGGCTGAAGTATTTATTCACAATTCAGCTAAGGACTAAGGATTTTGAGATTTTGAGATGTTTAACTCTTATCTTTGCAGTCCAGGCTTCATTTTAAATGAGGGATGACGATTTAACTAGAAACAAACTTTTACCACTAATGAACTAGATTACCTTCCAGGAGTCTTCTGTTTTAAATGGTTTTTTCCATTTGATTATGGAAGCAAAATTGTTCTTTCCTGAACTCTGCATTTTACTGCAGTTTCTTATCCTTATAGCATGCTGACCAGTATGTAGAGATTATATTTTATTTTTTCTCTCAAAATTAAAAATGGCAAATCTGTATTCTCTAACCTTTTAATACAGTTTTCTGAAATCTCCACTTAAATTTTTGCATTGTTCTGTTGGTGAATATATCTTATATAAGATAGCAAGGCATGGTTTTCTGGTGTCTTACTCAAATTTTTTACTTGTATGATCATTCAGAATTGTTATGTAGTCAACTTTTCCCTCTGTTCCAGTTGAAGTAAGTGGTAAGATTTCTACCTTTTTCAGTAGAGGTGGACAATGTACATACAAATCTAAGAGCTCATTTAATGTGTTCTTGACTGCAGAATACATTTATTGTGTGTTCTGTTTTGTAGTGTTATAAAAGCTAGGTAAGTGCAATGCAAGTACTATTTATCACCAGGTTAGATCTTTAAAAAAACCCCAACACTTTAAAACCAAGTTTTAATAAGTTTCTAAAACCATTGAGTTTATTTTTTAATAGGCACTTATCCTTTTGTGACTTCATCGAACTGCACAGTTGGAGGTGTGTGTACTGGTCTGGGCATGCCACCACAGAATGTTGGGGAAGTGTATGGAGTTGTGAAAGCATATACCACAAGAGTTGGAATCGGTGCCTTTCCTACAGAACAAGATAATGTGAGTATTATAGCCCTAGATGTGACCTGTGACTGGATGAAATAACTTGCTGTGTCTTATGTCTCTTATGTTAAATCAGAGTTAATGGTTAAATGCAAGTAGATGACTGTGTTTAGATGTCTGTCTTCTGATTCTATACTGAGCTTACAGGTTGCCAAGTATGGTTATAAATTTCTTAAACCTTTCTATGGAATAAAAGACTAGAGCAGGAACAAATTTTGAGAAGTTTGCATAAAAACCATTCTCTTGAATTAGGAAGAGCATTTTGTATTTCTGTTTTCATCCCAACAGACAGCACTGTGAAAATTTCTTAAGGTAATTTACTGTATATTGTAAAATGTTGTTAAGTAGTCACCTGCATGATATACTGCAAAGCAAAAAAACCAACACACTTATGTGATAGTCTTACTCTCTGTTAGGAAATTGGAGAATTGCTGCAACTGAGAGGTAAAGAGTTTGGTGTTACCACTGGTAGAAAGAGAAGATGTGGCTGGCTAGACCTCGTCTCACTCCGATACGCCTACATGATTAATGGATTTACTGCGTGAGTATTTTTGACAGCTTTGCTGGCAAACTGACATAAAATCATGAAATGCTGCAGATTACTGTAAATTGTACATATGCTAATTAGTAACATTCAGACTGTTAGTATTGATTTGTTGATTTGTTAATTTAAGATGCAGCCAGGTATTTGCAGAGCCAGTGTTTGGTTATTTTGCTGCTGTTGCTATAGGACGGGAATATTTGGCAGAGGACAGGAACAGACAGCAACAGGCATCATGAAATAAAACCATCTCAAGTGAATGGTCATAAAGTATCTTGGCAGCATGCTCATTAAAAATATAAATTATATATTATCATTAAAATTGTAATACTTTAAGCTATAGCCCAATCACTTCAACTAGGAAATACTTATTCTTTGATTTTTGCCATTTTTTTGGTAGTACTAGATCTAAGGATGTTTAAAGCTTTTTGTTTTATTGTTTTGTTTGGGTGGTTGTTGGTTTTGGGGGTTTTTTTGAAGTCAAACCAGATAGTAGATTAGTGCCACATGAAATCAATTGCTATTTGCAGAAATCAGTATTATATTTCATTTTTGTTCTTGTTGTTTACAATGTGGTAAGGTTCATGAGTTGTTGAACTTGTTTAACCGGAGTAATGTTTCTTTGTAGATTGGCACTTACCAAATTGGATATCTTGGATGTATTTCCAGAAATCAAAATTGGTGTTGCGTACAAACTAGATGGTGAAATCATACCTCATTTTCCTGGTAAGATTGCTTGTTCAACAATTTTAGATTTTGGTGAAATATAATCTGATACTTTAAATGCATTTTACTTGTAAAACTTATGGCGGCAATGTGTTACTTCTGTATCTAGCCATTAATGTGTTCCCAGATGCGACAGGGACATCTATTACCACACCCTAAAGACACCTGTACCAAATACTGTTGTTTGTCTGCTAGAAAGATGCAAATTGCTCTATAAAGCTTCTAAAACAGAAATGCTGTTACAACTTTATCCCTTTTCTTTTAAACAGCCTGAATCACCTCCAAGCTAAATTAGAAGCTTGATTCATACTCTAAACCCAGTTATCTGTTCCCACTATACTGTATTGATCCCCATTTTTAGCAGGCCAAGTCTCATTTAAGATGTGAACCACATGAGAGACACAGTGCTGTTGAAAAGCCACATTTTTCTCTCAGTGTGTTACTTTTCTAATAATTCTCTCTCCTTAAATGGTTCACAGAGCAGCCAAAAGCCTGTTATACCTATGAAGTGAAAAAGGGATGGAGGAGGAAATGAACAATT
This sequence comes from Pseudotriccus pelzelni, assembly GCA_035584735.1. Lineage (NCBI taxonomy): Eukaryota > Metazoa > Chordata > Aves > Passeriformes > Tyrannidae > Pseudotriccus > Pseudotriccus pelzelni. The sequence continues at coordinate 37,723,077 of JAWMRA010000113.1, forward strand.
AGTTTAGTTGAAATAAAGTCTTTTTTCTAATGCATAATTAAAGTACATTGTCTTAGCATGATAGAAACTGTAGCCCCTGAGGAGGACTGTGGTCATTTTAGTGGTCATTTTTACTTCATCAATGTAAATATATCAGTATTCAACTACCACAAGCCAGTGTTTTTATAGGTAATGCATCTTGTTCAGTTTGCAGTAGTAGAGATACTCCAGAAAAAAGGAAGAACGTTACACAGTATGAAAGACAGGGCTCTTTGGTTTTTCTGATGTGTGCGTAGATGCCCGTTTTCATTCTAATTGGTAAATCGGTTAGAGGCTGGTCACAGCTTACAGTTTTTCATGTGATATCATCAACAGAGAACTTTTTGTGGGTGAGGAGATCAACTGTAGTAACTGGATACAACTCACAGCAGGATTTATGAAGTACAAAGATGTAATTACTTATAAAGGAATTAAGTGATGATCTGCCAGTAGTCCTTGAAAATGGCACGTCTGGTAGAGTAATTCATAAGGAATTAAAAAAAAATCTTTTGTTTCTCCATGTGCTTGTGCAAATTCTCTGATTTGCCCTTTATCTTCAAATAAAAGTGGCAGTTAGTCTGAATGCATGCTGAAAGACATGTCATGCAATTTTATTCAGGAAATTAGTACTCATCTTGCACTAAACCAGGGAATGCTTTTCCCTTTTTAAGACTCAGATAATCCCAATTGATACCCATATCAAAACATTAAGGACATTTGTATGTGCTTTAAGTGGCCTTTGAACATAATGGAGGTTGCCCATTTGAGTTGAGAACTACTCAGTAAATGCTTTTCCTGTAGCCCTGTCATCTAACCTGAGGCTATTTGGACTGTCTTGTGGTCAAGCCAGGAGGACCTTTTCTGGCAGCTCGTCATTGAAGATGACATAAGCAGGTGGCCATGTTGTCCAGTACTAAGACTGTTGTCCAGTACTTTTTTTTAATTCACTGAGTGTCTCAGAACCAGAACCTGGTTATATACACCTCCTGAGGAGGCAGACTTCCTTCCCTTTGTATGTGCCCAGGTAACAGGTAGCTGACCTTTTGGTCCTAGCAGCATAATGTGGCTCATCTGCCTGTGTTTTTCTTTACTGTATGAACGATTTACAATTCTGGTAAAAATTTAGTAGAAGCTGTTGACATGCTGTCTTCCTTAAAGTGTCAGGAAGGAGTTTGAGCTGAACTTCTGGTAAGCTGGAAGATGCTGTCTCTCACAGTGCCTCTGTGTTCCACACCTCTCTTTGCTATACTCCTCAGCATTTGGCAGCATTTTCAGCACATATGCTGCAGGTTACCCCTGCCCCTGGCACAAAAAACCAAAAGGTAACTTTCTTCCCCCTTTCTTTTGCAGACCATTAGACTGTTTCTGATGTCTGCATCCCTGCATGCTGTGTGCCTTTTTTTTTCTTTTTCTTTTTTTTTCCCCAAACTTGCCACTGACATTTGAATTTAATTTAGAAGAGATCTAGTCTGGGAATCTCTCACTGGCATACTATTCCTTTCTCTCTCCCCTTCCTATCCTCCCACTCTCTTGGAGATGTTCATGATTTACTCTTCTTGTGAAATGACTGTCTCTAAATTAGAAGCACGCACAGTGCCCACCATCTCAGGAAAAGCATGCCATATTTCATATATTGTTCCTTTTTCCACCTGGATCAGAGAATCATACAAGTCTCACTCAGGGTTTTTTTTAGCTTAACTTTCTGTGGGCATTTCATAATGGCTTCTTGAAAAAGAACTTTTAAATGTCTTATAAATTTACAGCTGACCTTGGCTGGTATGGTTGAGGTTGTAGTCTTTTGCTGTGGAGCTGGCCAGTCATAGGAGATTATGGAAGGTAGAACTCTCTGGTAGCTCTGAGCTGATCAGTTTAAAAGGAATGTGAAAGCTGGGGTCTAGTTCTGCTAAGGCCTCCTGTCCAAGTTCAGGCATCAGTTGATCTCAGCAGAGCGACACACAACCTCTAGTTTGGGAAACTTTGAACACACAGATCCTTAGAAAATTGGGAGATTATTTTGGAGAAGCTTTACTTCTTGCTTGCTTTTTTTCTCTTGTGCTTTTTCCCTTGATTTCTGCTGTAGATCAGAGATCTGGGACACAATTCGACATGCATCTTTGTGTGATCTATATGACTGTTTTCATGTTCAGTTTCTGGAAATTGCTGGAGGATCTTTCTCTTACAGTGATGCCAAGTCCCAAATTCAGGCTATTATTTCTGAGTTGGAAGTAACATCACATCACTCTCCAAATTATATAATTATATTTGCTCTGTCTGTTATCTAATTAAGCCATTAAGGAATATTCTAGAAACCCTGGAAGATAAATCCCCTTAGTGAAGAGCTGAGAGAAATCTAGATAGTGACTACATCTGTTGCTGTTACTACACTGAGCTCAGTTTACTGCTTATCTTTTCCACACATCTTCTATCACACCTGCTGGAACAAAATTGAAGAATCATTTGAAACATCAAGAAATGTATCCCTTCTTTTTCTTCTCTCTTAGGGGGAACTAAGGAATTGAGCTAATACAGACTAATGGAAGATGGTAGTGAAAATGAGACCATTCAATTCTAGTTGCTTTCAGCTTTCTCCCTCTAACCTCATCAGAGAGGCTTCAAAGTAAAAATGCCTGTGAACCTCCAAGATGAGGTGTTCAGTCACTATCCCTGTTCAGAAAGAGAGGCTAGTGACCATCCGCACTGCCTGGAGATGAGTTTGTGGTTTTGCACTTTGAGTTTATCCATTCTGTTTTCCAGATCACCTGGACAGCAGGCAACACCTCAGGTGTTACTGCTGGCAGTTGAGAAAGTGCTTACCCTTGGCCTCTGCAACCCAACATACTTAATGTGCCTGTCTGTCTGTTTGGATTACCACAAGTGTTGAGTTAGGATTGTTTGCCTTTAACCTGTGAACACCTCAGTCCAAAAATGATGCATTTCTTTGCTGTTTTGAGGACAGTAGAGCAGAGTTTCTTTCTGTCTTACTCAAAAAATGTGGTTTGTAAAGGCCATCTTTACAACATTGCTGCTGTTGAACTACTGCCTGCACCAGGACAAATTGTTCAAAACGCTGAGCCTGAGTTTGTTGGCTACGCACGTGCTGGAGGGGATCAGCTATGGATTAGTGTTTGTACCTCTACTGCTACTCTTGCACCTAAAACCTAGATGTCTTTGCAGGAGCAACTTGATGTGAGACAGGGAGCCTATATAACAGTAATTACAGCGCCTCTGGCAGGCCCCTGTCTTTTTTAGGAAGGCAGGAATGAATGTCTGCCACCTCCCGTTTTTTTAGTCAATGTATTTTGACCATTTTCAGGCTTAAGGTTTTTTGTTTGGTTGGTTGGTTGGTTTTTTCCCTGTGTCATTCCAAGACTAATGTTCAGATAATTACTGGAGTGATTAAATTCCAAAACAATATGCCTAGCATCTTTTTCAGTACTTGAAATCATCACAGGGTTCAGAGTTAATGGACAACATTGTAGCAAGTTACTAAATGAAGGACAAAATGGAATGTGCTTATTGTTTCTATTCTGAGAAGCAGTTGGAACAGTTACTGCCTGTGGGACACCACACTGCTTGACAAATCCATTGTAGAGTTTTGGGGCAAAGGGTCTGTGGGCATCAGAAGTCTGTTAAGTATAAACTACATCTTATGACTATGTTTGTAAAAAGTACACTCCTATGCCATTTTAAAATGTGTTTTAACTGTCTGACAAGTTTGTGCTTAATTTTGCTTTCACAATTCCCTCTTGAAGGGGGAACTGGAATTTGGTGTTTGTTCAGAAAAAAATCAACATTTTTTTGGAATTATTTTCCCTGAAAAGTTGTTTTCTGAACTGAAAAGATTGTGGTTTAAGCAAAATAAATGCATGTGACTGAGCACTGGAATTCCTAAAGTCTAAGTCCTGATAGTTATTGGATTTTTTTTCCCCCTGTGCTTATATTAACAAAAAAATGACCCCTTCAGTGCTTGTATTATCTTATGAGCAAACCTCTTTGTATAAGAAAAGTATAAAAAGCTTTATAGTTATATGTTTTATAATAGAGAATATATAATATGCAGGGACATAACATTTTTGGGTTTGTTTGCTTCTCAGCCAACCAGGAGGTCTTAAATAAAGTAGAGGTTCAGTATGAGACACTCCCAGGATGGGATACGGACATATCAAATGCAAGGGCATTTGATGAGCTGCCTGTAAATGCACAAAATTACGTTCGCTTTATAGAAATGGAGTTGGGTGTTCCTGGTAAGTAAAACAGATTTTTTTTTTTTTGTTGTTGTTGGTTTGGTTTATTTGTGCTCCATGAAACCTGTCTGGTATTTTGTATTAACGAATATGCAAAATACTGAAAACTAGTTTGTAGCTGTCATAATTGTGATGTACCTGGTGACACTTGTGATGATGATTTTACTTCTTTTTATCCATCTATTTAGTTGTTGAACTGAAAATTTTCAGAAGCTTTAATATGCTTCTTTCTTGGGCTTATACTATAGTTGTTGTTCAACTGAGATTTTTTTTTGTAACTTGCTTAAGTGTCTTTCAGATTGGTTATAAAAGACGTTTAGTTTTGCTACTTTATGAAGTCGGTACTCGTTATTAATTAATGTGATTAATTATACGTGACAGTAAGAGTTCCTAAACTGATAAATTTCTCTTATGCTCCCTAATAAAGATGATCCTGTGGTTCCAACCAAAGCTGGGAATTAGGAGATGATGCAAATCTTTACTTTTGTGACAGTTTCTATTTGTCTTTTTATCTGGAAAAGCGATTTATTATGGCAGCTCCAAGGCTGTACCTGTTTTTCTAAGTTATCAATGTGTTCTTACTTTGAGAACAAGACATCGTTATAATTTCTTAATGTGCAAATAGTATATGCTGTGCTTTTATTCAGACTGTGGTACTTAAGATCTTAAGTGCTTAAGAAGGTAAGTTTGCCTCTTAAGATACAATCCGCTCTTGCTTTGTATTACTTACAATAAAAGTTTGCTTTTCTCTCCTGCAGTTAAATGGATTGGAGTAGGGAAATCCAGGGAATCAATGATCCAGCTGTTTTAAAGATTTCAGATGCATGGAAGAAAGCACACTCCTCAAAAGACTGCTCATTCTTAAATGCATTAGTAGCCCGCAAAGCAAAGATGTTGGAAAGATAGATTTTTGCATGGAAAGAAATGCTAGAGTTGATACCCCCAAATCAATCGCTACTCCTGAAAGAGACTTTCACATGAATGTGTATCAATTCTTGTTCAACCGCAATTTCCAGGACACTTGTCATTGTTGTTCAAGGTGCCATCAGATTTTTTTTTTTTCTTTACCAAATACTTACTTCATAATGTAATTCCTGTTTGAAAATCTAAGGTAGCATTGCTTTCATGACTGTTTGTCTTTGTTATCCTCTCTCTGCTTTTGGCGGTGTTACTTCCCTGAAATTTTAGACAGTAAAAATAATGCAGTTTTGCACAGATAGTTTTACATCCACATTATTTGTATTCCTAGAGCTGTTGTATTCTAAATGACTGCTCTTGTGAGTGATTAAAGAGGGGGAGTCTGATTTTATAATGCTATAAATGCTGTCTAAATTATTGTGTGATCTGTTTTTTAAGGAAGATGTGATGCCAAGTTGTTAAGAATGTCCAGGTTTTTTTATCTGTATAACACAGAAAACTTACTCTTTGTAACTCACAGAGGATACTCAAGTGTTTACCAGGAAGTGTGCCCAGAAGGTTAGAAAATTCATATTGTAAAAAGTTCATTTGCGATTATTAAAGAACTATTCTGATTTTGAGTTAAATGTTTTATAATGTTACCTTTTTTCTGGCATTTTATTAACTATGCTTCTCTGCTTCCAAGGCACAGATCTGAAACTGTTTCTCTAATTAAATGAGGTTATATTTATATTTGGTGAGAAGTCTAACATTTTGATGCCCTTTTAAATTCCTTTCTTTAGAGTCAATAGAAGATGTTTCTCTGGAGAATTGCCAAAGTGCAGACACTTTGTGATTATAAATTGAAGATGCTTTAGAAATAACATTTAAAGAATTCCATGTATTTGCTTTAGATGTAGGGTAAATAAGAAGTATTCACCTCAAGATATCTGACATATTTTGGCTTTTTATTGTTGAGAAATGGGAAAATGTTCTAGAATTATTTAAATTTATAACCGTTATTATATATTTCAAAGAATCTGATTTCTTTTTGCAACAACCCAACAGTTGCATATTCCCTTTCTAGATTTGTTGAGAATGACTGTTTTTACATATTATACTATGATATTCATATGCTTCTTTTCACTTTAAAATAAAACTTACTTTGTTTCTAAAATCAAATTTGTATCAGGGTGGGGCAATAGCTTTAGATTTAGTTTAATAGATTTCAGCCATGCAGACAAATATAAGAAATTTCTAATGCAAAATAAAAGATACAAGGCCTTCTGGTTTGTCTTGAGTAACCATATACTGCCTGAAATGGAACAGATTTTTTTATACTGGAGCTGCTGTTTAGGTGTTCAGCACAATGTTTATATTCTAAAATGACACAAAATGAAATTGCTTATCACAAGAGGAGGGACGGGAGGGTTGAAGGATAAAACTACTGATATTTAAGGAACGTTTTCTACTGAGTTGCTTACATGTGGCAGAGCAGTTAGCAGGGTGTGTATTTTACTTGAGTAATATGTAGAAAGAGTAGGATACCACAGAATGCTGGAGAATTGGCAAATGCAATGCTGATGCAGGGGTCTCTCAGTGTATGTAAAGATGATTGTCCTCTGCATTAAAATCAAATAACTTGACGTTTGTTTTTTCTCCGAGGGCATGAGGGTCTAGTTTTGCTGTCAGCCTCACAGTCCGGGAAGGAACCTTACCATCCCTCCCTAGCTCTAAAGGACATCTTGAGTTGAAAATATCTTTCTAATTCCCTGATGGAGAGAGGGAGGGATATAACTGTTTGAAACATAAATTGCAGTGTATTTAGAAGAAAAAAATAAATTGTTATTTTCTGGACAATAGAGAGAATTGACCTTGCAATGTGAACAATAGGTAATAATTACTGAGTATTTTTGTTTTCCTGTAGCTGTAGGAGGCACCAAGGGGATTTGTGCTGTCAGTGAAACTACTGTCCAAGGACTAGAGGCCTAGCTGGTTCCAGAAGTGAGTAAATAGATAAATGAGGGCATGCATTTCCTTCTGCAATGAGTAAATAAAGCACAGCTACATAGTTGTGTTTCACTTCTTCAAAGTAGAGACCTTCAAGTTCAAGGCTTGTTTCAGTTCTTCCACTGTTGTTACTCCACTGTACAACCAACCATTGTTTTTCAATGGAGGAATTCATATTCCCAGATGCAGCAATATTTCTAAGCAATACAGTTACAGCCTACAGTGATACAAAGTATTTGTGCAGTATTTTGAAAGAAACAAAACAGAATTGTGTCCAATTGTCTTGGACACAATAGTGATTTATGTTCTTTTTCTTTCTTTTAATTTCAGCTGAGATTTTTCTATGGTTCTTCCACTCAGGTGCAGGCCTGGAAAGTTGAAAACATCGTCCTACCAGTAGTGGTCCAGGATATGCGTGGTCTGGGATCTGTTGGTGTATGTTTACTGTTATGACCTGGAGCAAGGAATTTTTCTTTTACAATGTCAGGTGGTTAAACTTGGCATCTGTAAAGCGTATCATGTTGTCCCTGCATGCTAGTTTTGTCCAGGTTTTCCTGGAGTGAATTCTTGGACCTGCTGCACAAACACTTTTTCCTTCTGTTAAAGAATTTCCCCCTCCCCCAATGCTGCCTTTTCTACCTTTATTTCATTTGCATGTTGGGGGAAAGGCTGTGATGTGTTATCACCAGCCTGACTGTTACGGAAACAAATATTAAAAGTTACAGAGATTGTTTCAAGCTTCATGCTCAACTGTGGAAGCAAGAAGGAAGAAGAGACCCATAGCTGAATACTCTGCCACGAGCAGTGTGTTCAGCAGGGGCAAAGTTAAATAGCTTTGAAGACACATGTAGTTTTTTTCCTCTAGATAAAATGCAGTTTTACTTTATTCCCCTCCCCTGCCCTTGATCTGAAAGGAATTGCCACACTCACTGGCAAAAGGCTTTCAGTTGTCTGTCACGGGCTAGTAGTGAGCTGTAATAAAAAGAAAAACATTCATGTTTGGACAAGCATGTATTTCTTAGGCCCTTCCTGTATGCTTCCTCTCTGAAGTCTCTTCTGTCGTTGGCTTGTAAGGGGAGAGGATGGCAGCATAGGATAGTAGTTGAAATTGATTCTCCTCCAAGCGTCCCCTCCCGCTAATGGGATGTTTTCAGGAGGAATGGATACCTGTTAGGTCTAACAAGGGTATTTTGATCTCATTCTGTTCTTGCTACCACTGAAATATTTACGAGGCTGGTTCTTCCAGGCTTTTGCTGTACTGGGGCATTAATAGCCCTTATGTCCCTACAGTTTAGTGAGCCTCCCTTACTAACTAGGTAGGGAGGAAAGTGAGGGATACTTCTGCTGCTTAGCTTTTCCATTTGTGTTCCATATGTAATTGGGTTTTGGCATGCAGCTGATGGACAGAACCTTCAGATAAAGTGGCGGATAGATAATGTTGATGTCCTGCATGACAGCTGCTTTTGTCTGTCATCATCCTGGGAGTCTACATCCTAATGGAAGATGATAGTTTGCTTTTGCTGTCATGGCCAGCTCCCTTAATGAAACATAATTGAGGGTTTGACTGGTTTAGCAAAAATAACAGCCAAAGTAGCTGGGAATGAAAGTGACGACTAAATCTGGTGAGTTTTCCTCTGCCCGTACTGTTCCTAGTCTCTGAAACAGTGAAACTTAGTAAACCCAGTGTTACAGTAATCAAGCACACTTTTTTTTGGTGCGTGTCAGCTTTACCTATTGAAGGTAAAGTACAGATTGCTGTGCATGCACATCTACACACAGGTGATGAATTATTTGAAGAGACTTAAAGTTTTACACCATATCATCTTTAAAATACCTTGCAATAGATACACATTAAAATATGTTCTATTCAACTTTAAACAGATAATGTTGAGTTAAATCCTGATGATTTTCACTGTCACTTTAGAACCCCTAAATCAAGTTTATCAAAGCAATATATTTTCTTTCACTAAGTTAGATTTTTTTGTAAGTGCTTAATCAATTTGTGCATACATCCAGGTTACATACTCTTTAGCTCTTTTGATGCGCACTACTGGCATTATCTACTGTGTGTTTGAGTAACTATTTTTAGATAACAACTGCAAAGTACAAATAATTTTCCTTGTTCATTGGATGCCCTCTGCATTGTTACAGAGAGAACTGGGATACCTGAGTATTGGTAGTTGGTATGGCTTTGGGGGCAGCCCTTTTTTCCAAAAAGTGAGATGACTGTTCACTTTTTTAGTGCATGCAAGTTAGGACTAGTTCATTCACTAGTTTGATTACTAGTTCATTTAGTGAGGCAGACCTCCTTAGTTCATCCTGTGTGTCCCTCTTGTCAGGAAAACCAGCATGGATCGCTTAATTGTGTTCAGATAAGGTAAGTCAAAGGCCACTTTTTGTGAAGTTTGATTGTACCAGTCACTAGTGGTCTTTCCCTGAGAGCTGAGTTATCAGAGTCAGATTGGAATGGGGTTTCAGCTTTGTAGTTTACTGGAGCCAGTTGCAGTTTACGGAAAGGTCTGGGCAAAAAGCATAAATCATTCTGTAATCTCCTGCTGACATATGGTATGTAAATACCATGATCCACCCAACGAGTAGCCAGCATTATAAATGTACTTTCTAATCTCCTGCTGAAATGACCGCTCAGTATAATGCAGCTGTAATCTAATAGATATTAACAGCCTGAGAATATACAGTAAGACCTTAATAATTCAGTATTGTTCAGTTGGCTCTGACTTGTAATTAGCTTGATAAGGGTTGTGCCTCTTGCAGTCGAGCATCTAAGTGTATTAGTTTAATATCACTTGAATTTCCAAAGCCTTGACGTCCCAACAGAAATAACCAATGACATTCTACTATTTTTTTTTAATTAAACATTTTTTAAGTTAATGTGCAATACAACAAATTTTCATGGTGGGAAGAAGTCTAGTTTTTTTACAATGATTTCCATTCTGGATTCTCATATACATGATAAAGTCATGTAGCACCTTTGGTGTGGCCTAAAACTTTTGGGTGTAGCTTTGGTTTACTTTGTCTGGATTGTCTTGTTCCTCTTGTAGATTAAAGTCATAAAAAAAAATCATCAGAAGTCGCAGCATTGCCCACAACAGGCATAAAAGGGGAAGGCTTATTCCACAGGTCTAGTGGGTTTACTTAGATGCACAAGCTTACCTTGGAGCTCCTCTGGATGCAGGTGCCTTGTGGACCCATTCTAGTTGTGCGGGATAGAAATCAGACATCCTTTCCAGGATGAACAGCTGAGCTGATGAATCAAGCGAATAGAAGTTAGTGAAGGTGTAAGCAGGAGGCCAGAGAGCAGGAATCCCACCCAAGCTGTGGAAAAGTAATTTATTTTGTATGACAGTTATGGAAAAAAAATATTGTTGTCCCAGTACAAAGCTTACAAATGATTAAGGGGATGGCATTGATAACAATGCAAAATCTTGCCTCTCTTGAAGAAATGTGAGTTTGTGCAGATGAATGCACTTTTTTCTTAATTTAAGAACTAAGAGCTGGGCAATTCTTTCCCCACCCAAGAAAAAAGAAAGTACCCTTCTGAAATGCTAAAACTCTTGAGCAGGTTTTTTAATACAACTGATAGCCTGACCTGTGCACATGCTGTGTGTTCTGTGGTGGCAAGATCGCTGCAGGATCTAAAAACTTCTTTAGTTTCTTTGCAGAGCATAACACGCCAAATTCCTACAGGCAATGATGTTAAATAGTTGGGGATTTTTGGTTGGTTGGTTGGGTTTTTTTGTTAAGGAGCTGCTGATAGACCTAAAATAACTTGCTTGCATGGCTTTAATGTATTAATCTCCATTTTGGTAGCAAAATCCCTGTAGGATAGCATGCCTATTAGGGATCCCCCAGGAAGAAAAGAAACAGTGTCTGCATGTAATAGTAAAGATTCGACAAAATGTTAAATTTTGCAGAGCTATGGGAGTTTCTCAGGAGCCCCTGGTGGACTAGTGGTTAGATTGCGGCACTTTCACTGCCGAGGCCTGGGTTCGATTCCCAGCCAGGGACACTCCCCGGGCAGGTGGAGCTCGTTAGCCCTGTAAGGCAATCCA
>JAWMRA010000113.1:37734415-37846638 GCA_035584735.1 Pseudotriccus pelzelni
AAATCCAATGCGCAGGCTGGAAGGTGTAAAGACCTTCCCCGGTTCTTCGTTCGCGAAGACTGGCCATTACATTACATTACATTACATGGGAGTTTCTAGAATGCGTTGCACAATATCAGTGGCAGGTCCTAGAGTAGAAACAAATGCAGGAGCCAGTTAACTTTTTAAAGAGTATTTTGTGTCAGGACAAGAGTGTGCTGCTCTGTGACTAAAGGCAGAATTTTTTTGCAGACTGATTCATTATATCCGTGGTCTGATATGGTCTGCTTGTTTGTCACAATTAAGTAATAATTTATTCTACCTCTTGAAGAATGAAATTTGGCTGCTGTGTATAAAACACTGACTCACTAGTACTTGGAAAACAAGGTAGATGTTTTCTGTACTTTGTTGCCCATCAAAGTTGGTGATTTATGTTTTGGCCACTCCATGGCAACTACTTCACTGGAGTGTGAATTAATATTGCAGCTCCAGGAGTTTGGTGTTAAAATTGGTTCTCACCCGAGATCTTAGTCAGACTATTGTTTTGAATAGTGTCATGACACAGCCGTCTTAGAAACTCCTTGAATACATCCACAGTTAGATTTATTTTTTTTCCTAAAACTAAGACCATTGCATCTTCCACTTAGTTGTAGAGCACGATGTAAAAACTCCTTATCTAATTCAGTCTACAAAAGAATGTATTTTCATGCTTTAGATAATTTCAGTCAATCTTGGAAAATGTAGCTATACAACATACAAAAGTGACAACTCCAACACTCACACACAATATGAGCTGTTGAGAATCACTGTTATATTTACCAACATTTCCATATCCCTGTCAGCCAGTTCTGCACAACTGTTGTCCTCATCATAGTCAGCAGCACCAACAGAGATTCCTCTCCTCTCCCCAGCTCGTCCCCGGGGGTGATTCTTCTTCTTCAGTTTTACCCTGGCATGGCTTCAGCGGGAAGCGTTCTTCATCCCTCATCTTTGGGAAGTGGGGGATGTTTGCATCCTCCTTTCTCCAGCAGGAATCCTGTATTCAGGTTGCCAGCCCAGCTACCTGAGAGAGTGCCAGTAGCAACCATGTCTACCACATAGAATTGACAAGAATTCCCAAGCCCTGGGTTGCTTGCCTGTCTCCTGGTGTACTCTTCAAGGGCCCTCATGTCAGGATTTATCCTTTGCCCAGAAATAGTTTTGAAATTTGTCATTGGAATGTTTAGGTTACATCTTTCTCTCATAACTTTGCACGTAAAACTTTAGTTACAAGTGTCAGAAGCTTTTGAAACATGCAGTGTTAAAAAACCACATCATGCTCTGAGTGAATGTGGCTTTGGACTTACCAGACAGCCCCATCGGAGAGACGCCTAAGGCAGAGGCTAAGTGGTTCATGTAGGGATCTGCAGGGAGCCTATGGAGACAAGGGGAAGCAGCATGTCCAAATGCTACAGCCATACAGTTAAAATTGCAGGACCATCTGTAATCTGCTTGCTTGTGCTAAATAGTAATAATCCATTTAAAAAAAGGCCTCATCTTGTTTTTGCACCCTACGTAACTTAACACACTGAAAAGGAATTATTTTTCCAATGTGAAATCCATGCTGCTTTTGAAAACCAAGGAAGCCCATACCAGTAAAGTTTAACTAAGTGGTATTTCTGCTTGCAGACTGGACGAAGACTGAGGCTGCAATGTTAGCTTACCTTTCTGGATTCATGCAGAGAGGTTACAGACTTGGATAAATTATGAAATGAAAATCAGGAAAGGCAAAGCTTGCAGGCACAGTCACAGGGGCTATCTGCCTGAGCTCCCTTTCCCTTGCTAAGATGGTGTGAGCAAGTCCCTCTGCCTCTCTAGGCCTGGTTTTTGTGATAGTTCCTACTTTCGTTATTAACTTTGGAAGGGGCAAGGGGAGCAGTCTCACCAGTGTCAGCCTTGTGTGAGTGCATTTTGGAGTGCTGTTTGAGCCAATTTACTAGCAATGTTGCAGTTGACTATACACAGTAAAATGGAGTGGTGTCTTGGGAGACTTAAGAGCTGGACAGGGGAGGGGAAAAGTTAATATATCAACAAATCACTTGGAAACTTGTGCCCCTGCACACCCGAGCCACCATCCGGAGTGCTGCTGCACTTTGGTAAATTAGACTGTAGTGTCTGCTAATCCTCAGGTGGCATCTCCTCAAGTTACTCCTAGGTCTGAGTGTAGGAACATCTCCTAACTGGTGAATTTTCAAGAAGGAAGTCAAGGGGAGAAAAAACAAAAAAGATGATCTAGCACAGGAGGGAGTCCAGGGTTGCTCTTAAATGGTAAATCTTTTTCTGATGTCTTATTGGACATGCTCTCCAATACATCTTACTTGCTGTAGACAGAAGGTAAAGCTTTCTTTAACCTTTCTGGAATTAGAAATGTAGGCGTAATTTGAGTAGATTTTTTTATGCACCCTTCTGTCATATGAGCTACGACCTACATCTCGGCACTGAAATAGGGATACCAGGAAAAATGAGGTGGGGCAGGGAAAAAGGAAGAGTTTTGCTTCTGAAACACAGACTCCTGGAGCCAGGAGGGACCGTGAGGGTCTCTGCTTTCAGTGATACAGATAGGCACTTGCCTAACCTGAGACCTCACAGCCTCTGGGGTGATCTGCTCCAGTGTTTCGCGCTTAGAAAGTTTCCAGCCACTCAAAGCCCTCCTGCAGCAGTTCAAGCTTGCTGTTTGGTAGTGTGTTTGCTATGGATAGGGAGGACAGATCATTCCCTGTTTTTCTGCAGCAATGTTTTGCGTATTTGCTGTGTCCCCGTTTTTTTTTCCCCAGGCTGACCAATTCTCTGAAGCTCTGCTTGGACATAATTTTTAGAAATCTCCAAGGCTGTGTCTTTGGTTTATTTTTCTCTGTCATTGAGGAGCTGGGACCTGAAAATGGTCATTTTTTTCACTGATGTTTGCTGTGCTGAGTGAAAGGGATGGATGACATCATGTATCTTGCTGGAGGAAACTTAATTATGGATTCTAGTATGTTTCCCATCTTTTCAATGTCACAGCTTTGCTGATTTGTATATTGGTCCATTTTCCATTTGCTTTATCAGTATTTTTTTGCTTAGGTGTAGAAACTTGTCCACAGCCTTACTGCAGAGTGGCCTACTTTTCTCAGACCAATTCTCCAATTTGTTAAAATAATTTTGAACTCTCTTTTCTAATGTACTTTCAGTTGCTTTCAGCTTTGCACCACCTGCACATTTACTGAGGACACTCTTTATCCCATTGCTGACTTCACCAATGAAAATTTTAAATTGTATGAAAGCAGGGCCCATTCACTGAAAACATTTTGCTGGTTTGCTGATGAACCATTTTCCAGGGTGTGATTTTTTTTTCCCCCCTAACCAAGTCTGCACTTACCCCAAAGCAATTTTATCTAGACCACATTCCTTTGTTTGCTTCCGAAAACATCGTACAAGTCTGAATATGTTACAGTGTGAGCTGATACCAACAGCTTGCTAATGCTGTCAAGAAAATAACCTGATCTTTACTTTGTGGTTGCTGAGTCTTGTGCCAAACCAGTTTGCCTTGCTCACCTGGAGGTGGTACTTGCTGCTTCCTGTGAGGAGAAAGGTTGAGTTTGCACTTTGAATAAAGAAGTGGGAGGCAAATACAAACAATATTTTCACTAATTCCTAGCTAATCATAACTTAAGTTACTTGGTAATTATTAAGTTTAGAGTGATCTGAGAAAATTGGCTGTAAATAGATGATTTTTGTGCCACTTTTTTTTTTTTGTGTGTGAGAGTACTCTGAACATACTTGTTCAGTCAACCACAAGTCATTAATTAATATGGATGACAGCTCTGTGTACTGAAGCACCAAAAAGAAATTCCAAAAGGACATAATCTCGTTGCTATCAAGCTGCTTCCAGAGCAGAATGGAAGGATGGATTTTCTTCACATTGACCACCCTGCTCACTCCAGGCTTTGGCTGTCCCTGTGGGAGCCCAGTTCACTCTCATTTAGAAACAGGCGGTGATGGTCAGATTCAGCCCTGGCATTTTGCAACCCTTCTATCTTCCTGTTTTCTCCCTTTAGGCAAAATGGTGTCAACGTGGTAATCTTGGTGCAGGTGGAGACTTGTCCCTGGAAAAGCAGCCTGCCAGCGGTGGGGCTGCACAGGAGAGGACAGCCAGAAACTGATGGGACAGAGGGCACCTGCTTGAGCTGGTCCTGGGCTTTGCTGGTTTGGCTTTTTAGAAGAGCAATTTCCAAATTCAGCACAGTTAGTAAGGGAGAAAAATAGATACAGTAAATAAAGAAACCTGCAAAGTTTTTTTAATTGTCATTCTAGAGGGCAGAGGTGGAATTTAAAAGGTTGTGACAGCTATGGTCTGTGCCTAGTAGCAGGCAGGTGAGAGATTTCATTCCTTATTGTAAGGAATCCAACTAATTTCAATTATCAACTTATTTCTTAAATAAAGAAAAGGAAAGGACTGAGAACACTTTCCTCTCCTGGCAATTACCCCCCTGCCCCCTAAGTTTCCCAACACCACACTTGCATTGAAAGTCAGGCTAAACCTTTCCCTTCAGATGCTGCCCTTTGCAAAGGCTTTTCAGACAGAGGCAGCTCGAGAACTGAAATTTGCTGGGCAGCAGAAGGTGAGCACCGCTGGCACCTGAGAGCTGCCTTCCCGGCCCGGTGCCGGTCAGCTCGACACTTGCCGGGAGACAAAGGGAGCCGCATCTGAGCCGTGCTGAGGCTGCACTTGCCGGAAGAAACCTAACAATTCTTATTTACCAAATTGGCAAAATCCTATCATTGCAATTAAGGGGATATGTAATTAACTGTGTCTTAATTACAGCAGCTGCCACTTCATCTGAATGCAGCAATTTGCGGAGAAACCGGGGGAGATGCTTTAAATTCGTGTGTGTAAACAGCGCGAGCACAAACAGTGCGGCGTGTGTGGCTCCCGGGGCCGCGATGCCTGTCCCGGGAAGCACGGGGCGAAGGGAAAGGCTCGGTGGCTGCCGGCCTACCTGCCCACGGTGGGCTCTGGAAATCCCTTGGGGAAGCAGAGAGCTTTAGAAGACCCTGCCACAAACCTATGCCCAGGGGTTTTACCTCGAGCTGCAGGGCTCAGCGTTGCCCAGCGCTGCAAAGCCTTTCTCACAGAGAAACGCTTTCAAGAGCCTCTCGCTCCTGACTCC
The DNA here is from genome assembly GCA_035584735.1 of Pseudotriccus pelzelni. Taxonomy (NCBI): domain Eukaryota; kingdom Metazoa; phylum Chordata; class Aves; order Passeriformes; family Tyrannidae; genus Pseudotriccus; species Pseudotriccus pelzelni. The sequence goes on from JAWMRA010000113.1 coordinate 37,739,581, forward strand.
CGGCCTCTGGGGAGAGCACAAGCCCCTGTTGTGTGTACTGGGTGAGATTAATTTAGCTTGGTCTTTCCCCGTCCACTTTCGTGGCTTCGTCAGTCTTGGCTGGCAGGAGCAAAGCGAGCGAAGGAGTGGCAGTAGCACACGCTCTGCCAGTCTGTGTCCCCTCTGTCCCCTGCCTGGCTGCTGCAGGTCTGTGTGATATTTTCAAAGCGTCTGCTCCCTCTGCTGCTGCAGCCTTCCCTGGATTACAGGAGTCATTTCCTGGGAGCTGCTGTGGACTTCCACTGTTGCTACATTTTCCTTAGTGAGGTACCAAGAAGTTCAGGGTGTTTCTGGATTCACTTGGGTACTTGAGTTTCACCACCATTCCAGGCCACCTGCGTGGTTTCCTGCTCCTGCTTCCTGCCTGTAACCAGGACTTGGTGACTGGCTGTGCTGATTTAGGGTGGAGAGCTGTGACAGGGTGGGTGTGATTTTCCATACCAGGAGAGACAGCATGGATTTTCCAGCTTTTCTAAGGCGAGAGCCTTGGTACTCGGTAGGAAGAGGGCTGGGACTGCCTTCCAGCTCTGCTCCCCAGCAGTGACTCCTCCCAGAGCTCAGGCTCAGGGACCACATTATCCCTCCGTGCTTCAGCTTACTCACCTCAGCGCGCAGCATCTGTGCTTCAGGTACAGCTCACAAACACTGAGCTAAGCCCAGAAGGCACTAATTGCTGAGCTGCAGCTTGGAAAGAGCCGTGAGCCCCCTCTGCCACAGCTAATAAATGGGATTGATGCTACAAAGGCTGAGGACTGTGCCTGCTGAAGTTGGTAGACATCATGTGGGCTCCATAATTCAGCTGCATTGATTTGTCCCGTATGTTTCACATGTGAAATAAAGCTTCTCTCTGTTAAGTCAGCACAGGAAGGATATCCTGCTTGATACCAGCAACATTCCTTTGGTTTCCTAACTGAAACCTAAACTATTTTCTGAGTATTTCAGTAATGTGCATCATCACAAAGACTTCATTATTAATATGCACACCAAGAATTTGAAAAGATGGGATGACATCCTGTCACTACTTAAATGATGGCATGTGCTCCTATGGATGCTGGTATGACCAGAATTTCACCAACCATTGCTACTCAGCTGTCACAAGCTATCTTCACATTACTCGGTGGGCCTCTGGGTTGCAGTCATTGGCACTTGGAGGAAAACACAGTAAAACTCGTTAAAACTTGTCCATATTAATGTCTTAAAAAGCACTTAGTCCTTGTAGATTTACATGATGAGTCAGGCTTCATGAAAAACTTTGAATGTTTCTCTTTCTGTCTTCTTTGGGATGGAGCACTACCCACCTGGTGTTTTTAATACCAGTTACATTTGCATGGATGCATGTGCTTTGTTTAATTCTTGCTTTGCACTCCATATTTGGAAAGATAAAATAATAGAATATTCTGACTCAGTTATTTCCTTGGCACTTGTCTGTAGTGTTACTGGTTGTGATTTGGGTACAGTCTTAGCAGGATAAATTAAATAAAAAACAATAGCAGAAGACAAAGAAGCCTTTCAATTTTTTTAACTAAAGTGGAGCACTGAGGCAGGAGTGATGTAATTTTCATAGCTGTGGACAACTTCAGCTTTCACCAGTATAATCCGCAGGCTTCAATATGGGTGCCAGGAGTCTAGCTTTCTGTAACAGGATTTGGAAATGCCACACAAAGGTTCCCACTGTCATCCAAGTGACCCTAGCAATGATCACAAAAGTAATGCGGAAAATATCAGACACCAGAAAAAACCCACTTTTTTTTTTATTGCATGTTCCCTGTTTGATAGGTGCATGGTTTCATCCCACCCTGCTGGCACTACCGCCTTCATAGGATGTATAAATGCTGTCAGTACAGTCACCTACTGAAGACCTCCCTTGACCCTGCCATGGGCTAAGTGAATTATGTTTGCTCTCCCGCGCATAAACCTGGAGAGACAAACCTGCAGTTGGTCACACTTAGGCAGTTTATATTCGAGCATCTGTCATGCAGTTAAAAATGCTTTTTTTTTTGACATCAAGGTGTTTGACAGCAGTGAATGTCCAACACCCAGGAGGTGGTGTGGCAATGCTGTCGATCTGTGAAAGCCCTCCCCACCCCTACCCCTGTTGTTTCAGCAGCTGAGATCCCTGGATTAGAGGGACATGCTGGTTTTTGCTATGTTCCCCCTGCCCCCAACCCACACCATCTCTGTTCCCCGAAGGCTGGCTCCTCTCTGCAGGAGGCAGGCAGGAGCCATGGGCTCCGTCAAATCACAGAGTGTGAACAAAGGACCATGAGGAATTGGAATGAGATCACCAAATCCATTTGATTTATTTGGGATTTGAGCCTAGGTCTTCTGGGTGAAACTGAGTGCATTAACCCACTGTGGGAGTTAATTCCTTGCCTAGTCATTATTCAGGCATCATTAAAGTATGCATTGTGCTGCAAGTCAAATCAGATTACTCTGAAGAATTTGGAATGGGAAAAATGCTGGGGTTTTTTCATCAGTCTAAGTGTTTGGTTATCTCAGTGTTTAGCTATTTACATTGTGCCTGTCACTGTGGCATGTCAGTGTATAAACAAAGGGATGCTCTAAATCTCTTATTATTTTAATGGCATTAATGTTCTTCATCTGTGGAAAAATAAAATAATTTCCCCCTGGAAGATAACAGAGTAAGTGGTTTAACATAAACAGCGGCTCTGGGAAAACTTCTCTTAGAGGCTCACCCAGGCAGAATGGTCCTGGTCCTACAGCTCTGCACCGACAGTTGCCCAGGCACACCTGGACATGCTGCTGCCTCCCCTTCCCCTAATGCCCACTGCAATATGGGCTGGCCTGCAATAGCAAAAAAAAAGTGAAGGAGGTTGACAGCCTGGATCTAGCACTTAGAGCAAGGAAGAGGAGCAGTACTGCACGACTCCAAGCTCTTGTGCACGAGTGTAACTTTGTGCAGAGCTCTCCCCAGAAGAGGTAAGCTGGGTGCCTTGCTCAAATCATATGCTCTGGCACAAGGGGGGAGAAGCAACACATGGGTTGGATCAAGGAGTATTCTTTTCTTGGCGATTCGTAAAGATACAACTTGGATTTTTGATCCAGATATACGATCCAGACATATGCTGCCCTTATCACGGAAAGGAAAGACGCTAGGATAGTAGCTCCATGCTGGAGGGGGATCAGTGAGGCAAAAGCAGGAGCAAACAAAGGGTGCAAGAAGTCAGCTCCCACCCCAGAGAAACCTGTCTGGCTTTCTGTTTGTAGCAGCAAGGGAAACGCACCCAGGAACTAGAAGCAACTTGAAAACCAGATCAAACTAGTCTGTAACTGTAAAATTAGACTATGGTCCCCCTTGGGGACACATGATGGCTGTGAATGAAGTCTAAATACTGAGACTATTTCAGTGCTGAGAGACAGAGGTCATAGAGTGAGGCACACTTTTGTGAGGAGGAAAGAGGAAGGGTGAGAGCACCAACTGGCTGTATTGGGGATTACAGGCAAAGGACACTACCGAGGCTGAAAGAGGCCTCTATAAATTTGGATCCGTGGGGCTTTTCTTTAATCTTGTTTCATGTAAAAACAAGGCCTAGACAATCATTCTGTTAGCTCCCTCCAGATGACTCCCAAACTTTCTGGCCAGCTTGGTGAAGTTCTTAAAGATGTTCAGTCCCTGCAGTTCAGTTCCTTTATCTAAACCAGCACCTGAGAAGAAAACACAAAACCAGACCTGCAGGAGCTCAGGAGCAGTGTTAGCCAGATGCCATGAGGGAAAGGGGATTTAAAAGCACTGAAGCCGCAGATCTCTGCCTTCTGCAGTGGAAAATAGAGAAATTGCTAAAGACACCACATTAGACATGAGGTAATCTGGAAGCAGGACATGTGGTTGCAGGGATCCAAGCTTCAGACATTCATCTGCCCAGCAGTACCTATTTGTAATTAATTTCAAACTGAATCTGAATTTCCCATGAGCATCTCCATCCAGGGTCTGAAACATATTTGTGTACTTTGAAATCGACAAGGGGCTGCATGTCCTGAGCACAAGACTCAACCCAAGCCCCGCACGCATGGAGTTTAGGGGGCATCAGAGATGTACTGAGCTGAACTGAGAGGTGCTGAATGGCAGTGCCCAGTCAGCATGGGAGAAGAGGATGGAGAGGTGCACAAACTCGAAAGCAGGTGGAGCTCTCTCCTGCCGTCTTCATCACTCTTCAGTCCTCTTAAGGCATTTCCAGCCCTGCTGACTATGAATCTGGTATAGAAATAAAACAGCATATATCCAATATGTCCTTGTTCCTGGCCAGTAGCACAGGGAGCAGAGTCCACTAAATGCCAGATGAAGATCTAAACCATGTCATTGATGTTCCAACCTAGCATGGAAGGTACTGGCTCTGTGTGTTAAAGGAGGGATCCAAATTGCTGTCTTCATTTCTAAATACCTTGGTTGCCCTGCAGCAAGGGATCCTGGAAGCACAGTGTAAGATCAACTTGCTGAGGAGGAATTATTTGTGGATGGAGTTGCAGTGGTGAAAAGCACTTTGTGCCTTGTCGGGGATGGTCCTGGTTTTGCACGCACTGGGATTTCACTCAGATTTCATCTGTGCCCTCACTGGGAACAAGAATTATCCATCATCCATGTATTTCTGTATACTGAAACATTAAAAAGCTGGGGGCAGTCATAGAGTGCTAGGCATTCAGGTACTGGGGCAGCCTGGAAAAGTGTCCTTGTGGCTGCTTTTGCCTTCTCCCCATACCAGTTCCTCACTGCCTACCCCTTCATTGACCTGGTGGCCTTATACCTCCAATACAAGACTTGCAGGATACTGGCATGAGTCCTGTGGCATGTGATAGCATTTGGGACTGACTTTCTACAGGTTGTAGGGCAGAAGGCTTGTGAGCCAACAGATCTCTTTGGGGCAGGACCCTTGACACACAAATACCTGCTGATGAGCACGGCTTTGTTTTTCCAGTAACATGGACTCATTTTACAGGATGAGCCAGGATGACTGCACTCCTGCATTGTTATGCCTGCCTACTCTGCCTGCCTGCTCCAGCCTGGCAGGTTGGCAGGGTCCTGAATTCAGCAATTCAGGACTGTAGTGACTGCTGGAAGGTGGGAATGGGAGATGCTGCCCCATTCTACCTCAGGGATGAGGCTGCCTGAGAAGGACCTAAATACACTTGATGCTGGCTGGGTGTACCCGTGGGTATGTGAAAGCCACAAGCCTGCCCTGAACCACTGGGCCATTCATTTTTGTTTTCAGTGTTAAAGAAATATTACAAAAGAATTGCACTGGGGATTGCTAATTTAACCTTTGATGGAGCCCATTTAACCCCTTATTGGAAGACTGTGATGTTTACCTCTTGTTCTGCAGTGGTAGCAGTATCCACTGATATCTTTGAAAAGACAACTGGGGCAGAAGTGATGCTTATGCTGGGAAATAGGTCAAACGTGATGCGACACCTTATCTGTTTAGCTGTAAAGCCCACCACCCCTGCTTGGCCTCTGTATTGATTATCTGGCGGCTTTAAAATGCTGCTGAAACCTCTGCCTGTCGCCTCATATAATTGCATTAAGGAGTCAGCACTAGCCCTATGTCCTTTCAGCTCGAAGGATCCAATTATTGTATCTCATTTCTGTAACCCAGGAAAAGAGAGAGGGCCATCTTAATGCACAGATGGCCTGCGATTTACATCAGGAGCCATGGGATTAGGGACTGTCCCAGCAGAGAAAGCTCACTAGCCTTTCTTTTATTGAACTGTCTGCAAATGATGTGTAGTTAAAATCCCAGCCACCTGTGGCCATTAAACATCCAGTGGTGCTTTTTTCAGGACTAACACCCACACCCTGAGCACATTCAAGGAGCGGAGGTTGTGTGTGCGCATGCGCGCACAGGTGGAAATACGCTCCAGCTTTCTAAATCCCATTTCCTGACTAAATTGCAAGAAAGAGTCAGTATCTCCTTCCTGCCCTGAGTTATGTTACTAAACTGTAGGCAATCAAATAGTTACTGCATATTGTCCCAGAGCTGGGAACGTTTCCACTGTGAATTCAGGAGATCCAAACCTGTCATTTCAGTTTGTGAAGTGCCTGGGAACAGTGCTTACTGCCTCGAGAAGAAATCTTCAGTCCTGCAGGCATTTTTATGAGGCTGCAAAATGTCCCTGAGTCTGCTAAAGACTGAAATATTAGCCAAAAAAAAAAAATTTAAAAAATGTTGAATGTACTTTTAAGCTTCACCTTTTAAACTTCACCTTAAATCATTGGATTCATATGAAAGACTTAAACATCCATGTAGGAGCTGAACTGCTGGGGACGAGGCTCCACTTTGACAACAGGAATGATGCAGACGAGTCGTGAGTAGGTGCTTCATGGCACAGGGTGGAAATGTCTGGAAAAGACACCAGCCACACTCGGGCTTGTTCTTCCTCTAATTGCCTGACTTTTATTGAGGAATACACAAAATGAGCACTTAAAATTAGACTCTGAGAGCTCTTGCTTGAATGAAGAGACTGTCAATATTTGCAGAGCGATGCTTCGGCTCACCCAGACGGTATCCGAGTACATAGCACTTGAATGGCTGAATACATGGAGCACTCTCTTTCCTTTCTCTGCTTAATGAAAACCAAAATGAGGAGAGTCTGATTCTGCTTTTCAGATTCAGTGTGTTTGTGTTATTTCCAGATTCTCCCAAACTTGGTCTTGACTTTGCAGAAACTAGTTCAAATAGCAGACTCAGCACAGTGGCACATAACTGAACTAACACTATATGAAACAGAAAACAAATAGGGGGGAAAAGGCTTCCCCCCCCCCAAAAAAAAAAAAAAGTTGTAGGTTTCTGCTTCTCTACTCCCCCGTTCTCTCTGGATTGTCAGATGAAATACTCAGAGCAGACACTGACTGGTTCCGGAAGCAGAGCAGGAGTGCATTGCCTGAAAGCGGAGTTCAGTTGTAACACAGCCTGATCATGACAGGATGGCTAGGTAAAGCATCCCACACAACTCCCCCATTTCTTGCACTTTAATCACTAAGAAATCATAATTTAGAAGCTGATGGGCATTACTATCCCAGGTGGTTCACATCTCTTTGTGAATTTTTTATTTTACTTTGCTGGAATAGCAAAGGATGTGAGACTCTGGTCCGAGGCAATGTCATGCTTTTTAGGTAGGGCCAAACTCTGCAGGATCTGTACTGCTACAAGATCAAAGTATCCACAGTGAAGGCTTTTGCCCTCTAATCTTTCTATGCTCAAAGCATTTCTCATCCACCCCTGACCTCCGATCTTGTATCTCTGGCTTTTTCAGGCAGTATTCTGTCCTCCTGTGCAAAACTGTCTCTGTTTCCCGAGCGACAGGGAGGCTGATTCCCACTGCAGGGGGAACTCTTGCACTCCACAGCAAGTGTATCTGCTTCCCTGCCCCACTGCATTTATCACCTTGCATGTACATTGTTGGGTACCTGCACTGGAAACAGCAAGAACATAAGTGAAGTTCATGTAACAGCACTTCCCATCACTTCTATATAGATCTCCATTTAATAAAAGCCTTGTAAGCCCCTGATTACTTTATAAAGCTGGCTGAATGTTATTATATTCCCCATACAGCTAGGGAAACTACAGCTGAGATGCTTGCTAAAAGTCACAACATATGAAGAACTCAATTTCAATTTTCCTGAACTGATGTCCTGGCCAAGGCACCAGTTGCCCCCATTTCTTTACACAGCTGGTCCCTGAAGGTGAGATGTTCTCCACCCTGGGAATACTTGCTGGCCCACCCCTGAGGTCAGGGCATACAATTCCAACCCTTATTTCCTGGAACAAACCAGCCACAAAAGCAGAAGTATCTGACAAATTTGGTCTGGCACAGACTGTTCATTGCAAATCTTAATGCAAATAAGAGAAATGTCAGTGCTAAAAGAAAAAGAGTATTTAGGAAAAAAAAAAATCTTGTGCTGTTTTGTGGCATTTGTGCATAAAATAATGAGGCCAAATATACCACCATTGGATTTGAGCCAGATAAGTTCATAACGTCTAATCCAGCTGGTGGATCATGACTCCCTTCATTATTTAAAGCAATGCTGTGGGAAAAGACACACAGCAAAGCTAACAAGATGGTGCTTGAGCTGCCATATTCCTGGCAGCCGAACAAATGCAGCGTGCGTTTTCTCACACCAGCAGGGAGAGGAAAGGAAAACGTGGAGCTAACAAGAAGCCCAGCACCCCCTCACGATGCAAGCTGAACCTCACCCACTGCCATCTCTCCTGCAGTCTGGCTCTGTTCATCTCCAGTGATAGCGTTTCCCTGCTCCTCCTGACCCTGGTCCTGGTGTTTGGAAGGTGGTGTTGATACCTAGCCAAGAGAAGGCTGCGCTGGAGCAGAGTGGTCCACACAGCTCTCCAGCCTGTCTCTCCAATACTGGGAGACAGGTGGCAAGCGCCCACCTTGCAATGCTTCCCTTCTGCACGTTTCCTGGCAGCTCAGGGAAGGAGCTACTGTTGGTAACTTTGCATGGATCAGCCCTTAAATGACTTATTTTCTTCTCCCAGTTCACTTAGTCTCCTATGCAAACTTCTTGGGTCACAATGCCAGTGTGGAGATGATGTCTTGGTTGCATTCTCTTGCAGTACCCTCGGCTGTTTCCTCCTCTCCTGGATTCCATGCCCCTCCTGCACTTAAGCCTCCTTGCTTTTGCCTCCTCCACAGCTCAGCTGATGGGGCCTCACAGTTTTTGGCTCTGTTGATTTGGGAATGGTTTACAGGCCTCACCACAAGCCTGCCCCTGCACATGGTCCCCCTCTCTGTCTGCTGCTGATCCTTGTGGGGCCACCTCACAGGAGCTGGTGGACATTGTCTCAGGACAGCTGACATGGCCCCATCCCCAAAGAGCCTCCAGCAGCTTTCAGCCCCTGAAGGCATCCTATTGCCTTGTGGTTATGTCTTTCAACCTATGAGCACTGTGGGTCCAGCACAACTTCCATGGGAGGGAGGACACAGAGGTTCTGCATAACTCAGGATATACTTGGCTCAGAGGTGGCCATGTGTGTACGTCTGCACCTTCTTGTTTAATTGCGGGAAGATTGATTGGGCTGCAGTGGCACTGGTACACACAACTCTGCTTCTCCTCCTCTGTGCTTAGTTCTTTCAGCTCTTCTTTGCCTGTTTTGGAAGCAACTTTCTTTGGAAAGAAATAAAAGGACACCTTTGTTTCATTGCTTGTGATATATAGCTGCTAGGACAAAGCATGTTTTATTTTTCTAGATAAAATGAAATAAGATATCCTGGTCAAGACATTTGTTTTCCCTCTGAGGTTCATTTTCCAGAAACATTGACTCTTGTCTTGGAGAGCTCGTTGGGCACCTCAGAGAGCATGGCACTTGTCACTGTGGTCCTTAACTGATGCATCAACAGGGCTGTCATGTGCCACAAGCATTTCCCAAATATATGCAGATATAAACAAAAGCTCAAGGCACAACCAAAAGTACAAAAATATGATTAAGTAACTTCCTTGCAAATCAATTTTCACCTGCTTTTTTTCTTCCTCTGTCTTAATCTGACAGGGTCCTGTGTCATCCATCCAGGCTTCCAGGAAAAAACACAGGGCAAGACAGATATTACCTTGTATGTTAGGAAAACAAATTGATGCCACTTTGTATTGTAGGTGAATTTTTCTTGTTCTTTTTCACACAAAACAAAGAATACAACATTATCCATATATTTGTACATCAGCATCTGAGTCTGGGAGCTCAAACAAGAGGAGACAAAGAGCAGGAATCAGAAATACCTTTACTGAAGTGTTGAGTGTTTCAGCAGAGTATGGACAAAAGCAGCAAAAAAGCCCGTAAACACCCAGAAATAGGTGTGGTGCTGTCACTGCGTACTCAACAGCTGCTTGGGGATGGTTTACTTGGAGGGCAAACATTGGCTGCCTGCAGGCTGAGAACAAGGGGCAATGATTTGGGGCAATGAATTTGGGCAATGATTTTGGGTAGAGGGAGCAGAGGCCACTTCTAGACTGTGGGGAGACTAGAAGGGGCCGTGGGATGGTGCCCGCTCGAAGGATGCTGAGTGCCAGAGCCCTGAGGCTCAGGATGCTGAGCATCAGCCTGTACACTGGCTCTGGCTCTGGCACTGTGGTTGTTGCTGGTTCTGTATTTTGCTGAGGTAACTGGGGACTCTGGCCAGGCCACTGCTTTCCTTGGACTCCCAAATCTGAAAATGCACACACTTTGTGGTCCCCCCCAGATAACCAATATTCCCTCATTCACTCAGGTGCTGTCCGTAGGTGTGAAGGTGGTATCAACCCCCATGGCGAGGACAGCTGTGGCTGAGTCTGGCACTGAGCTTTGGGAAAAGTGAGATGCTTGTGCCTGCACGGTGGAGTGAGGCACGTGCCAGAGAGAGGGAGTGGGGTGGTTGCCGTAGCATCATCTCTGCAGTTCATGTGCAGTTACACAAATGCACCTTTCTACTCTTTAAGGACACTTCTGGGTTTTCCTGGAAGGAAACAAGGCCAGGGAGTGAGATGCAGCAGGGAGCAGGGACAGACATGAGGATAGGGAAGCCCATGAGCACACAAAATGCTACCAAACTGCAGAAGAAAAAGCCACGAGGCCTCCAGAGCTGCTCCCATACGAAAGTCTGCTTAATATTTCTGTATAATAGCTGTTTATATTACTTATTTGTACGTGTACACACGTTCTGTATTTTTTGCATTTTTGGGCACGGGCTGAGCGCTGAAAGTTCTGCAAACTGCCGGCGGCTGCCCAAGCACTGCCGCCCCTCCAGGGAAAGGCGCGGCGCGGCTCAGGAATGCGCATCCCCTACGCCCCCCGCGCCCCCAGGGAGGAGCTGGGAGCGGAGGCGCAGCCCCGGGGGGATCGGCCCAGGCTGCCCCTCGCCCGAGGGCGGCGCTGAGGGCTCGGTTCTGCGAGGCTGGGAGGCATCCCCGGCGGCTGACACCAACGCCGGCACCCGCTCGCGCTTGTTTATTTTCTGCTCGACGTTTCCCGTCGAGGGCGGGGAGGGGGAAACCTGCACCCCGCCGCCGCAGGGGGACGCGAGGGCTCCCTCCCCGCCTCACCGGGCCGCGGCCGCCCCGCACGCCGCGGCGCAGGGATTGCCCCCCGGCTGCCCCGGCCGCCGTCGGGGCCCCGGGGCGGAGCGGGGCGGGCGGAGGTGGCGGAGCGGCGGCGCGGGGCGGGCGGCGGCCGCCAGGGGTCCCTCGCCGCTCACGGTTGTGGCTGTGGCTGTGGCTGTGCCGGCGGCGGGACCGCGCCGGGCGGAGAGCGGGCGGGCGCCGAGGGACGGCGGCTCCCGGGAGCCCCGCCGCCGCCTTCCCCTTCCCTTTCCCCTCCGTCCCCTCCCCGGGGCAGCGCCGCCGCTCCGCCGCCCGCCAGCCCCGCAGGGCGGCCCGTTCCTGCCGCGCCGAGCGGCCCGCCCGGAGTCACCGCCGGGAGCACGGCCAGCGGGGACCGGGGAGAGGGGCCGCGGCGGTGAGAAAGTCATCACCCCGGCCGTTAGGGCACCTCTGTCTTTTTATTTCTTTTTCTTTTCTGCCACGTTACGCAGGTAGTTTTCCCAGCGGCACGCGCGGGTGCTCCGTGCCGGGATGGATGGATGGATGGATGGATGGATGGAGGAATTGACAGGCGTGCCCGCCGGAGCCTCGGGCCGGCGGGAGCTGCTCCCGGCCGGCCCCGGCCACCGCTCGCTCCTTTGTTAGCGACGCGCACGCCCTGCCCGCCCTGCGAGGGGCTCGCACCTCCAGAGGGGAAAAGGATTAAAGCGATGGCCAGCTCGAAAGGGGGTTTTCACTGACCGATTTTAGGGCACCGACAAGACCAAACCATAAAACGCGGCTGAGAACCGAACCGCAATCGAAAGTGGAGGTGGAATTTTTTTTTTTCTTCCCTCAGAGACTCTGGGTTTTGTTTCAGAAACTTCATAGGCGTAGGAGCTGGCTGCAAAGGTTGAACCAGATCTATTCCAAGTTTTATCTGCCTCACAAAAGTCATTTTGGCAGCCAAGGAACCGACAAGACCTGAATCCAAAACCAAGCAGAAGTTCCCTGTTAGAAACTTTAGAGCAGGAAAATGTCTAGCACTTCAAAACAATGTAGGCTTTCATGTGAAGCTCTTTGCAAACTTACAAAACAGTAAAAAGTTCTTGGATTAAACCCTGTTTATTTGCATTGCATACCGACAGCAAGTCCAGGTTCCTGTACCCAAGGCGAAGGGCCTGCAAGGGTGTGCAAAAATTGGCTCTAAGTGCATATTTGTGTATGGCACCAACACAAAAAAGCTGTGACAAGCAACTGAATGAAGTAAATGCTTTTCCTACCGGAGTAGTTCAGCGAGTGCATCTGAGGCCATTCCTCTTCTCCTTCCTAGTTTGACATTTTCCTGGCCCTGTATGCTAATGGAAACCGTCCTAAACTAGCAGGTATCACCTGCCCCTGCAGGGAAGCAGCATCTCCCTCTCCTAGTACTTGCCACAAGTGAAAATTTCTGGAAACAAGTGAGAAAGCTGAGTTAAAAGGCTTTATCTTGCACATGGAACGCTGCTGCTGAATGTGATACAGACCGTCGAGACTCCGAACCTGTTACAAAACTGCCATTCAGCATGGAAGCAAGTTTCTTGAGCATCACAATGTGTCCCCACACTGCTCTTTTGAGGTCCTCGATATGAGGTTTTCCTCTTGCTGAAGACCTCACAGATGGGGCAGTGATTGCCAGGGGAGTAAATTATAGCCAAGGAAAGTGGAATTAGCCATAGTTAAGACAAGGCTTGCGTGTCACTGTTTCCCCTTGAAAAATACACTCATTTTACTTGTGATATGAATTGCAGCTGCAGTTTGAATTGCAGGACCCTCTGCACCACGCCATGCACAACTGCATAATTACAGGACGGCATGTTCTCCACTTGATTGCAATCTGAGCAGGGTGCTTCCTCGCATCCCGCCAAAATGGCCCCCAGCCAAAGCCCATCAGCCTGCCTGGGGGAGGGAAACTGGCTCCACTGGGAGCTGGAGGGCACAAATCGTGGGGAGAAGAGCAGGAAGAAGTGCTTCCAGTTTTAAGGGTATCACAGAAGACTGCAGAACCAGAAGGGCAGTTGGGTAAAGGGTAATGCTGCAACGAACAGGACTGGAGGGCGTTGGGTCTTATGTTAGACTGCTCGCAGCCTCACAGACTGAGGGCATGTGGTAGCCATCAGTGAGGAGACTTCGGCTGTGTGGGGACATCAGGACTTTGTGGGTGACACCTGGAAGCTGTTAGGCTTCATATGAACAGTTCTCCAAGCTGCTCCAGGAAGACAGATGATTAAAAGCAGCATTAACCTTCAGCACACCTAATCCACGACTGTTTGGACATGGCAGCTCTTACAAGAACATTCTTGATCTTAACATCTAATTACCTGGGGAATCAAAACACCCTAACGTATGACCTCATGGCATATGGGATAGCAGGGAGTTTGTGCAAGCAGGGGTCCCGGTTCTGTAGCTGAGGAAGTCTTATTCCAGTGTTTTTTCAAATTATACCTTCTTATGTGTGCGGGTAAGGTGCACTGAGACGTTTTAATCAGGATTGTCAGGAGATGTTTCTTGTCTTGGCTTGAGAAGCCTTGTCTGCATCCTGTTTCACTGTCCATCTTTTCCTGTCTAATAGTTGTTATGCTACAGAATTCAGATTTGAAAGCAGGAAAACTGCATGGACAGATGACCCAGAAACTTTCTGGAAGCACGATCAAGGCAGACAAGTAACTTCTTTGATTACTTTTTATATTTAAGTGCTTTCCTCCTCTGCTTTATTTCTGGGTTCACGTCAACAGAGCTTTCTTCTTTATCTACTTCAAACATGACGTCTCCTTCCAAGGCTGCTATTTAATTATTTTCGTGTAATAAGCATCTGGAAGCATTGTAGTTTCTTTCCTCTGTATTATAGTGTATGTGATTTGTTTTCTTGCTATCCAACTGGATTATGCTTTTTTATGGATGGATATTTACTGAAGTGAGAATCTTTTCTCCAGTTAAATGCTCTCAGTTTAAGAAATCATCCTCATTTTACGTGCAAAAGGATCTTGAAGCCAATCCAGGCAACACAAGGTTATTGATGTTTCCTCCTTTCTGAGGTGGGTTTTTTTTTCCAAGTTGTTTATGTTGTATTAGGGAGAGCACTGCGTAGTCAAAAGGTTATTCATAAATAATGAGCATACGGAAATCTTGGCCCTCGGCTGAAGGGAAAATGGAGAGAGAACAAGCTCGCAGCTCCTCCTGAGGCCAGGTGTCACTGTCAACATCTGCTCCAAAGTGCTGGCACTCATGATGGATTTGCGCTTTCCAGGGAAGGCGCTCCTGAGCATGGGGAGTCTGGACCCATATGGGGTGATGCACTGACCACAGTGAAAGGCAGAATTCCATTTTAAGGCAAGAAATCCCTTTAGTACAGTAAGTTGGGGAGACATCACCACTTTATGGATGCTGAAGCCACTCTGTCATTTGAAGCTTTTCTTTGAGACCTGTACCTGGACAGTATGCGCTAAAGATGAAATGTCAGCTCAATCATTCTTCAGTGAGATGTTGTTGCATTTTTTTTCCTAAAGCTGCATTTAAAGGGCAACTAGTTTGCATAACGGTTTCATATCCTCAGTCTTGAAAAGGCTTAAGCAGCCAGGAGTATGATCTGAAATCTAATATTCTTACCTATTGCAGTGGCGGAGGATAGGGGGAATTGTCATTAAAAAATGATTCAATTCTCTTTGTAAAGGAGCACTGTATAAACTGTGAAAGACACGGTTAAAATAGTAAATAGTGTTACAGTTTGGTATTTTTATTGCCTTACCCCAGGCATTTACTGGGGGTTTTCTGTGTGAAATGTGATGGAATTACTGTGAAGATGCATTGTTTAAATATTAAACATTAATGTTCTTCTTTTGATGGTGAAGCCAGTATTAAACCCGTTAATTTTTCATTAAAGCACCTAAAGCCAAATTTGTTTAAACTCTCAGTGTGCTGTCTTCATGACAGAGAACACCAAGTAAAAGCCACACAGATCTGTGAATAAATAGGAGCAAAATGGAGGAGCCAGCTCCATGCTTCCTCGCAAGGTGGAAGGGAGATGAAGGGGAAGAAAGAAGCAGCATGAGGAGAAGAAAGAAGAAAAGCAGCTCAGCAAAGAGAGGATGAGGGAGAAAAAAAGGAGAATCTACACAGCAACAGCAGAAGGATTTGTAAGTATTAAATACACCAGTATGGCAGAAGGCATAAGCTTGTGTTGGTTTGGAGACAGGTCAGCGTTGGGGGAAGGCACATGGCACTGCAGGACGTGGGGTTTCTGAGCTAGAGCCGGCGCCCTCGAGCATCGCCAGGGGAACTAAAGGCAGTGATACTTCATGGGCCGAGTTTGGCCCCAGGTGCTTTATTTGATCTCAGCGTGATGGTGAGATGTGTAAGCCAGCTCCTGCTCACCATTCCCAATGTAAAGGGCTGTACCTCTAAAATCATATCCAGGTGGGAGCTTGTACCTTCACTGTTGGTTTGAGATTGCCAGCAAGAAAAATAACTCGCAAGAGGTGTTTGTGTGTGATCCTTTTGAGCATAAATGATTTTAAGCTGTGGTTGGCGGGTATGATAGTGGCTGGGCAGGGAGATGGAGTAGGAAGCGCTGGATGAAGCTGCATTTGCCAAGCAAGGAGAAGGATTTTACAGTAATTGAGATGTGAAATGCTGAGAGTCTTGACAAGAGTTTTAGCTGTACAGATGGGTAAGGAAGGCCATATCTCAGAGATGTTATGCAGAAAGAATCTGCAAGCAGCAGAGAGCGAACTTGGATGTGAGCCTGGGGGAGGCACCCACAGGAGCCGCTGCCCAGGTGACTCCGTGGAGAGATAGTGAGGAGAGGCGGATGGAAGGATGAATGGAGGGGTGGATGGAGGGATGGGTGCATGTCTGGGTGGAGGGATGGGGTTGTGCAGAGCTGTCAGAAATGGGGATCCATCTGCAAAAGGGAAAAGCAAAAGATGGGAAGCCGTGTTGTAACCTTGCTGTGTGCAAGCTGATTCATGCTCGTCCATGCAAAGCTGAGAGACTTCAGATTTAGGTATCGGTAGGAGACGGGTCTCCAAGTAAAGCACTGGATCTAGGAGACAAAATAACATCATGGCTAAGGAAGGACTAACACCATCCCCTTCATCCGCTGAGATTTCCAGCTACACAGAAGACCAAAAAGCAATCTATTAATATTTAATATAGGCTGTTTTATTAGAAATAATAGGGGAAACAGGCTCATAGTTAAGTTTGGTTCTAAAATTTTTTTTTAAATACCACTTTTCTGTTGTTTTAACCATCCAATTAACCCTGATAGAAAAGTCCCATTCAGTTTAATAAGGATGAGATTGACAAGGACTTACAGATATGTAAGACACGTAAGACACGTACAGTAGGACATGTACAGAATGGCTACAAGATCTGGGGGGCTCTGATACACGAGTGGCCTAAACTGAGCTGTTGGCACATGAGCACTGGAGTAAGCAGGGCAGTCAGGGATGCTGCAGTGGGATACAGGCCAACCAACTGACGGGGCAGTGAGCAAGCAGCGCTAGTTTCCATTGGGTTGTGTATGGCAGCCCAAAAAACTACATCTCAGCTACTGGTCATATTTTTCACCTGCATTATTTAAGCTCTTTTCTGGACGGGCTGTCTCTATGTTTTCCCCTCCTTTACTCTGTCCTTCTCTTCCTCCGTGTTTTTCTCCCCTCTCTGCCTTATGTGAGCAGCTCATTTGCAACGTCTCTGCTGCAATCCTGCCGAGATTCATTTTCACTTTTTTATTGAAAAATCAAAATCTTTGGAATTAAAAACTCCCAATATTGAATTTTCAATAACAGGTGAAAATTATGCTCTGCATGACGATGAGGAGAAGGATGTGCTGATCTGGGAGCATAATGACATGGGTGCCAGCGGGCTCTAGTTTGACCCACATGAGTCAACTGGGGCAAGTATTTGAAGAAAAGGAAAAATGCAAAAGTAATTTGGGAAGTATAGCAGAGAACACGGGGGAAGGAACTTTTCCATTCAGGGTAGGGAGAATTTTCAGAATAGTAGGAGAATTTTCCTGCCTTTTGATTGCAAAGTAAAAGCAGAAGCAGGATGCAGAGTTTTTGGGTGGTGGATGAGTTTGTGGAAAAGCTCTGGGGATTTGAAGCTTTCCATTAGAGGGCAAACAGCTTCTACGTGCTGCTCTGGCTGCTCCCAGCTGTCCTTCTCAGGGTCCTCATGCCTGTAGGTGCCTTGCTGTCCCCTGGCATGTGGTGAGCGATGGGACGATGGGTTATGGCAGCAATGGGTGAACCCCTCTGCTGCAGCAAATGCAGTGATGGATGTTTTCTTTGTGAAATCTTCCACCACTGAACTGATGCAGATCAGCAGCCACTTTGCCAGCTTCACTGGCACCCGGCATGCCTTTAATTACCATCCAGCCTTTGCTCGAGAGGGGTTAAGCAAGGCCACAACGACACTGCCAGTACGTGCTGTGACTGCTCGCCTGGCTCCCGCCAAGGTATCCACATCTTGCACTTTTCTGGGAGTATCCTGCTTTCTCCGCAGGGCCCTTTGTGGCCACCTGGACATGTGCCTAAGTGAGAGATGCACATTGAGAGAGTGGCCACCCTGGGAGCCACGGGCCAAGAGAGCGGCTCCATGCATGCTAGGTGGTGGGTCAGAGATCCACAATGCAGGGGATAGGCCATCTTTGCCTCTGGTTGGGCCTCTGGGAGTGCAGTGTCTCGTGCTAACCAAGGTTAACTTCTTCCCTGGCTGATATTTCTTGAGGTGTATTTTTTAAAAGTTTCTTTTTCAGTCAGGTCTTTCATAGGTTTTTATCTGGTGTGGCAGGGCGCACAGAAGTGGGGCAGGACAGCTGGGGTGGCACTCTCAGAGGTGCTGAGGAGCCTCTGGGGAGATGGTTAGCAACTGGAGAAGAGCAGATAAGGTGGTTCCTCTGTGAGTTCAATCACATCGCAAAAAGTTTTTGCATCAAATCTCCGTGAGCACACTCCTGCTCAACTACTGTTTAATTCCCTGCAAAGCTGTTGTCATATATGGAGACGTTGAAAATGAGGAAAATAGTGTACGTTTCAGTTTCCAGTGAGTGATAGACACCCAAATTAATTCAGAAGATCTATGATCTGCTTCTCCTTTGCCACCTGCCCAGAGCCCAGCCCCAGTCCCTTCAAAGTCAGGGAAAGTTCTCCTGCTGGCATCGACTGTCCTGGCTACAAATCAGGGCAAGGCAGGGAAAACAAAGTGTACAGCAGACCCCTCAAGTGCCCAAGCGATGCAAAGCGTCGGGTAGCTGCACCAATGATCTCAGCCATATTATCTGTGTGAGAAGCCCTTGATAGCCTGGAAGGAGCCACCAGGGATGCCCCAGCAGTGTGACACTGGCATGCTTCCAGCCCCAGGCCTTGGAGCAAGCATCTAAGCAACCCCTGGCCCTGTTGGCTGGGCACCCTCGGGTCACAATAGCTGCAAGCCCTGTCCCTTGCAAGAAGACGACAGGAGGGAATCAGTTTAGAGGTAAAGCACCGTTTGAAAATTTCGCTGTAGCTCTCTCCCTTGCACTGGCCCCGGCTCCTTTCCCAGCTGGCCTCAGGGAAAGCAACTGGCGGCAGCACGTGAGAAGTGCCGCAGATGGATGGTGTGTCACAGGCACAGCTGGACGGATCTGGCACACAGGTGTCAGTCCGGTGCCTGCCAGCTGCCCAGCGGCCCACAGATATTTGTGGCTGAGGGATGAAAGGGGAGAAGAGTCTCACTCCTCACTTGGAGCACAGCGAGGGAGGCAGCCACACTGGAGGAGTGGGAGAAACGCAGCAAACCCTTCCCACAAAGATCCTTGGGGCCAGATTGCCCTGCTGGTAAGGACATGGAGGGTCCCAGGGCCTGACGTGGCTGCCTTGAAAATCGTGTGGCTGCTGGCAGCCCCTCGGGCACTGCCGAACTGAGTGGGCATGGCCGTGGCTGAGGACAAACCTGAGCATGGGGAATGTCTCTGCAGGTGCTCTCCTGCTACACCTGTCATGGAGGCGGGCAGTCTGAGCATTGGAAAAAAACATCTCCTAAGTCAGGTGGCTCTGCTGCCTCCTCCTCCCGGAGAGGTGGCCATTGGGTGCCATCTTGAGAGATGGAGAAATGAATAATGGAGATACAGTTTGGCAGTTATGTACAAAAAATGATCATGACCTCATTTTTTTTCGGTGCAAGAAGAAAAGTTAAAACCCAGTACTAATTAGGGACATTTAGTGCCTACATTGATAGAGATTATGGGCTGAATAATCTGGCACAGGGAACAGGGAAAATGTTAATTGTTTTTGGTGAAAGATACTCTCTTAAATGCTCAAATTCCTAAACTCAAAGGACTGAGAGGTTGTACCCAAGCTGATTAGAAGGGAATAAAACTAACTGAAGTTATATGTATATATTTATAAAGAAATATGTGTTTGTGAGGGTTATGTGTGGAGTGTGCCTACATAAGAAAGTCTGGGTGCACAAATAAATTAAGATGAAAATCCTCTAGTAAGGGACAAGATGCTATGGAGTGTTCCGTGGACACTGGATGGGTGCACCAGTGGCCTTCGGGAATGGCCAGCAGGAGAGGTAGACTTCATGGCTTCCTTCCAACTTCTGTCACTTCCACACTGATCGTGATGTGTCTGGGAGTCTCAGCGTTTGTGTTACATTGACTTCCATACACCTGCAGTAGAATGGGAAGTGAGTTGCAGTGAATATTGCCTAGGAGCAAGAAACAGCACAGAATGGGCAAAATAAAAAAATAATGGCTTACCATTATACAAAGTTACAGTTAAGGGCAATTAATGCGGTTTTTTTTAAAGCGCATTAGTAGGCAATCTGAATAACAGTGTGTCACTAAATGGAAATTATAAACTGTCAGTCAAACATTATACAAAAAGGCTTTGCAATCAGTAAATATTCCTCTTGTACATTTGGGAATGAACATACGCTATATTTGCATCCCAAGAAGATGACAATGACGAGTATGCCTGGTTTTCCAGCTCCATGTTGGCTCTGTCTCCTCAGGGCTCCAGGGAAGTGCAGAGCTCTGCAGGGTGATGAGGACTTTGGACAAAGCCTTCCCTGGAAGCTGTTGCTGTGATCACACCATCTCCATCCCTATTCGCTGTCATGGGCTAAAAAAAACACACACCCCCTGCCCAGAACAAGTCCTGCCCTCCATCCCTCTTCGTATATTTTGTCAAGTCAGGCTGTCACAGACGTGCTGGAGAGGGCCGCTGGTGACAGCAGGGGGTCCCTGCTTTGGAGGCCTATCCATCCTGCTTCCCCCTCTTCTTGCCTGGACAAAATCCCACAGACCCCTCACAATGTGACAAATTTCCCTAGGTCAGCTAACTCCACAAAAGATGAGGCTGTCCTCACTAACCTGGGGCTGCACACCATTTAGAGGCAGCCCTCTGGGAGCTGTTCACCTCTCTGTGCTCCCTAAGTTTTTACCATAAGTCATTACATTTGTTGGACTCTCAGTGCAGTTTTTTTTCTGAAATGCAGCTTGTACAATGAACAGTTATGACAGAGATTTCAATAGCTTCTGCTACAGACTCAACTTTAACCAACATCTGGGAGAATCTCTCAAGATGACATTTATTATCTGTTTTCTGCTCAAGAAGATGCTCAATTGGCTTCCATTGAGTCAGCAAGCAAAGGCACATTTCTCTAGACTGGTCTAATTTGTAATTTTATTGGTTACTCCTTCCCTTTTTAAAGAGGCTGTTGGAGCTTTTTGATTTCTCATAAGCTATTAATGGGAATTATAAGGGAACTTAAGTTTAGTTAGTTGGCTCCTAACCATTAGATGAAATTAACTTGCCTTAGCTGTGAACCCAGTACACCTTCTGCACGATCACTTTGCTCTGCTGACATCTTGCATGCTACGGCCTCTCAGCCTGAAAACACAGGAATATTCTGGTGCTGAGCCGAGCACTTACACATTGTCTTTCCATTGCGCTGCCCAGTTTGTGGTGTTTGTGTGTTATCTATTCCCATCACACTACTCCCTGCACTTCGGAAAGTTTGGAGCTGTATGGTACCTGACAGCCTGCAATTAAGGGTTCAGCCGGGCTGTATGTGATAGCACTTTGCCCTTCCTGAAGGATACAGACTGCCTTCCTTCAAGAGGGCTGTTTGACTCCTTCAGATTGCTTTTGGTTTGTTTTTTTTTCCTTCATGAAACAGTTTCTTTTTGATTGCTAAGCTCCTCTTTCTGTCCTGCTGGAATCTGGACTAAAGCAAGTCACTGAAGAGTTTAGCATCAGAGGTGCTGCTTTGCTTCTTTTATAGATTTACTGCCGATTATCAAACTGACATAGGACAATAAAGAATCATTTTCTTGCCTTGCCCTGCCTCCCCAGTAAGCACAGGACAGATGTGCGTACGCCAGAAATACTGACTCCCACAGTAAGTGCCACCTGGGGACAATAAGGTAAAGCACTTTGAAGCAACTCAGCAGAAACCTGCGGGAAGGCTTTCCCAGTGGCATGGTAAGAACGGCAAGGCTGGAGGGTGGCCCTGCAGTGAGGTGCTTGGAGGACGGGGTCCCCTGCTGTCCTTGGCACCCCGTGAAGCAGAGCCCCCTCCGCACGATCTGGGGGCAGGGCGAAGCACCCTGGCACCAGCAACATGGCAGGGACTGAGACACTGAGATAAATCTTGGGCTATGTGTGCAGGGCTGAGGGGGTGCAGCATGGCTTTGTTTTCAGCACAGATTCCTGTGAACTGTCTAAAACACCCAGGCACATGCTGACAGGCAGGCCCATGGAGCACAGCTGTGGCCAAAGCCACCCCTTCACACCTAGCTGGGGAATCTTGGTGATGGTGCTAGAAAAACAGATGCTTTGCTGAAGAGAGGTGGTGATCATATCAGATGGAAAAGGCAGTTTTTACCCCGGATAGGACAGAAAGGTTGCACTGCTTCCCTGCCCTTCAAGGAGGCGATGGCTCAGCGGCTTCCTATGTTGACCAGCATCCATGGTCAGACCAGCACCAGCCAGTCTGGTCTTTTAATTTCAAACATCTACGGATGCAGCTTGGCACAGCCTGCTCTGAGATAACACCCCTTTTGCAAAAGGAGCCCTTTTCTATGAAAACCACTCGCATGGGCAGTTTCCCTTCTGGTCAAGGGTTTTGATGGTGCAGAGGAGGCTCTTCCATGGGGGCTCGTCATCAGCTCCCAAAGCTGTTCTGGTGTAGCCAGATGTGGATTGTCCCCACTGAGGGTTGGAGCCACTGCAACAGTGTGGCACCTTTGACTGGCCCTTGGCATCCTTGTATTGGGATGCCAGGAAGCCCGTGCTTTCCCATGCCACAGGCAAGACTGTTGTGGCTTGCAAAGAGGGCCAAGCTCAGACCCCTCTGCAGGAATAAGCAGAAGGCTTGGCAGGAGGGCCAAGTGCCTTGGACCCAGTTTTGCTCCAGTGCAGTGGAGGTTTCCTGCATCGCCTCCTTCAGGGATTTGTTTGGGATGGCAGCCGGGGTATGGGGACAGCGTCCAGAGCTTAGCTCTTCCTTTTGCAGAATTCACATTTTGCAAAATAGCGTTCAACCCTCATGTTAAATGGTGTTAAAAATTAAAACCTACATAGCTACATCAATTGCACAACCGTGGCATTGGAGCCCCCACGGCTACGAAGGCTGAGCCCCAGAGGGGGCTGGCCTCAGCTGTGGACTGGGGGCTGCGGGGTGGCTCCTCTGTGGGTGCCTGGGAGCTGTGGCCTGCCTCGCTCCTGCCCTGCAGGAGAGCTTCATGGGCCCGGAGTGCTTCTGCCAAGGGGAACGGGCAGGTGGCTCCTGTGTCCCAGCTGCAGGTGCTGAAGGGCAGAGGGGCTCAAGTGCTGTGGGGCTGCCTGGTAGTGCAGAGCTGCTGGCCTGGTCTTGTTGGGAATGCTGGGATGAACACCCCTCATTGGCTCATCCACGTCTACTACTTCAACACTGTGCAAGGGACTGCTGGGCAGAGCGAGTGACCTGTGTCTCCCGTGAGCTTTCACGATGTAGGCAGGCTAATAGGGGAGAAACTGCAAATTAAGAATAGCGTCAGAAGCTAAGCTTCACTGTGCGATCCCTCAATTTCCCCAGTGAAAGAGCCGGCACTAAGCTGCCCAGCTCTGGAGCACGGGGCGAGCGGATTTCCCGCTCTTTTGTAATGTTTCTGCTATGTTGATAGTGGCAATTCGTTAAGGTTAAAAAATAAGGCTTCTTCATGAAGCTTGCTGGGAGAGGGGACTCTGCAGAGAGGGTTCGCTCCTCTCCCTTACCAGCTCCGAAGGGTGCCCCTGCCGGATCTGGGAGAGGCAGATACTAGGGGATTAGCGCATGGCACTGGAAGGGCTGCAGCCGTAGGGAAGGCTTGGCACCACCGCCTGGATGAGAGCTCGCAACAATGGCGAGCTGCAGCCTGCCAAATCTCAACACAGCAGGCAAGGCTAGGCTCAGCTCTAGCTAAACGGGAGCCGTGTAGGACCCTCCATTTTGGAAGAGCGCTAGCAAGGTCTGGCACTTGGAATTCTTGGCATCCACAAGTGTCTTCGCTCTTTCTTATCCCCTCCTGTTCCCAGTAGATTTTGCATCCTTTACAATGGATAAATTATACATGCAGAGTTTACTCTCCTACCCGAGCTTCGAGAATACCCTAGTGCCAGCCAAGGGAGCTGGTGCATGGGGGAATAGCCAGGAATGTTTAAAATAGTCTGGCCATGTGATTTTTGGGATTGGAAAAGGAAAAAAAAAAAAGAAAAAAAAATCCTTTTCCCTAACACTTTAAATGCAAACCAACTTTTTTTTTTTCACAGGAGAGAGTCATGAACTGGTGATCTGAGCACCAGTCACGAGCCAGCAGCTCTGGTTTCCCTCCTGGCTGCAGAAGCAGCTGAGTCTGGGCCCTGGGGCAAGGCACTCAGAGCCAGAGCCTGCACGGTGGGTGGCTGGATCCAACCTGGGCCAAGGTGGAGGCGGCTGCCGTAGGGAAAGCGGAAAGGTGGCAGAGCCTTCCTGTCCCTCCCTCTTTGGCTGGCGCTGAATGATTAAAACCAAGGGCGGGTGTACCTGCACTTGTATATACAGCTTGTTCTATGTCAGCTCTTTGTAGGGTGAAAAACCAGCTATGGAAAAGGAGACTCGGATGATGTGGATCCCTGTTTGGGCAGGGAGCCAGCTGGGAGAAGCAGGGCGCTCAGCCCCAAATACTCCTCCCTGTTCAGCTGCCCACACAGCCCCTGTTTGTCTGCCTCCGCATCCTCCTGCCTGTGGTGGCACCCACTGGATCCATCTTGCCGTGCCTGCTCCCGAGGACGCCCCCATTCCCCCAGGGATGGTGAGAGGCACAGTGCTCCCCAATCCTCCAGTAGCTCGTAGTGCCCAGGGGTGACTGCTGCTGGTCACCCCACTGCTGGGGGCCAGAGGGGCAGCGGTATTAATGAAGATTTTAATTATGGCTACCGGCTTGTACTACAAGCATCTGAATCTCATTTGAATTCAGGCAACTTTAAGCTCTTTTGGCAGTATAAAAGGGCCTGAAAGTGGATTCCAGTCACATGTGCACTTGCTTTTAGACTCCAGTGCAGTGCCAGCGTGATGTAAAGGGGCCTCCGCGAGCCGGAGAATCAGGCCCTGCATATTTTACACTCTTTTATAGCTTACTGTGACTCTGCTTATCTCTAACAGTTAAAAAGCGAGTGCCAATGGTCTACACGCTGGATACGTATCATGCAAAACCAAATATAGCACGGCTCAAGAACACTCTTTGCATAATGTACATATGTATTTCATTTATTTTTGTAAAAATTCTGCTTAAGCATATGGAAGGGAAGGAGTGATAACACTGCCTAGAGGCAGATATAATGTGGTCAGGCAATGTGCAAGCTTCCTCACACAGCTCGAGGAATGTGCCTGAGTTTGAAGTTGCTACATGAGTCCTGGACAATTCCTTAGCGGCGAGAAGCAAGTAGGTCATACAGATGACTTTGTGACAGGGGTCTTCATTCACATCAGATGGCAGAGATCCTCCACATGCATTTCACCTGGGGCTTATGTTTTCTAACCCAGAACTATGGATGTGCAAGACTCTGGCTGAAAATAACCATGTAGATCCATATTTAGGAGCCTGCATGCATGAATTTTCTTCAAACTTTTGGCTTGCCGTATCGACGCTGTCCTACCAGTAATTCTACAAACCCTCTGGCTTATATTGCATAGCACAACCACTATACCAATTGTAAAAAAAAAAAAAAAAAGAAAAAAGGTAAGCCACTGACAGGAAAAAACCCACAAAAGACACAAACCACATTTAATAAAATTTAAAGCTCCTTGTCCTTCCCTGGCAGGGACAGCCAGACAGGACTGACCCCAGTGCCTGCCCCTGAGAGATGCTGGGCTCCTGCCAGCGCTTCAAACAAGAGCTCTGCTTTGTTCAACTTGAAGTGTGCCTCTGTTCATGCTGCTTTTTCCTACTTCCCTTGTATGAAGACAAAATTGTATTTTTAACAATCAGAGTGGCTTCTGCTACAGATTGGGGTAAACCACGTCTGGGTTTGACTTTGTCATTCGTCACCTCTCAGCCACCAGGAGTCACCGGGATCTGTTTGACACTGAAGCGCACAAATCTTATCCTGCATGCTTGGACAAAGCCAACCCCAAGCCTTCTGGGGCCAAACCTTACGGCCTTGTTGTGCTGAGGGGATCTTCCAGTCCTGCCGTGGCTTCCAGCAAGAAGGAAAGCTGGGACCACTGAACTGGCCAGCCTGTCCCTTCCTGTTACTGATTTGTCCTGGATTTATCCCTGATTTTTAAAGGTGCAAATAACAGGCAAACTAAATACTTAAGCATTAGCTGATGTTCGCAGATCCAGTGGTGTGTGAGGTGTTTTGAAGCTGGCATGCAGAAAGCTGTTGCCTGTACCAGGGTACAAACAGTTTAAGGGCTGATCTTTCAAGCTGGTCTTGAGTTCGTGTTTATGTTCATTTTGTCAAGGAAAACACCAAAGCATGTATTTATCTGTAAGTGGATAATTTAGTGCAATTCTGGATAATTTAGTGTAGCTCATCTAAATAGGGTGCTTCCCCGAGCAGGAACCATAAGAACACACTTCAGCTAAGCTGAAGTCAGTGGGCTTTACTTCTGAGCTGGTGCCTGAAGCACCAGGATCAAGGTCTAAAGGGCTTGATGAAGAAGGGAAGGATGAAGAAATAAGAGATTACAGTGACACCAGCATGTGGTTACTCAAGGACACAGGCGCAGATTTAACTCATGGACATGCATTTTACCTATGGATTTGTGTAGATTTTAGCTAGCAGGCTTTGTTTTAGAAATTGGGGGATCCTTGGGCACGACATTATCTTGCTGGCTTGCAAACGCTTTCTGCTGAGAGGCTGTTTTACAGAAGAAATTAGACTGCTCTGAATGAGATGAGGGTGGAGCAGAGATGTTTTAAGAGGACAAAGAGCTATCAGAGTACGAACATATGTAACAGAGACAGCAACATCCAAGAACAAGATACCTTTTTCCGTGTGGTGTTCTCCCTTTCTATCCTGAGCCAAAGCATAATCTAATTTTTGTTACTGGTATGAAGTGGTTTGCTTAATATCGTCTTATGCAGCTGTAACTAAGAATAAAATTAGATCTTGGTGTGATAATTGGGGCCCTGACCCAGACGAGCAGTTAAGCATATACGCTTGGTGTGAGATTGGAGAGCCACTCTACCTGAGTCAGTAAGGGTATGCCTGAACTTTAGGTTAAGGATTGTTTCAAGTAGTTGGAGCACACAGTTCACAAGAGCTGGTTTCCAACCCCATCCCATTTTTGCTTGGATACCTCAAACCTCCAAATATTTTCATCTTAAAATAGCTAGTATTTGACAGGGAACTATTGTAATTTCCCCACCTTCCTTGAAGGAAAATTGCCCTCCAAATGAAGGGGTGAATTTCATTTTAGGAGAACTGCAAGACTGGAGACAAAGGCATCTCTGCTTTACTGACCTTCATTTCAGTGTTCTTGGTTATTCCTTCAATGGAGGAATTAGAGGGAGGTGTTTGTAGGAAAGTCTGTAGTTCACTGCCTTGCAGATTGTAGAAGACAGGAGGACTGGGTCTTAATTTAAAATATTAATTGGAGGGAAGCAATAAAACATAGAAGCATGTAAAGATTTACTTGCCTAAAACCCTCTGGAATGTCTTCTATTTTTAGAATTCCTTGCAAATGCTTTCCATGCAAATGTACACGCACGTATACATACGTATGTATATCTCTGTTATGTAAATCAACTTTGATTTCTTATTCACTGTGTTAAGGAGCTTCGAAAAGGCTTTGGCGTTTCTTTTTCTGTGATGGGATTTTTATTTTTAAAGAAATAGTTAACCCTGCATATCATAAAGGTATTTTTAAAGCGGCCTGACTCTGATAGCTGTATTCAAGCTAAATACAATCTGGTTGCACCAGTCCCCTGAATACTGGCAAACTTTTAATAGCTTGCTTAAAGCTGATGCTGAAGTGCCTGTCTGAACTGAGGCCTTATCCATTGATCAAAGGTGCTTGCTTAGCATCTGGAGTGCCAGGCACTTCAGAGGGTGGAACAGAGGAAGTACAAGGAGTTGGCTCAACCTCCCTGACCCACCAAAAAGCACAGATCTGGCCCATAGAGCCATAGGAAGCCTTCACCTGCAGCGCAGAGTCACACTGAGTCTTGTGTCCTTGGTATGTTTGGTCCTCCAGCACATCTCCAGTGATGGCACTGGGCAGGCGACTCAGGGTGTCTGTCTCCTGGAACAATAATTCTGTTCCGTAAGTCTCCATATGAGCCTCCATCCTGCTGGCAGTGAGACAGGAGATGACTACCATGGACCCCTTCAGTGCAACACTACCTCTTATAAAGTCATCAAAATCCAGAGGGAAGCCAAGAATTCCTGAGGCTGGATTGCACTGCAGTGTGCCCAGTAAGCAAAGATGTACGTTACATGTATGCCTAAAATGGAAACACGAGCTGGTGCCTGTTTCAAAGGCAGCAGCCAGAAAATTCTCTCTGGATCCCAAATGCTGGTCCCAGCAGACAGCCCGCCATACTGACTGAGAGCAAAGGTGAGCGGCAGATCCCAGCCCTCAGGTGCTAGAGCATCTGCAGAGCAGCAGCTAGATCCAGCTGTACATTGTAGGATATCTGCAAATAAAGTGGTTGAATCCCACTACATCTATAAGAGAACTAAAATGTACAGCAATCAGAAAACATCTTGGCAAGTAATTTTATTTTTCACTGTAAGTAGAAAGAGGTTTCTTAGTAGCAGCTTCTCCCTGTGTCCATTGTCGGCTGCTTTGTGTGACTTCCCTTTTCCCTTTAAGCTGTCTGTACTGAACACCAGAGGAAATGATGTGGGATTATTTTACACCCAAGTTGTATAACCCATAAAAAAGGGAGCACCCTGCTGTGGCAAGCAATGGCTCCCATACAGTGGCAATGCATAGAAAACAGACACTGACTTTGAAAAGTAAAACACTCCAGGGAGTCACTGCTCTCCCTGAGGAAATAACATTTATGGTGCACCAGCTCTGTTTGTTCCAGGAACATTTCTAACCTGTTGTCTGGATTTTAATGCAGTTCAGGCTGTCAAATCACACCAAGCTACGAGCTGCCTTTAGTGAGTGAGAGTAACGGGCTCAAAGCATTTGGGTTTGCTGGTTGTAAATATTGTTTATTGATGAAGATTGATGAAGAAACAGGTAGTGCAGAGCAATAAGGTAATGGAGGCAGGGCAGGATGTTCCTTGCCCACAGACTGCCCTCCCAGAATACGAGGGACAGGAGGACCAATTGCCTCTCACTCTTGATTTCTGCCGGGGTCTCAGCACTGAGCTCCAGCCAGAGAGGTGAAACTGAGCAATTTCCATGTTGTTGGCATTCCCTGAATATTCATCCCTCTTGCTCAAAAAGAAAAAATAAAAGAAAGAAGAAGAAAGCAAGCCTCACATTTTCTGTGGCATCTCAAGCTGGGGGGAAAGGCCAAGATAAATGGATACTTTCAAGGTCATTAGCTTGTGGAGCTCACAGTTTGTATCGCCCTGCCAGAGCCCAGCTTGGAGAGGTTATAAATGTTTTTCGTCTGGAGCAGGGAGCTCATTGTTGGAGTTTGGATCCTCTGCTTGGCTGACAGTGAAAAATCCAAATTCTGGTGGAGCAAGGCCCCCCTTCCTGCCCGGGAGGTCTTTTGTCTATTCATCTGTAGGAGAAAACACAGGGAATTAGATGTGAGTTCGAAGATGCCTCACTGCTATGGTTGCCACCACCAAAAATGCCGCTGGGCAGCTGACCTTCCTGGCGCCCCACCAATAGAGATACAAGGTCAAGTGCTGTTTGCTCTACAAGAAAATTACATCAAAATTATGTCCTGTCCTCTCCAGCCTCACCAGCCCCACGGTTTGTGGAGAAGTGACAGGGAAAGGGACAGAGTCAGAAACCGAGGGTGTAGGGCAAGGCATCATCTGCTGATCGCAAATTTTGTGGGTACCCTGAGCCGAAGCATTGCTGTGCTTTTTGCAGTTGCAGCAAGTGCAGCACCTCAGCAGCTGAGCCCACCTGCTGACACGCAGGTGTCTTCTCCTTGCCTCTGTTCCCAGGCCTGCCAAAGTCACTGCTTTTGTTTGTCTGGGTAAATAATTCCTGCACCTGGCTCCTTTCTGTACTGCTTGGGGTCCCTGCGGGGTTCAGAGGTGCAGGGGCACAGCCACAATGGCAGTGAAACCCAGGCTCTGAGGAAGGACTGGTGTCACCCTGCCTGGCCATCTACCTCTCTCTTGACTTTTCCTATTGTTTTGCCACCCAGCGGTGACACTGGGTGCAGGAAGGGTGTGTGTGAGAGCAGACATCCTTCAGTCTCATTTGCCTTGAAGGCTGCTGCGTGATGCTGTCTAAGACTAGAGCTCTTCCTTCAAAATCAGGTCTTCTCCGTTTACCCAGGCGTGGCCTGGGTTTACTTGATGGATCGTGTCTCTCCCAGCATCTCAGGCCACATGGGTTTCCAGGGGACTCAGAAATGGTGCAGATAAGTTGTCATTTAGGGTCAATGCCACAGACTGAAATGGTTAGAAAATTCCAGCTATTTGGTGTGCAGTCAGGCCAGATGTTTTATAGCCTCTGGTGGAATATCAGTAGAAGTATTTCACAGTGGTAAAGGTCAAAGATAGACTCTAAAATAAGTGGAGCCAGCATTTTTGATGGGTCTCAAACTAGAGGAATATTTATTGGCAGATAATATCTGCAGAACAAAAACTTCTTGCTCAGGAACGAAGGAAGAGTTTTAGCAGTGGCCTGGACCTCTGGGAACCATCAGGTCTCCCAGACCTCAGGCTGGCACAGAGGACCCACAGGAATTTTGCTCTCTTCTTTCAGAGCATGAACGACCACTTGATACATGGAGCCAAGCCCTTCTGCCTCTTCTTGACTGTGCAGTGCTGAAGGGGCTCCCTTGATGAATAACCACAGGGATTTCTGTTCATCATTTCCAAGTCTTGACACTGAAGCACAGGGAACCTGAGAGCTGCAGCCTCTGGGATCTCCATTGCTTCTCCTTCCCTTACCTCACTAAGCCAATAGGTCTGGCTTGCCTGCTGCCTTCACTGGCTGGAGAACTGTGGGGAATGTCTTTCCAAGCCCTTTTTCCTCCCTGCCCCCAGAAGTAAAGTCCCAAGAGCCTCCAAAAATCTGCCTCAGCATAGAGCAACAAACATCTTTTCCCACTTAGTTGCAGCAGGATCTGCAGGACAGCTGGACCGAGCTGTGATTTAAGCACCAGGTAGAAATCCATTTTGCTACTGAATTTATGCCCAAGATAGTATTCTGTGGAAGTTTGAGTTTATATAAAGGTCCATCCCCAAGCATATATAAACTAGAGGCTGCAATAATACAATTTGGAAGTAGGTAGGGCATGAATTAGCGGTGCTCTTCCAAAGATATTTCTGAAATGGCACACAGAAATACTGAGAGCAGATGTTAGATTGCTTTTAGAGGACAAAAATGGGTCAGACCTTATAGCAGAGTTTCTAACCACCGTGTAGTCTCTGTTGTCCTATATTTCTCAGAATGAGAGTGGGGAACACTAACACTCCTGCTCCAAGTGTCCCAAACCCCTGGAACCGAAGCAGAGCTGGTGTATTTGAGAGGAAGGTCTGCCTTTCCGTCTGTCACCTTCAGAAAAATAAGCCATCTCCACATCTGAATCAGGCAAAAGTAGAACGGTCAGCCCAGATGTCGCTGTCCTAAGAATTAGAGTCTGGGGAGCAAACAGATCCCAAAAAGCGTGGGACGAAGCCCAAGCAGCTGCGAGTGCTCTGATTGTGTTGTTGCCCTGTGGCCAGGGCCGGGAAGGTGAGGAGGAAGACCCATGAGAGCTGTTTGACACTAGGGATGGAGCACAGACCTGGCATCTGGGGCAGGAAGCGTGCTGGGGCTGGAAACCAGGGACCAAGTGGCAGGTTGAGCCTTCAGCCTGGGCAGGGCTGACCTTGGCTGAGGTGGAACGGATGGATAGCCACGAGGCACCGGCAGGACCTCCCTGACAGACAGACCAGCCTGAAACGTGAGGCCTCCGGAGGAGAGCCAGATCATTTGCCATCACCTTGTCAGTGTCCTGGGATGACCTGGACACTGAACCACTTCAGGCTGACTCGATGGCTGGAGAGCCTGTCATTCCTGGGACAAATAGCTTACCATCACCTTCACCTGTTCAGAGTTGCTAGCAGAAAGCTAAATTCTGTAGTGTTATTTTTTAGTTTTGTTTTGTTTTTGTTTTTAAAAGGTTTGCTCTTTTTTCGAGCAGTAATTTCCTATTATAGAGTGTCTTCCTGAAGAATTGCCTTCAAGTCATCTGACGCTTGTTGGAAAGCGAGGCTTCCCTGGGTAGCAGTGGTTAAAAGACGCGATCATGTTCTCTGCATATTGCCAAGGTCTGTACTGCTCTGTGCTGGCTGCAGGCAGCAGCGAGTCAGCCTGTGGCTGCAGTAGCAGGAGAGATATAGCAGAGGGAAAAAGGAAGCACAGGCAGTGTATCTGTGATCCCTGATAGCAGGTCCCCAGGCAGTGACACTTTAACTCTGCTGAAGACACCAGCAAAAGTCCCCCTGTCTCCCCACACAGCCCAGGCTTTGGCTCCGGTGCCCCTGTCACAAAAAGCAACAAGGACAGGAGGTCTGTGCTTCACAGCCATGGCAGAAATCCCAGACAAGGTCTGAGAGAGAGGCTACCCATCTCTCTGAGCGCCTGTGATGCCGGGACAGGGCTGCAGGAATGGCTGGACCTGGCGGGGTTCCCCCAGGCGTTGGGGGTCACAGCCCGATGGCTCGCGGCAGCGTTGTATGCTAACAAGGACGAGCCTCGGGGACCAGCATCTCCAGAGCAACGAGGAAGACAATAGCAGGAACGCTCCCTGGCCCCGACCAAGTAGACTGGAAGTCAAAACAGGCTATCACACCCAAAATCTTGTCAGGAGGTTTGTTAGTGCCAGTGGAAGCCTTACTGAGTTTCATCCTTTAAATATATGGACCTAAAATATCTTAGCAAGATAGCAGTCAGAAAAATGCCAAAAACTGGCCAAAAGCTTACCAAGGCAGTCAGCAATGCAAAATAAGTCAGCCATTCAAAACCATTCCTTTTTCACATCAGCCCTTGATTAATAGGCGCTTAAATTAAGTTTTGTTTGTTTGTTTGTTCTTCTGGGATTAGCTGTTTCACTTTGAAAAAACACAAGCCCCTCAGAAGATAAATGGAGGTGACATGCAGCAAATGTTCGCCCAGCCTCTGCTTTTTTTGGAAGGCTTAGATGACTTCTGACTCTCCTTCTGCGGTTTCAACCTGCTCAAGATGTGTAACAAGAACTTTGTGGGTGCACAAGGTGGCAACAGGCTCACAGCTATCCTGAACTGCAGTGAGACCATTGGCATAGCTGGGCTTTGGTGACTGATAATGAAGCAGGCAGGAGGGTCTGGGTCTTCCCCTTATTCTAAAACACCATCCCAGGGAGGTGACACCAGGTTCTGAGGGCTCTGGTGGAACAAAGGTTGGATGTGCTGCCCATCTCTGTGAGAGGAACAGAAATTAAACTTCATGAACTTGAACAAAAGACTAATCTCTGTGAGGGGAGAGGGGAGAGAAAGAGAGAGGAACTGCAGACAATTAGTACTCTACAGGCTCTCACAGAGTCATTAATGAGGGATAATATCCAATTAAGGAGGAGGATGGGAAATCTGGGGAATGCCTGTACATATTCCAGTAAATTGCTCATGGCTCCTCCCTATTCTCCTCCCCAACTTCGGTGATTGTCTAAACAGGAAAGAAATGTTCAAGTGAAATATAGTTCATGGAAATATTAGGAGCCCACAGGTAGGTGGCTTGCTGCCCAGATGTCCTGGGAGCACGTCCCCATTCACATGCCTCATCAGAGATGCATACATTGAAGGGTGCACGAGAGGGAGCCTAAAAGGTTCTGGCAATGATTTAACTCAATTAAAGTCTGTGGGAGGGTTCAACTTCACATCATGAAGCAAACACAGGATGAGTAACTGATATAAAACTGAAAGGCACTTCACTTGTGTCTTTTGTCTTTAGGATGGCAGGAGGGGGATAACATTCCTGCACTGACAGGGTAAGGCTGGAGCTGGGCAGACTCTTGTAAAGCATTATGGATTTTTGTGTTGTCAAAAAGGTCATCAACAGCTTGGAAATGCAGATTTCCTTCCAGCAGGAAGTTTTTGTTTTGTTTTGTTTTGTTTTGTTTTTTAACAACTTTCTACCCATCTCAGCATTTCTTTAAAAGGAACTGTTAGTCCTGTTGATGTGACCTAAATCAGCAATGTCCTGCATAGGAAAGAGAAATAACTCACAGTCCCCAGTGCCTCAGAAACACTTGTCTGTATTGACAGAGTGAGAGTCTGTTTCCAGAGAGTCTCCTATAAAAATAGCTGGTAGTAGTTCTCAGAAGTTTGAATTGTCTGGGTTTGGGCTTCTTTGTTGTTTGGTTTGTTTGTTTGTTTGTTTTTGTTTTGTTTTGGTTTGGGTTTTTTTGGTGGGGGGGGGAGGGAGGGGGCAGGGGAATGTGGGATTTTTGAATAATTTTGTTTTTAAGGCAAAACCCCCAAAACATTGATTGTGTCAATGGTGTTGTTTTTAATTTAGCACCTCCCTTTAAGTGATTCCCAAAGTAGTTTTGGGAGTAAAGCTTAATTTGATTAAGTCTTTGCACATGCTGATTAGGGTGAGAGCTGGAAGAACTCCTCAGACTTTTCCAGACCTTTAGAGCTTTTTTTAAAAATCAGTAAGTTGCTTCTCTCCCCAGCTACTGTAAGGAACAGAGACCTTTACACGTCTGCATTTACAGATGGGTTCTGAACAGCGTAAGCACAGTGTTCTCAGTGCTCTGAAGAATGGGACTTCACTTGCTCTTGCCATAGCTCCTTTTCTCCATAAGTATATATATATATATATATATATACACTTAATTCCTCTCAGCCCCAGAGTTGTACATGCAGTGGCTATTGCATCAGTGAATGTTACAGATCCCATTTTTCCCAGGGCAGGGAAGGGCCCTTAGTGTGCACAAAGGCACAATGCAAGGAAGATTAATATCAGCTTCTGCTTTGCCATTCCAAGCCCCTGCTAACTGTAAATAATATTTTAGCAAAGATCTTGATGCATCATGATCTATTGTGTTGCAGTGATGATGCTGCTTGTTATGTCTTTAGCAGTGATTTATCATCCTCTGCAATGACACAAATCAGGGATGGCTCATGACACTCCAGGATGTATGATCTCTTAGTGGTGGCAGTGATGAATTCTGCACTTAGATCATAACATTTTGAAACCTGGGATGTGGGGCTGATCCTTTGCTTTTTACTTCTAAAAGGTACCTAGCAATAAAACCCTCTCTTTGTTACTAGTATGTCAAGTATCTCATCTCCCCTTTTCATGACACCTTGATGTGGTTAATTTTGGTTTAGCCTCTAAGGGCTAGCAGGCAACCCTGGATTACTCATTCCTTTTGCTTTTCCCCTACTACCTCCTAACCTTTAATGTCCTCCTCCTGCATTCTGGTCCCAGGGACATATTTTGAAATTCTGCTGCATGTATAATGAGTATAAAATGTTCCTCTAGGAGCTGGAGCAAGCTCAGATGTTTGGGTACAGTAGGCCCATTCCGACACAACAAGCCTACGCTCAAGCTGTGATCCCAACAGAGAAGAAAGCGTTTCAGGTCTGAGCTGCTCTCATCCAGTGAGCTACTGCCATATCAGCTCCGCTCTGAGGAAGTGGAAGTACTTGCTTTTATTTATTTTTATCCTGTGGCATCAAAACGCCCCTGGTAAGAGAGGACAGAATGGGGAGGGGGGTGATGAAGGTTCTCACTCTTCACTGCTGGGTCCCTGCTGCTGAGACGAAGTGCATTTCTTTTAGGCAACATGTAGATTATTGTGAGAATAAGGTTTTCTGGTTGACAAAATAGACATGAAAGTCAAAGGCACCAACCAAAAAAAAAAAAAAAAAAAAAAGAAAAGAGAGAAGAAGGAGAAAAAAAAGAAAATTACAGATGACATGAGGCCAAATGCTGCCCTTGGTGATGAGCACCTTGAGCACCTGATGAGCTGCTCTGGCTGTAGTCGAGGGCCCCTGCAGGCTTTACCTTGGACACAGCTGGAAACCTGGAGCCAAGGGCTCACTCCAACAGCCAAAGCTCACCCCTGGACTCACACTGAAGTGAAGGGGCCCCTCCTGTCCCTGCCTTCTGGGGCTCTGCCTCATCCCAGAAACGACAGAGAAATCAGCCTCCCCTTCCTCACTGCCCCCACCCCAGGGACAATTTGGACAGGCAGCTGGTCAAACGAAAAGCCAGGACTATAAGGCAGCGGCAGTGTCCTGAGGCCAGAGAGCTGCTGGAGCTCTAAGCCCGCTGTTCTTTGTGGGGGTGCAGGCTGCACAGTGGGGCTGCGTGCGCTCCCGGCACTCCGGTACCCAGGGAGGAGCGGGAGCAGGTGAAGGCATCTGCTTTGAGGGATACAGGAAACTCAGGCAGGGCGCCTGAGGCGCCCCGTCCCCCTCGGCTTCATTCTCAAAGCCCGGAGGCTCCAAGATGGCTCGTCACCACTGGATGGAGCAAAAGAGGTGGGCGAAGACAGCCGAGGAAGCCTCCCGGGATGCTGGCTGGCTGGCTGCCTGTCCTGGCCTCGGCCCCGGCGCGGCTTCCAGGGAAGCTGTTAATAACTCAGAGCCTGCTTTCCCCTCTGCTCGCGGGGCCGGGGCCCCTCGGGGTGCTCCCCGCCGCTCGCTGCCCAGCCTGCTGGCTCGCCAGCCCCCCTCTGCCACAGCTGCTGCCGCCGGCCGCCAGCTCTCCAGGTGCTCCACCGGCTGGAGACGCCCCAATGGCCAAGAAGTCCTCGGCGGAGGGACCCGCACCGGCACCCGGCACGCTCGCTGTGCCGGAGCAGCAGACTGTCTCAGGCAGGGCTGGGGATCGCCTCCGGCTGCGAGGGTCGGGACAGGGTGTTCCCTGAGCCCCAGGCTCAGCACTGTTCAGCACGACAGCAGGGCTCTCGACGCGAGCCCCACGTCGTGGCTGGGGCAGCTGGAGGAGCGCAGGGCATCTCGTCGTGAAGTCCGCTCTTTCACTGTGCAGCCTCAGCACCCTCAGGGAGAAAATTTCCAACCATTTCAGTGTAGTGCTGGAGCCTGGGGAGGTAAACCCCACTCTCCAAATTGGGAAGGGGGGGGGGGGATCTTACAGGCAGCAGCAAAGGTGAGGGAGCAAAATAAAGGTGCACCAACCCAAAGTGACGCCTGCTCAGGTCTGCCCAGAGGATTTTGGTGCTTGCCTCTAGTCCATCTCTGCCACACAAGACTAACCTGATTTCTTCAAAGCTGTAACATGGTCAGACTCGGCAGCATTTTGTTGATTCACCATATTGGTATCAAATCTCAGACAACTGATATTTTTTCCTGTTTTTTCCATCAAAGAAGTCCTAAGCTAGTCTATTAATGTAAGAACTCATAACACGTTTCACAGGAGAATAGGGCCCTATTTAAGGAAGGAGTGTTTTTGGTTTCTTTTTTTTCCTTTTTTTATTTTTTTTTTTTAACTTAGGAAAACAAGAACTGTAATTATCAGCCTTAGACAGCCAAGCATCATGGAAAATTTTACCTCAAATGGTGAATGTTCAGCCAAGTTAGAATATAACAAAGGATGAATTTATAATAGAAAATCTCGGGCAATGCTGTTTACAGTCTTTGGTACTCATTAGTGCCTGTGTTTTCAGTAATGTTGTAATTCATTCTATAAATATGATAGTATAATATGATACTGTTTCAGTAGGCAGTAGCCATCCCCTAGGAAGAAAGTTACATTGAGCAAGAAACAAATGTATTGTAATATATACTTTTTAGGCCATATACTCTGAAGTGGTCAGGTATAAAAATACACAGCACCCTTTCAAACAGAAATCTTCCTTATTAGTGATCTTAAATATCCAAGTCCAGAAAGGGAAACATCTCCCAGTGGCTTGCAAAGGTGAGAGAAACCATTTGAGATACAACTTGTCATGGTATCACGTTTCTTCAGTTCCCAGTGTTACAAACATGGTTGTCAGTGAAATTTTTAACAGCTGGAATTTTTCACATACAATAAATTTATCACATATAGTGGTCTGTAAATATAAACATGTACTTGAAAATTAGATGGATGCACCAAGAACAACCTTATATCCTTTAGCATGTAACACTTCACTTTATATTTCTCACTACTGTATATTCTTTCTTTACAGTAAACATATTTCCATACCTCATATTTCACCAAGTATTTTTAACTTAATCTGTTGAAAATGTTGTAAGAAGGATTGCATCTAGTTGGGTTATTGAATGCGTTTATTGAAAGCATGGATAATTGTATTTGATAAAGCATTAAAATTGGTTAGTGTGAACCGGACAAGACAAGAATCAAAATAGAAAATCTAAAAATGATATGATTCAGGTAAAGAAAATGAAATGTCTTCCTAAGCCAAAACAATTGCAATAAAATAATTTCAATAAAAATATTAATGAAAACTAAGTGATGTAAAAGCTGGGAAGACAGAATGGGAGAGAAGCGAGCCAGTATTGCAGCAGCCAGAGTAGTTTTGTTAATGTGGAGGACTCATGTTTAATATCCAGTGTTCTCCTGTGCCCAGAAGAGATGTGAAGCTGCACCACAGCCCTGTTCAGGCAGCACTCTGACGCGGGAAATGTGAAACCCTACAGGTTTTATTGAAGCTGAGTCTCCTTGTCCTCAGTGACTGCTCTATCCACTGTGCTACTGAATGAAAGTGCATTCCTTGTCCTTGATTTTATAGGAAGCCTTCCCCTTTTTAGCAGGTGCCTGAATCTTTTGAGTATGCTAAAACAGCTAGCAATGAAAATTATGGGACTGGATTGTCTACTGTGTTCTGATGTACTTCTTTCAGCTGAAAGTCTCAGGCAAAAATTACTTGAATTTGTAAATATGTTTGAGCTGCCCTGAAACATAATTTACGAAAGCACCTGCTATTTTCCAAAATATGATATGATGATGATAAGAGTAATGATAACAGCTGGTATTGTTCAGGTAACTATGAGCGTTTTTCTATTTATTCTTGTACATAACTTTTTTACGGCTTTCTATTTCTTTACATACCTGCAACATATTATTTTACATGTATTTTCCTATTTATTTTGCTTCCTCCTCTCCACTGCAATACTTGATGGTGCCCTCATGGCTTTATATATCCTCAGGTGCACAGCTACATGACTCATGACTTCTTTTTGTATTGCCTGGGCCAAATCCTTCACAGCGTTACTCCGTTTTTTCTCAGGTGTGATGCCAATGAAATCAACTTGCATCAACAGACTTGTGCAACTGTGGAAAAAGCAGAGCCCTTATCAGTATAATGCCCTAATGTATTTTTTCTTCCATAATGTCTTTCTCATCACATATCTTTATTTACAATTTCCTTTTTTATTTCTCTGCACCTCATTTTATAAACTTGACTTCTTTACATTCATTAGCCATCACTGTGGTCTATCTGATTGAGACAGCTGTGCCGAGACAGGGGATTTTGAAATATTACTGTAAAAAACTGGAAGCTTTTTGCCACACTTGTATTCATTTTAGTGGTTATCACTGTAACAGTTAACAAAAGACACAAAGACATCCATACCCAAAACAGCATATGAAGATTTAATTTTTTTTTTTAAATGGCACATACATTTAAATAGCTCCTACTTTTCCCATTTGGCAAGGCCATTGTTGTGGCTAATGTATGTATTCCTGAAAACAATGATACATTTCCAGTAGTATCTTCCACAATTTTTTTTCAATGAGCAATAAAGGAGGTTGAGGTGGGATGTGTTTTATCCCACCACATTATATCATTCCTCTTTTTCCTCTTTGTTGGATGGCAATCAGGAACCCTCATGCCAAGCTTGGGAAGCAACAGCATCTGGCTCCTTGGCAGATTCTGCAGGCGGTCTTGTTGCCAGCCTTTAAGCTGTGTCTGGGTCTGCTGCATGGTTTGGCTGCAGATGGGCTCTCTGGGTTGCCTTGTGCTTATGGGTGCCAGTTTTGGCTTACCTTTGATTCTGAGGACTTTACTCATTTTTATTCATTTGTGAATAAGGACCCATCCAAATGCTTCATGAAACCAATATCAGAGTGTACCGATATTTAAAATGAAAAGGGAAGGAGGCTGCCTCCCTTCCCCCTCCCCAGGATGAAACATTATAATAGCATCTGCAAATGGATCTGGATCTATCAGTATTTCCATTATAAATCAGAGGCTTAGAGCTTAGCCATGAATATTCCTCCCAGAATGAAATGCAATGCGGCCACTTGTATCAAAACAGCACCGAAGGTTTTTTCAGACTACCTAGGCATTCCCACACTCACTTTCCCTTCCTTCCAGGGGACCGTTTTGAAGGCATGACAGCCTAACATCAAGCATACATTCAAAAACCTCTGTATGGGCAAAAAAATTTGCTTCTTGCTGATGTTTCTGGATGCTGAGGTTCAATATAGTTTCAGAGCCACTTACAGGAACAGTGCCCAGGCCTGGAAGAAAAACTTTGAAATAAGAGACTTGGTGGACACTGAGGGAGCTGTGGCTGTGAACAAAACCTTCCTGCCTGTCTGAACTGCAGACCCCCAAAGGCTGGGAGGGATGCAGCAGGGAAGCATTGTACCCATCTCCTGCTTCAGCACTTGCTATCAGCTCCTGCTGTGCTAAGGTGTTGCTGGTGAGATCCAGTCTGGCCACCCTTTGGCCCGGATTTGGGAACCCAAACACCCTTCTGGCAGGGGCCACCTCTCCTGGAGAGGATGGGAGGATTAGCAGGGTGTGGGAAGGCTGTGCTCCCTAATCGGAGGTGTCAGGCTGTTGTCAGGGGGGAGCCAAGTGCCTCTGCCCAGCCAGCGAGTGTGGATACCGCTCAGCACAGATGGCCAGGGGGGTCTGCCCAATTACCAAATTAAGCCTTCAAAACACGATGTGACTCCTAGCATTTTGGAAGGAACCTTCCTGGACACCAGACTTCAGTGCCTATGCCTCCACATGCACAGCCGGACCAGGGACGGCTGCTTTCAGTCATCTTGGGATGGGTGCCTTTAAGGCAGCTTGATTCATTTGGGGAGTAACATTTCTGCTGAGTCAGGGGATATGCAAAGACCAGACATCCCAGAGAAGTGGGCGGGATGGGGTTGGAGGGAGCAGGGGAGCGTGAGGTGTTTGCTGGCACCCTGTCAGGGTGTACATACGGTAATATAGGTGATGGTGCTTGGGGAACAGGGCATCTCCCCTGCCTACGACTGGGCCTTCTCAGTAATGCCAGATACTGGGCAATGCTGGGTCACAGCTGTCTGTGCTGATTCCCAACATGACCCTGTTTCCCTGCTGAGTGCTTCTAAGTGAGCTCTGAGCAGCCAGCCAGGCACTGGGGACAATGCACAGCAAAACCTCTCCTAATTACAACAGGATCCACGGGCAGAAGTTCCAGTGCCGACAGTGACAGAAAAAATTTAGAGTAGAAAAACCCAGCAACGCTTTTTCAAAAGGCTATTTCTACTTTTCTCTTTGCTATATGCAATGTAAAATACCAGTGCACAAAATTTTATGCCTATGAATAGATGCTGAAGGACTCATGTCAGTGACACAGTGTTACAAGAAATCCAGCTAAACATAATGCAACATTCAAAGCAGCAGCGTTTCTGGTGTCCCTTGCTTCTGTTTTTAAACCTGTTTTTTCTGTACTTAGGAAAAAGGATTCTTTCCTTTCCATATTGCCCTGCAGTCTATAGGCAGTCTCTGCACATGATTTATAGCAATCTTTCTTGTGAAGTCTCTTCCAAGATTCATCTTTTCACAATCCTTTGTCACAATCTTTCTTACAATCTTATGTTCTTGCAGTCTTTCTTAAATGCATCAAGGCAGAATGTAAAAAAGTTAAATCACAACAAAATTGTCACAGATTCTCTTTTGCAGGTTATTTGAGGAAGGGAAGCAATTCACCTTCAAAAGGAGTGATGCTCTTGGTCTGGTGGAAGGCTTAAGCATCTGCGCAGTTCCAAGTATGGGAGGAAGCTACCTGCATTTGATGAAATTACTTGCCTTTTAAATTAAAGTGCTTAATAAGTTTCAAATGTCAGGTCTCATTTTCACATGTAGGTCAGAACCTTGTCTGAAGTTAATTTCTTTTTTTGGCTGCTAAGAGCATACATTACAGATCCAAATAATAACCAAGTAATCGGTTAGTCTTCTTAATGTGAACCTCTCCCCTCTCCTGCATGAGTAGTAACAGAATTCATAAGGAAATCACACACTAGCATTAAAAATAAAAACTAATATTCTCTCAAAAAAAGACTCCAACATGACCAAAGACTGAGGATCCAAATAACAGAACAGGTAAAGTGCTGAAAAACAGGCCTGGTGAATATTTGTTTAAATGTCATTTGAATTCTCATTCCATGCTGTGCCTTCTGGGTATTTCCTTAGGGAAGTGAGGCTTGACTATTGTTGGAGTGGTTGGTTGCTCTTTGTAATGTCCTTCTTCACATAAAAAACATGAATGTTTATGAGTTTGTGGTATTTCCTTGTTTACTGTTCTCTTTGACAAGTTTCACCTACCCAGAGAGAAACAGAAAGGGTACTGTGTGGTTTAGGTGATCAACTCAATAGTATGAGGGGTGAATGGTAAATAAGAAACCGTCAACTCAAACAGCTCATAAATAAGGCTCAGGATGAAAATCATGAGTCTAAACCATTGACAGCAAAAAGTGAAAATATACCAAAAACTTCACAAATATGCTCAATGCAGTTCCAGCTGGTCCATCAATCATTCACCAACAGAAGTGCTACAACCATGGCAAATAATATTTAAACAATAGTATTATTATTGCTAGCTCTGTTGCTCATGACTGCTGTCTGACAGAGGACGGTCAGGCAGGGATGTCCTGTCCCAAGCTTAGAACTTGTCAGAGATGCTCCACAGAGATGCCTACTAGACCACGCTGCATGTCCAGAGCCACCCCTCCCATCTCAGGTCATTGTTACACAAGCGAAAAAGTACAGGATTCAGTTATTGCTGCTGGTGGCTTGT
The DNA here is from genome assembly GCA_035584735.1 of Pseudotriccus pelzelni. Classification (NCBI taxonomy): domain Eukaryota; kingdom Metazoa; phylum Chordata; class Aves; order Passeriformes; family Tyrannidae; genus Pseudotriccus; species Pseudotriccus pelzelni. Next base: position 37,782,280 of record JAWMRA010000113.1, read on the forward strand.
TGTGGATGTAGGCACAATGGTTGAGCAAGGCATCTTTATTGCTGTCTCACTGTCCAGTTTCTAGTGGGCCAAAGAGCACAGTACAAAAGCTGTCATCCCACTTGGCTCTCATTGCTCTCATTTTTGGCACTAACAGCTGAGGCTAAGGACTGAATGAACACAGGAGATGAATCCTGCTTTGAAAGCTTGCAGATCAGGGCTGAGGCATGTTGGAAGAGCAATGTGAGATGCCTGCACATCTTTTTCCTGCATCATCCTATTCTATAGGTAAATGGGGAAAGATCCTCTAGGGCTCTGGGTTCTTCTAACAATTTTGGTATTCTTGATAATGGTTTTAGGAGGTGGTTAGGTGTAAAAACCATACTCCAGGAAGAGGAACTTCTAGAGCAGACTGGTCTTGAGGCTATAAGCATCCTCTTGATTTCTTGCCCACTGGTAGTTTTTTTGGTGGGAGGACGATCTGGAGAAAGCCCATGTCAGATATTTTATTCATTCTTTGGTTTGAGTTGCAAGCTGTGCTTAGCCCTGCTTTGAACAGTCATCCATAGGGTATTTAACCCCCTCCTTACATTTATAGCTGGGCCTATCTTTTTCATTTCCCTTCCTTGGTGTTTTACCTGCAAACTTAAGGCTCTTGCCATTTGCCGAGACACATCCTCAGCTCCTCACTGGGCAGCAATGCGTGCACACATGAGCAGCATCTGCTCCTTTATGTGCCTGGAACAAGCAAAACTTGGAAAGTGGGAAGAGCCGTGTAGTGCAGCCCGATGTATGCAGAACTGGGGTATTTGCCGCACAGCAAGCCAGCCGTGTGTGTGTTGGCCCTGCAAAGTGGCAGAAGCCCTCCGTGCCTCCTATGCCTCCCCATTTTACTCTGCTTCCCAGCTAGGGCAAGGCAGCCCAGTATGCATCCAGTCTCCGCTGGGCCTGGGTTCCTGAAGCAGAGGAGCCACCAGCCAAGAGCACAAGTAAATCTTCAGGTTTCAAGAGTTTGTTTGGGGTTTCTGTTGTTTTCTTTTCCCCTTTTCTACTGTGTGAGCAGCTCTTGGTTTTGTTTTCCACAGGTTTGGCAAACATTTTGCTTTTACAGCTTCAGCTTTGTTCTGTCACTGAGCTACATATAGATTTTGCTTAGCTTTTGCCTTGCATATTAAACAAGAATTAAGAAATAAAAGAGATATTATTAGGGTTTGGACTTTCTGATTTTAAAGTCAATGGGAGCTTTGTTCTCCATTCCTGTCAGAGGAGAAGAGAGAGCAGACTGCCTCCTGTCAACATTGTAACCCCATGAGTTTGCTCTTGAACCCCAAACCAGGTACGTGCCGCCCATCTGACCTCTTCTGCAGCCCTGCTTTCAGTCCCTGGCAAGAAAAACCTTTCTGTTAGGTTCCACAGCAGCAGGATAAGATCCAGGATGTTTAAATCCTCAATACTTTCCGTTATTTCCTGACAATACCCAATTCATTGGTCCAAGATTTGAATACAGATCTTCCTCGCACCATTTCACAAAAGGCTTGGATCCCAAGAATAGAAGAAACCACTGCAATACAACAAGGACATATAAATATGAATGTCAAACTGCCCCATCAATGAAATGCTTTAAAATGCAGGGAGTGCCGTGGTGCAGTGGGCCACAGCAACACAATGAAATGATAATGAGGACAAGAGGAGATGAAGACCACCCACCAGTAGTTTTATGACTGTGACTTGGAACGACAGTTCTCAGCGGGGCCATTGCGACTGGACGCCATTGTCATTTTTAGCACATGCTAAAGTAGCAATTGTGCAGAGGCATTTCAACAGTTGCCTCTGACAAACAGCAGCCAGACTATTTATGAACAGCCCCCAGCCCCATTCTTCTGTGTTTGGCTGCGTCTGTAGGTAGGAGAGAGTGGAAGACTGCTACTTTGTTCTGACAGGTTTTCCCATAGTCACTGTCTGCTACTCCTTGCATATGCTTAAGTTTCTGAGGATTTACGCTGGATTTACGCTGGTCCCTTCCTAGACAGAGTTAATCTTCTCTTACACAAATGTCTACCCCACTTGCACTGTAGTAGGGTAGTAGTCTCCTTCATGTTCCGTTGTGTTTATCCTCCTTTCCTAGAAAAAACCCAATATTTAGAATTAGGGTATCAGAGCAAACTTTTCTAGGGCTTGGCTGTGCATTTAGAACAAAACTTGGGGTTTTGAAGAACGAAGAAGATGATGTAAACAAGAGGCATGAATATGTTCCTGATATGTTGGTTCACCCTGACAGGGAGGTGCATGTGCTGGATCAGAGCACCTCCCAGGTGTCCTGGCTTAGGTTTCTGCCTCTCCATCCCCAAATGCTGCCACTCATTTTCTTGGCAACTTTCACCAACACCTCACCTCCAGCGCAGGGCACAGGGAGTGCAAACAGGGTGTAGGAGAATTTTCTCCCACCCAACTTCCATGCCAGAAACAATTTGGCTCAAGATTTGGGTAAGCAACAAGTTTTCAAAACAATGATCCAAATGCAAATCTTTTCTGTTTTGTAACTCTGATAGAAAATTACCAAATCACATTCAAAAAATGCAACCTTTTAGGTTTGTTCACTGTTTCATAAATATCTGCAGATTTCACAGCACTGTACCAGCTTGCCTTTAAGGCTTTATTGTATTAAGAAACTCATCTGAAAAGCAGTTGATAACTAATATATTCTTAATCTGTCACTCTTCAGATCCTGTCATAAAATGTGTAACTGAGAGAAGCTGTTCACATTAACGTGCCACCATATCAGGTCATCACTCCCAAAGCTTTCATCAGGGGATGTCGCTGAAAGGTGCCATCTTCACAGCCAAGATATGCCTAATTTATCCATTAGGCATTCCTTCAGTAGTCAATTAAAGTGAGCATGATTATTTTTTGTAACTGTCTATGTTTTACCAAGAAGACAGCTATAGCATGGCTTAGAAAATAAGCACTCATGTTATTCTCTGTGGCCTGTGCAGAAAAAAATATGGCTAATTGGCATGCACATGATGGTAGAGGAAGCTGACTCAGAGCAAGCTGTTGGTGCTTCTGGATGGTCAGATTTAGGGGACTGCAGGAGCACTGAGAGGTCTCCAGCGTGGACCAGAGAACATTGCACGTGTGGGTGTTGCTCTAGGTGTTGTATAACCTCTTAAAAAAAAAAAAAAGGGGAGTTAGGTATTCATCCCTGAAAGACAGGATGAAAAACAGGAGCTTGAGAGGGAGAAGGAGGGGAAGAGTGACCCACAGCAAACAGAGGTATACAGCTAAAGGCACAAGGAGACTGGTGCAGTATGTGGAGGGCATTGCACATTAAGTTCTGCTTTTGTCTTACCAAAGCTTTGGGAGGAGGCCTGAGACACCTCCCTGAGACATACCTTATGTAACCTATGAAGGCAATGGACAGATAGATTGGAAGGCAGCAATTTAATAAGACAGTTCAGTAAGCCTTGACTAAGAGTGTCTCCTGAAGCCATCTATCTCTTTCTGTCCAGCCTTGAAAAGTGTCTGTCCTGCACTGTCACAAATGTACAGATATGGAGCAGGGAGCCAACTTCCCTGGCTCAGGAAGTTTCTTATCAAAATCTTCGTGAGACGAACAATCACAAAATATCTAGTGGAAGCTGAGTGGAGTAGGAGCTCCTGGATCATATCATAGGTAGGTGGTGATGGTGGCCCTGTGGGAGAGGCATCATCTGCCTCTGTTACTCCCCTGTATAGCTCCTGTGCTGAGCCAGTATCTCAGGGCTGGCAGCAGAGCTCTTGAGCCAGAGGACTGTCTGTGAAATCCAGACTTCCGTTTCTGGAAGTAAGAGAGCCGGCAAGGCCTGCACCATGAAGTTATGAAGACCGACTGCATCCAACCCAATCCCATCCCATTGCAGAGCTGAGGGGTCCCTGGACAGCAAGTATTGTCTTCTGCTTGGGCACCTCATTCTTATCTCAGCTTTCCAAGGCATAAGATAGGGAGGCAGTGTCTGCTGGTTCTCTGCCATGAACAAGGTTATGGTTTGTAGACATTGGGTAGGAAACTCAGCCTTTCTGTGCAACACAGCTTTCCAGCTATGAAGCCAGTGGTTCTACAAAGGCTGTAGAAGTGATTAAGAACAGTGCAGGAAACTGGAATTTTCTCTTCCTCTTCATCCTTGAAATCACCACTCCTTGCACCGTGCCACGATGTCTCTGAAATTTTAGTCAATGAGTACTTTGGTTTGCAGTGGAAATGTGCAGGTAAATAGCAGTCATCTTTCATACCTTGTGAGATATTTGCTGTTGCGTAGAAAGAAGAAGAGTCACCTCACAGAAAGTTCAGAGGAATATGCCTGGCAATAGCACTGACAATAGCCAGGTGTGAACCCTCAGACTGATGTTTTCAGGCCTCAGAGCCTACACTTCCTTGTCTGTCTGGTTAGTTAAAAGCTTATCTATGGTGCTAGCCTAAGTGGAATCACAGAAACCCACAAATGTGCATCAAGACACCCAGCAAGACCTCATGGTGAGGGCTGTTGGCTGTCACCATTTGACAGATCTCCCAGCTGAGGCACATGTTGGTGAAGTGGCATGTCCAACAGTGGGCAGAAAAATTTCAGGTAGAACTGAGAAAGGAACTCAGTAACTTCGGCTTGAAGTTCCTCGCCATAACCCTCACTCCTCCTTCCGCTTCATCCTTCCTCCTCCCTGAATCGCTGTTCTTTTTAATGCCTCAACATATAGATTAAGTGGGCCTTATGAAGAAGAGGACACATGATTGGAAAATGCTGTGTGTTTAAATTCAGCATAGCTGTGAAAACAGACAACAAGAAATGGGATTACAAACAGTCAAGCAAGTTCACACATGTTAGTTATGTCCAAAGAGAGTTGCTCTCTTTTGTTACAGTGTGCTCCACTCATCTGTGCAGCTGTGCATCTGGCCTTTTGTTTCTCTACCTATTCTCATAGGTGACTATTGTAATGAGGAATGACAGAGATGAGGAGCTGACAAGCAGAAACCACCCGAATCGGGTGAAGCGTGGGACTCACATGAATAAGGCACTTGAAGCAAGGGAATCTGGAAAAGATATTCAAATATATACGAATACATAAATATTATGAGCAACACTTATCATTATGTCAGCTTTGCTTTCCAGCAGACCTCTGTATGCATTTAGCCTCACCCTCCAGCAAATCTCTGCTGCTTATTCTGCGTGCGTCCAGATACCGTGGAGGAGACTACACAGTAGCCTCTGTTCGAGCACCTGATCGCCAATGTTTAGCTGGTCCCTCCTCTGGCCTGTGCCGAGCTTCTCCGCGTTCAGTACAGCTTGTTCACTGTGCCAAACACAGATCAAGTCACCTAGTGCAGTATTGTTCAAACTCTGCGTCTGATCTCTAAATGGTGGGTTTGATACTTTGTAGGGGAGATTGGAGCCTGGCTGCCAAGAAATGTTTATTTTTGTGTTCTTGCCTAATCATTGTCACAGATGATTCAGCAAGAGCAGAACTGCCACTCTGCCTGAAAAAAAAAAAATCTGCTGGGGCTTGTTCTTGTTTAGTTTGGAGTAGAAATGAACAAAAACATATAAAAAGCCATCCTTGTGTTTCCAAAGGGTAATTTTCTGCATTTTGAGGGAGGAATATTGGGCTAAAACTGATGAAACTGCATAGGTAGAAACATTATTAGCAAAATTAACGGCTTATGTAAACCAGGAATAATGTTTTCTGAGGGATGTTTTGCTTCCTGCAAAAACAAAGAGACCTAATAGGTACTTGCAATTCCACATCTTGATATTATTTAGCCAATTTTCTCCTGCTACGAGGAGGTCAACAGTCATGTACCTTCTGTGTTGGACACTGTCAAGCCTTGTTTACTGTCATTAGAAGGTCCCAGGAGAAAGCTGGGGAGGTTTTGGCACTTTGTGGCAGAGAAGAGAGCTACAGCTGCAGAACAGTTGTTGTCATAACACCTATTCATCATTATCCCTCCCATCATGAATCACCTCCTGATAACCAACCCCTCTTTGTTTACATTCATCACATCTATAAAACATGCGCTTGCTTCCAGGAACCACATCTCTACCTGGGAAAACTCTGGATGGTTTTGTGCCAGTATTTCTTCCTCAAACCCAGAAAATTCTCGAAATCTCTCTGCTGAGAGAACAGGGACAGCTTTTCAAATGTTTTGTTCACTTCCACTTAAAATTCAAACGGAGTATCTAAATTAGGAATGCTGCTACATTCCAGCTCAGAAAGCTGCAGTGCTCTGTTACAAAGAGGGGCTCCATCTCCTCCTCCTCCTCATCCAGAACCCTGTCTTTCTGGATCGTCTGCTCCATTCGCCTAGGTGGAAAGCTCGGTAGGGGGCCCATGTTGTACCCTTCCTTCTGTGTCTGGTACAGCATGGAGCACCATGTCAGCGATGCACTAATACACAAGAATAATCAGCTCATCAAATCAGCTTCATTAGTTGGAGCTCGAGAGCACAGCTCTGCTGCCCAGCCCTGCAGACACACAGCCTGCCTCACCATTCCATCTGCCGCAGCCGAGCAGGAGGGGTCTGCCCATTCGGCTGTTCACGCAGAAGTGCAAAAGCCCGGGACACTGGGGGTACTTCGAGCATGTGCCATGTTCCTGCCTGACACATGTCACCAGGGGACTGCTGCTCCTCCCCTGTCTCTCGTATGCAAGACCAAATCCAACCCCAGAGGGCCAGAAGCTGCGAAAGCGAGGTTTTAGGCCACTAACAATTTTCCCGAGTTTTCAGGGGAGGGGAGTGGTGTCTGGTCCAAAAGATCTGCCTCGCATCCCTATCGCAGCGTGGACTCCTGGAGGTTACCTCACGCCACTGGTGGGTGGCTGGGCAGAGGGGACCCTCTCTGGGAGAGAGGAGAGGTCGCAGTGCAGAGGTTACTGGAAGGTGGCTCACCCCCACAGCAGGCTCAGGGCTCTTGTATTTCAGTAGCAGGGGAGCAGGACAGCAGCAGGTCACGAGTTTCACAGATTTGTTCACTGCTTGGAATTTCTGAGTGAGAGTATTTATGGATGGCTCTGGAGTTATTTTTATGGGAATGGCTCTGTAACTAAGCATTTCAGAAAAAAATCAGGCCACCATGTAGATGAAAAGACAGGTGGAGAGAGCTTCACTTGAGTGTATTCAGCTTGGAAAGGGATGGGTATAAGCACCTAGCAGCCACTTGCTATGAAAACCTCTAGGGCTGGTTATCTTCACAAATGTGCTTCTTCAAACAATGATGAATAATAAACACATGTATAAATCTCTCAGTCTTTGGTATTGCCAAGGGTCTGTACATAAGTATCTGTTGCTTACACTGAAGTTCTCTCTCTTTCTCTCTGTGTATTTTTAGCATGGATGGAGATATAGTCTCAGAAAATGTAATGACATGTGACATGCAGGATTTGTATGTATCTAGGCAGTATGGGAATGTACCATGTAGGAGGAGATGTAACATACTGCTTGGCTTCTAATACCCATTACTTAAGCACAATAAGGCGCATTATGGAAGCAGATAAGGGGGCTCCCCATTGCGCCTAAGCATTAGAAGACATATGTTTATCCCATACCCACATTCTCTCTTTACTTTGTGTTATTACTTTGTTTAAGTCACTTCATGCAATACTGACTGAAGATTTACCCTGGCTTGTCAGAAATGCTCTAGGCATTCACCTTTAGAATATGATCAGTTTTCACAAGAAAACAATGATCAACTTGATCCCGCCTCCCCATGCCATTAACAAGTATCTGCTAATGAGTCCAGCTGGATACCAATGCAATGCTGTGGCAAATCATCTAATGTTTGGGAGAATTTTTAAGAGAGTCAAAAGGCAACGTTCTGTCCTGGAGTTACCTTTGTAACTCTAACAAGATGAGACAGTGAAGTTTTGCCTTGTAAGTGGTTTTAACAAAATGCCTTTTTTCCAAAAAATAGCATGTTTAAGGAAGCATTAAATGTCCACAGTATCTCTGCCACTGAGAGGAAGTGTCTCAAACAGAAGGGATCAGCCTCATCCCTCTCTTGTTTTCACATTGCAACCTAGTTTAACAGGAGCTGTAGCCTGCAAATGGATACAGAAGAGGTCTGGTAAAGGATCTTAATATCATAGTTCAAGCAAAACCGCCTATTTTCCTAACCGAGGTTTGAATTGCATTGTAAAGATAGACACTGGAATGGTTGACAGCTTTAACAAGAAAACTGTGACTGCAATCCTAGTGCAAACCATACATCTTGTGAGATCAAGTGGAATGCTCTGTACAGATGCCAAAAAGAGATGAATGTTTAAAGCCTGGCTTTTTAAAATTTTTTTTTATTAGTAGTTAATGGTGTATATTTAGCACTGAAAAGATCATTTGACAGCACATCAGTCTTGCCAGATATACAAGTAAAAGGAAACTCAAAAAACTCACGTTTGTGTGGGGTCTTTTTTGTCTGAAATTTTAGGAGGAAACAACTTACCAGCTTGAACTCTGCTGAACTAGACGGAAAGGCTGCCGTTGATTTCCATGGACTTTATATCAACCATAAGGAGGGGAAGCAGAATGCATGCTAGGATGTTTCCTTGGTTATTTGCCTGTCCTTTTAAATGCTATATGTGACATTTTAAAGTTCAGGTGTTAAAAAAGGAATGATAGCTTCATGAAGGGTTTGTCAGTGAACTGCAGAGTTTAGAAGGCTGTTAAAAATATGAATATAAATGTCTCTGTGCATACACACTACAGGGACAGAATTTAATTTAGCTGGAGCTGGTGGTACCTGACACTTTCTGCTATGAGAGCCTGTTTTCAGTTTTCTATAACTTTGCCAAGTTTTAACCATTCAGTGTCTACCTCACACTGAATATTTTGCATCTCTTGATTCCACCAGCAAGGTGATGAAAAGCTACCCAGTATCGCAGAATGGAGAAGGCAATCAGGGGATCTGGCCACACAGGAGAGGGAGTAAGTGACAGCGACAGAAGCATGCCTATGGACAAAGGAGGGGACAAAGTGAAATGGAAGGTAAATCAGACGGGGGCAGCTAGACACAAGAGAGAGTGATGGGATGGGGTGAAGGGCTAGGCCATCAGGAGAGGCAGCCGGGGAGAGAAACACAGGAAAGGTTGAGGAATAAAAGCAAATCTGAGCAGTAAATCCTTGAATCACGCATTCATCTTCTTTAGGTTTTTTTCTTTCCCTTTTTCCCCCAGGCTAAAGAAAATGATTTATGCAGCACCAAGCATAAGGGGGCCCCATTCTCCACTGGCTGGTAAGCATTGCTGTGAGGAACACAACGGCAGAAACAGCAAAGACAGGAGATGCCTGTTGTCGTGTCAAAAACCCTGGGAATGACTCACTGGTCAGAGTGCTACCAAGAAGAAGAGTTACTTATCGCAACTGTTTGCTTTCTTTTCCTGTTGAGATTGCAGTTTTTATATTAATTTTCCAAGCACTGGGAAGAGACTAGAGAAGCAGGCAGAAAAGCTGAAAAGGAAAAGAGAGGGCAAGTGCAGGGAGGTATGAACAAAGGCACACAGTGAGGAGGGAGACAAATCACAGATGAGGAATGAGAGCAAGTGAGGAAGTGTAGAGAGGGGAAGATTCACCAGATGGGGACAAAAAGCCAGATAACAAAATCTCTCAGCATTTCTAACTCTACTTCAATGTATGTGTATGCTCCCTGTGCAAACATTTCTTCCCAGAGGTGCTTCATCTCCCAGCTACAGGGATGGGTGCGGAGTCAGTAGGAAGGACAGCTGGAGAAGTAGATGGTTTGATGTTATGTCGAATGATGTACTCCTGTACACCACACCAGTAGCAATGCTTGAGGAAAATCTTGACTCCTGTGTTCTCTCACTCTCTAGCTGCTGGTGTCCAAGCAGGCAGCACACATTTCCTTGTATTCTGACCATGGGACCAGAAGCCAGCCCCACCTGAGGCAGGGTAAAAGTTTCCCATGTTGAGGTCCACTGGCAGATTGCGTATCACATCGTTTTTGTGGAGCTGTTTACATGAGGACGTGCTAACATGCACTCTCCTTCTCTAGCAGCCTGTGTCTGCATGTGTCCCTGATCTGCAGATTAATGGTAAGATTATGCTTGTGGTAGCTGCCATGTTGCACTGCTGCTGGGAGACAGCATGTAGGCAAGGAGGGGTCCCTCATGCTCTAATGGCATTACCCATCACAGGAATTAGGGCCAGGGAGGTTATTTTGGAAGTGCGAGGAATCACACAATTCCGGTACAAATGTTTCCAGATGTTGCCCTTCCTGCATCTTTTCCAAATGGGAAAAGAAAAAGAGAAAAGGTAAAGGGAGACTTCCAGCCAGCCCTATTAGCTTTTGCAAATAAACTCTCTAACAAACGCAAGCTTCTCCTCACAACATGAGTTTTTCACACAGGGGGAATCAAGTTCGTGGCCATGCCCCTGTTCATAGATGCCTGGAAAGGAATTAAGGCAAAAAAAGAGAAACGTAAAAATGCCACCCCCAGCATTGTCAGTAAATGGGTTATTTGGAGTTTTGGCTAATCATTTTCTGTGATGGGTATCAGTCAATTTTAATGTCATTGTCTCTGTGCACAGCCACCATGGGAGAAAATTTGTTTTGTTCCATTTTTTCCACATTCCCTAAACATTTGATAAGTCTTGAAATGGGTGGGTTTTCCAAATGTCTGCAGAAGCCCTTCTGAGGCTAATTTATCCGTGTAAATATTTATTTCCTAGCAATGACACCATTAACCCAACGGATGCAATCATCAGTGACAGCTAGGCTGCTCTGCATGACAGGACCCTAAGAGCTGACCAAGAGGAGAGGAGATGTATGGGTGGAGCAGGGGAAGGAGGCCAAGCAGGGTGACTGCTGTGGTTTAAACACCCTCCAGTTGTGAAGAAGTCATGGCTTCTCCTACTTGTCTCACTTTTCCTTTCACAGACAATCTGGTGACTACAACTACCACCACCACAATCTTGGGAAGTAAATAAGGTCCAAAACACCAGCAGAGGGAATCAGTAGTTTTTATTCACTAAAATACGTGTTGGGATTTTTTCTTTTTAAAAAAAGCTGTAGTCACACAGCTGTAGTCTGGACTCCCACGTTTCAGCTGTTCCCTCTGTCCACAGGCAGAAGTAATGCGTCACTTTCTGAATTGTTTCTTTTTTTAAAAAAAAACAACAACTGAAATCAGTTAATCAACAGCAGCAGTAATGCCGACTGGAATCATCGGCTCTGCTCCAGCCCGGAGAGACAGCATGGCTCCTAAGACTGGTCTCAGGTAATAGCTGCGAAGCTCAGCGTTGTTTTCAGGGTGTACTGTCCTCTGCCAGCCCTGGAGGGAGGGGGCCGGACTGCCCACCCAGCACCCAGCACCAGGCACAGGTCTGCCTGAGCACCGAGTTGAGCCAATTCGGTTAGAATTTAGGAGAGGCTCAAAGCACGGCAGGTCCAAGCAGGCTGCTGTGGGCCCCCAGCACCACAGCCCAGCCGTGGACAGGGCAGGAAAATGCTGTGTTCCCCGGCAAGACGCACAGGATTTCCTGAAGCGGGTCAAGAAAACATACCTTCCCATTGTCCCTGCCATGTCACGGGGAGTCCTTGTGCTCCGCTGGGGACAATGTCAATTCCTACCCTGACAACCAAGGAAAACAAGGAGGGTTGTTTGGCATTTTACGCAAAGCTGCCGCCCACCTCCCTCACCAGAAAGGCCTGGCACTGGGAGAGACGGCAGCCCTCGTGGCCACTAATGAACCTCCCTCACTGGCTGTTGGTTGGCCCCTGAGGTGGAAAATCTGTGGCAGCCAAAGGGAAAAAAATCTCAACTTAAGACAAACAACTGTTTGTGGGGGAGGCAGGGAGCAGTGGACGCCATCCAGCCTGTCCGAACGCGGTGCTGATTCCTGCCCTTGGCCAGTAGCACAGCTGCTCACAGTGGTGCTCAGAGCTGGGCTGGGCAGCCCAGAAGAGCCTGTGCAGTGCGTTTCAGCCAGGGCTGAGCCCAGCTGTGCCCAGAGGGGTGTCCAGTAGTGAAAATCTGACCCAGAGGCACGGGGCCAGCGCAGAAGGCCATCTCACAGCATGCCTGGGGCCGGGCTCAGTGGCCACTCCTCCATCAGCCCCCAGTAAACTGTAGGCTTTGTACTGCCCTGTGCTGGTATGCAGCATATTCACTGTTACTGTGATTTTTTCCTCCTCTAAAAATCACTTTATCATTTAAAGATCAGTTCTAGAGAGGAAACTACAGTCTTATGTTCATGCAAAGTCCAGGGATGGAGTTTTTTAATCGGTGCTGAGTGCAGAGAAATGCAACATGCTGTGCTGGATTTCAGAGAAGTGGCACAGACCTCACCAGCACGTGTTCCCAAAGCACTCTGAGTCCTAGCCTGGTCAGTGCAGGCTGGATCCTGATCCACCTCAGTGACAGAGGTCAGGTAAGGCTCAACTTTGATACGGCAGGGCTGGCACACCTCCAGGATTAAAGGCTCTATTTGCTTCCTGTAATGCTTTCGTGAACCTGTGTTAGCTTTTTGTCGTAGCAGCAAGGCAGCAAGTGTAGGGCGAGACAGAGCGCCTGGAAGGCAGTGGCAAAGATTATAAGAAACGGAGCATTTTACTAGAATTTAAAGCAAAGGAATTATCACTCTGACCCTTTAAAGTAAGGTCACCTCAAAACACACACAAAAAAAGTGTAAATCAGCTTACCGTTGATGGTGACACAGATACATTTTTGCTTTCATACTGATAGCAAGAAAAGTAAAGTTGACTCGAATAAAACCCCATCAGTCTGTAAGAGCTGAAAAAACACACAACCCAGTGCACATCTTTGGGCTCAAGAACCCTCCGGTTCTGAAAGGTCAGTTTCAGTGGCCTCTTGAACGCCGGAACTGTTGTTAGAATAATACTAGTTATTTGCTTGATTAGGGATTATAAATAAACTCTGGCATAAGTCAAAGGTTAAAATATTTAAAATAAAACTCTGGAGATAGAAGCACTTATAGGTCAGACTCCTAGGCTTCAGAAGTGCCTCTGCTGCTAAACTAGGTGCAGACCCAAACTGCCATGAAATAGAGCTGTGTTCATAGCCAGTGTTATTGTTTGGCAAGATCCACAGAGAGCATCATGTAGAAGGCTACCCATTTAACGAAGGGAAAAAAAACATATATAAAGAGATTTTACTGTAAGATAGAAAAAAAAAAAAGAGTTGAAGAAGAGTGTTTGTCCAGGAAGGGGGAACATGTGTCTTTAGATTTATCATAGATAAATGGGCAGAGGGAATAGCAGCCAAGATTTCCTTGTCTGAAAGGCTGAAGCTAATACTGTCATCTGTGGTTAAGACCCATTTGTCAAACAGAGTACGCTGAGAATAAAGAAAATCAAGTCTCCCTTCCCTTTTTAATTTGACTTAATTAGCCGTAATTCCCCTTACCAAAATAAAGGCATTTCCAATCGCAGGACACATTTCTGTGCCCTCCGCTTTTCACTAATGCGAATACATAGCTGTGCATGCAGGGAAAGCAAAAGCCAAACAAATGCGCTGCAAAAACAAGATGCTCCACTACACTCACCTCCTTCCTTGGGAGAGGAGGACAGAACAAACAACACGTGGCAGATGTTAGCCACACAGTTCAGTGCCCTACTGGGAGGCATGCAAATACTATTGTGATACACAGCCTGGGAGAAACCACATAGGAGAAAACAGGGCACTTGTTGTATATGTGTCAGATTTGCCCCTCCATAGCTAAGAGGAGGCATGCACTCATAGCACGGCACGGAGTACATAATGCAATTATAATTGGGTGCAATATGTTCACAGCATTTAAAAAAATGTTGTCTTCAAAAACTGAGTGCCACGTTCAGATGGCTTAAATTCCCCAAGAGCCCCTGTGCCTACTGCTTCCTACTGGCTGCTTCTGGTCCTTCAGCGGTGCCCAGCCAAGAGGAAACTTCAGGGCACAGATGGAGTTCAGGCTAGACAGTCCATAACCTTCACTGGATCCCGCTGGCATCCTGTGGTGCGAAACCTGCATCCCAGAATTACTTGGAGCAGTTGTCCTCCCGAACCCGATGAGCACACTTGCTTAAAATAGTCACTTGCAAAGGTGTGGCGAGGCCAGCCTTGGGGCTCGCAGAATTGCTGAGGGGGACTGTGAGCCTCAGAATATCCTTGTAATTCATCTGTAATGTTAAACTTTAAATAACTGCCTTCCTCTTTCATTCCTTTCTACCTCGGCTAAGAAATGCGACACGCACTGTGTAAAGGGACTGTCACCAGCTGTTAATAAGAAAGCAGCTTTAGCTTCTCTCCGCTTCTCTTGTTCACACGTAGACAGTGTTGGAGATCAGTGAAAACGGGTGTAGCCCCTCTGCTACCGCCACCGCCACCTCCCACAAAGAGAGCAAGTGAGAAAGGGAAGAGGAAAGGTTGAAGAAACGGGCTGACCTACTTAGGTACTGCGAAGGACGAGCATGCAGGCTCGGAGTGCTGGGATGGCTGCGCGCGTTTGTTCTGGGCACCTACTGCTACCCTGGCATCCCTCCAAACAAATGGCTTTACACCCAATTCCAAAACAGCTCCTTCCTCCTCCTCTTCAAAATATGCCCTCCCCACCGTGCACGCTCTCCCCGTGATCCTTGCCGCCTTGGTTTTAAAAGGGCCGCTTCCCCGAGCAGGCAGCCAGCCCCTGTCTTCTCACCCACCTGTTAATACCTGGCCTCCTGTTTGTCACATGGCAGCTCTGGGCTCTGGACCAGGAACCCCCCCTTGCTCCTGTGCCGCAGCCACTGCTTCCGGCATGGGCCACCTGTCCCTCCTGTCTCAGCTGAGAAAGGACAGGACCTAACGGCAGGGTAGGTGGCTGTCAGCGAATGGACCCGGCTTGCAAGGAGTGGTTTCCAGAAGCAGGAAGGAGAGAGGAGGCAGGTCTCCTTGCTCTCAGGAGCCCTGACTCAGACCCCTTCCCGTGTGTTGCACGCCGCCCCCTCTGCTCCGCTGGCTCTGAGCCCCTGAGTGGCATCACTCGAACCCTGTGAGTTAGCCAGCCTGAAAATTATACCCACTGGGATCTGGCCAGTTTGCAAAGCCTAATATCAGTGATTGCAAGGTGGGATCAATGCATTCAGGCGACACAAAGATTGCATTATAAACCCTTTTGGATTTAGATGGCAAATGATCCTTTTGCTCTTCAGACAGTATTTCTGGCAATTCAGAGCAGTCACAATTGCTTGTCAGAACAACCAAAAGTGCTTCCCTGGCAGCACGGCATATCTTACTGAGAGACTGGAAGAACCTTCTTTGGTTTCTATATAAAACACACTCTGATGACTCATATAGGACTCAGAAATTGTCTTAGTTAGAGATAAATGGGAAGATACACTGCAGAACTGGAGAGTGACGCTTGAGTCACAAAGCTGGAACCGTGATCAGAAGGCAAACTTCCCCAAAGTTTGGGGTCTTAGGGAGACAAAGAGGGGTTTGTTTGCATTTGCATACATGCATTGCATCTGGCATTTCTTCTGTCTTTTTTCCTTCCCACTTTCTCACTGGATGTCTTCTGGAATATGAGAGGTCTCATAGTTACTTTTGTCTACTCCTGCTACCACCCTTTGTCTTGCTTCACATCGCTGATGCCTCGGAGGCAATTAAAAGCAGTTCCACTGAGTTCCACAATGCCACATCAGCTTTGGTCCTTTACCAAAGGGTACACCATGACATTACAGAAGCTGCAGTGAAAGATCATTACTAGGGGTGGCAAAATCAAGTACTGAGAAGCCAGAAAAGGCCAGTGCTGAGCTGGCTTGCAGAGCTTCAGTTTGGCCCCTCTGTGCATACACATGTTGAAGCAGTCTTTAATTATATGAGCATAATTCTGCACTGTTTGTCCCACAGAGCCCCTGCCTCATCCAGCTCATGGAACAGGTGGTGCTCAATTAATGAGCAGCTATTTATACTGGGCCTGTGCTCAGCACAAGACCCCATGCCTTGTTCACTGAACACTGTTCAGCTCCGTGTGAATATGGACTGATTCGCTTTCCTGAAGGCACTTCTGTCCTATGAAGACAAGCTGAGAGAGCTGAGGCTGTTCAGCCTGGAGAAGAGAAGGCCTAGAGAGACCTCAGAGCAGTGTTCCAGTACGTACAAGAAAGTTGAAGAGAGACTTTTTATGAGGGCATGTAGTGATAGGACAAGGGGCAATGTCTTCAAACTGAAAGACAGGAGGTTTAGATTAGGTATTAGGAAGAAATCCTTTACACCGAGAGTGATGCATGAGGCACTGGAACAGGTTGTCCAAGGGAGGTTGTGGATGCCCCATCCCTGGAAGTGTTCGAGGCCAGGTTGGACAGGGCTCAGAGCAGCTTCATCTGGAGGAAGGTGTCCCTGCCCATGGCAGGGGATTGGAACTAGGTGATCTTTAAAGTCCCTTTCAACTCAAACCATTCTATGATTCTATGATTCTAGTGTACTTACCAATGTTGTCCCAGTGAGTTTCAGTTTCATAACACCTTTTGGAGATGAGGAGGTGGAATTATTCCCACTTATAGACGGTGGATTGCACAGGGAGACGAGAGGGGTCCATTCTTTGAGGTGGCCCCTGTGGGACTCCTGGGCTTCCTGTGCTCTACACATGGGCTTCCACCTGCATATGGAAGCTTTGTAATGCTACTCTAAAGACTATAGTAGGCAATCTTATCTATCCACTGTGGAAAATTTGCTTTCAGTGATTTGTCTTATATCATATAGGATCTTCTGGAGCCTTCAATGATTTCCTTCACACACAAATATTTGCCAGAAATAATAATGGCAAAGAGGTTCTCTCAGCAAATTTTTTACAACTCTTGCATGCCAGTTATCCAAACAATCTAATTTTTAAATATTAACCTCTCTAGGAGTGATTTGATATACCCTTCAGTTATTTGTAGATTGAAAAGAACTTTCACATCTTCATCTGATGCTGATATGTTGCTTAACTTCTTTCCAAGTAGAACGAAAGTATGCACTGAGCGTTTCTGCATCATTAACAGTGTTGGTAACCCTATTCCTACCAATAATAGGTTGATGCCAATTCTTTTTTCCTTCTACTATATTAAATAAATCGTTCTTGACTCTTTCAGTCTGCTGTTTCCCCTGCTCCTTGAACTTGCTTTGTTTTTGTTAAAGTTTGTTAAGTTATAATACTGTTTATTTGGTCTCTCTTGCCCTTCTATTCACATCTTTTTTCCCCCTAAGAGATGACTCCTGTCTGCCTTGCAAACACAGTAAGTTGTCAGACACATCTGCCCTTAACTTAATTGTGAAAGCCTGACCGCTTGACCACTTCACCATATAATGACCTCAGTGTTCTTACACACCTTTCTTGGTGTCTTTGCAAATTTTTACTCCTCGTTTTCCTCACATTTCTTACCACCCGGAGGTATTAGCCCTTCTCAAATGTCAAGTCTATGTACTACCGTCGATACTGTCTCTGGTGTAGCGAGTGCAGTCAGGTCATAAAAAATGTCCCTAAGCAACCATCAACTTCCAGTCATCGATCTTCACACACCATAAGCAAATCCAAACTGGAATTCCCTCATGCTGACTGCCATGTCTCTTGGGTGAAAGAATTCTCATCTCCAGTGCTCTCCTGTGAACATATTTCTCCAAATTGGAAATCCATTGGGATCCCCTGCAATAATTCAGTTCTTTCCAGATGCTGTAGGAAAGTCGCTAATAAATGCCCTTTGCTGGTTGTGGTTGGTCTGCCCATTCCTCTTCATGTTTTGGCCTGTTCTGTCTCCTGCCCTCTAAATTATTTAAGCCCCAGCCTCTCTGCTCACTATTCTTGCCTTTTTGTTTCTCTTGCCTTCTTGGCTTCAAACCTCCTTCCTTACTAGATACAGTCTCTCTCTGGCAGCTTGCTCTTTGGTTTATGGTCTGCTCCTTTTTTCTCATACTGGCCAACAGGCCCAGTTAAGCTTTCCTGAGCTTTCTGTCCAGTTCTGGTGCTCCTGTCCATCTCCATTTTGCCAGTTTTACTTCTTATTCCCAGGTCATCCTCTATAACCACTTTCCTACCATATTTGTCTTCCTTCCCTGGTTTTGTTCTCCACGTCCACTAGTCTCATCATTCCCCGTGACCCAGCGTTAATCACGCCCCAGAAACAAATGATCCCATTGTCTGTCTACAGTTTCTCTCCCGTGCTTGCTCACTTCAGTACTCTGTTCCTTTCTATCTCTGGCTCCCATTTCCATCCTGCTTGTGCAGCTAATCCCAACCCCAGTTCATCTTGCTCTCTTGGCTTTGTTGTCAACAAATCCTTTGCTTCAGTCTTTCCATCCCTTCTCCCGTCCTCATCGTAGTTGCTGTGCCCTTTGAGTCTGAAGCCTCCTACTTAAACAAAACCTACCAAGAATGTCACTGAGGTAGTAAGTTGACCAGCTGGAAAGTACTCAAGGTTTTGTGATTTGCAGTCCCAGTTCCCTGGTCAGCTGGGTCAGAGACCTTGACAGAGCCTCTGCCCATCCGTCTGGAAGCCAGTTGAGGAGTAACCCGATGAATATCCACCCTCTACAAGAAGTTGGACACGTTTGCAGGTCCACCAGCTTAAACATAACCTAAGGGTATCATGGATGCAGTCCTGTACACTACAGATACGGCCTCTCTGCTCAGTGCTGGCTCTAACTCAGCCTAGAACAGCTATTACAGGGAAAGACTGGCTTCTGTCCTGCAATGCTGGCCTCAGGCATGCTCTGCTATTTCATGGACAGGAACATGTTCAGCCTCTATATTCTCTTGGAAATAATGATGAGATGGAACAAGGGCCATGACAGTGACAATCTTGGGGATTTTATCTGTTAACATCTATAGAGTCTCTGCTGAGCAGCTACAATGTGAGATTTTTGTTTTTCCCTCAAAAGCATGTGGTGGCCAAATTAGGTGGATTTTCAGAAAGATGGTACAAGGCATATCCCTGAAGTCAAGGCCAAACCCCTGCCATATTACAAGCCCTGCATCGAAGCATGGGAATGATGCAATGGTTCCAAGAAAGAGTTGCCAGAACATTTAAATTTGGGCAAAGCAACATTTTTTCCCAAACCTCGTTCTTGGAAAAGCCAAAGCTGATGGATCAGAAATTTTCCCCCCAAAATAAATCAATCAACCTGAACAGTATGGCAAATTTAAGTTCAGATCATTAATATTTGGCACAGCTATAAGTTGCCAAAACCATGGTCTCATAATACAAAGATGTGGTCAGCTTTTATAACAAAAAACAGGCCCAAATCATTTGTAATCATTATTATATCCTATTTAACTTTTTGTATGCATCTGTCTGTTGTTTACAAGTTAGAGCAGATTTTCATGCATCCTAAAAGATCTTTTAAGGTCAACATGTCACATTAAAATATGCAAAAAAGTAGAAACTATGCTTTTACTTTCAAAAACAAAAATCAAAATTACAAAACAAAAATTAGTCTGTGAATTTACTGTTTTTTCCTTCCACAAACACACCTCACAAATGTCAGATTTCTAAGCTGCATAATTAATAAGTGAGGTGTAGAAAATTGCCAAATATTTTTCATCCTGATCTGAGTAAACATACAAAAAGTGACTTATTTTCATGGAAATGCACGGGAGTGTCTCCATGGCTCTGAAATTATCTGCCACATCCAAAAACAGCTAAAAATGTAAAAATTTAAGTATAAAAAAGTTTTATGGGAATCAGTTTTGTGCAGACAGCTGAGGGCCCATTATCACTCGGTAGGCTCTAGCTGAAAGTGTCTACTTGCTAAAATTTTAAGTGCCATCAGTGACAACATTGCAGCTGTGTGGCAGCACCTTTACACTCATGGTACAGGGTGTTGTGTCTTGGTGCCTTGACACAGATGTTGTACAGACAGAACTTCATTGACTTGAAAGTGGCTCTTTCTGTGCAGAGAATTGACTTTTAATTTCTGATTTGCCAGCTACAATTTTTTGCCCTTGTCTCAGTGACCTTGTTTCCTCAATACAAAGCGTAGATTCAGATATCTTTTGAGAGTTGTCCCCTCTGACTTCCCCATGGCAGCAGAACCACTTATTTTCTTCATGAGATGGCTGAGTTCCGTGGAACTCAACACGAAATAACATAGAAATCATCTGTGGAAAATTGCAAAGGGTGGAAATCATGTCGTCATATATTAGCAATGCTCAAAAATAAAATAAAATAGCTCCGCAGGGCTTTTCCAATATTTGTGGAGTGGCACGCCTCCAAAGCACACTCAGTAAGGACAGGGTGCTTTTGGGAAGCTTATTTGCATGCACCCAGGCATTCAGGCACACACACACACATGGACTGCAGGCACAGAGCTGTTCTATTTTGCTGGCTTGGAAGAAGTCAAGTGTTGGAGGACACTAGTCGAGGAACTGCTGCCTGCTGCCAGGCTGAAACAGTGTTTCTCCATTTTTGTGTTCAGGGGATGTGTCACAGCTGGGAAGAGCAGTCCTGCCCTGCTCTCTGCCTCCTGCCACTGCCTAGCAGGGCAGGCAGAGCAAGGATAGCCAGGATTGGCATCCCTCATTAGAGACAGTGCACGGGAAGGTGCCAGCAGTGCACTGGGGGCTGTGCTGGTCTCCAGGAGGGGAGAACAGCAGCTAGCATGAACTCACCCCCAAGGCCAAAACTGGCTGGGGAGAGCATTTATCAAAGGATAAGATTCACAAAAATGCAGAAATCTGGGTATTATACCCTAGCAGAGCCATCCCAGCATTTCCAGGCACAATATTTCCTGATGACAATCTCCATACAAAAATCTGGGTGCCCCGCTTGCCTCTCATTCCCTTTGTACTAGACATTCATGAGGAAAGTTGCAGTTGTAACCAGCTTAGTTACTTATTTTCTCCCTGGTCCCCCTAGCACACGTAATGAGCATGCTGAGGCTCTGAAACGGGTAGACAAAAGATGACAGCATTTCCTGACATTCACATGGCACATAAATATTTAGTGTTTGATTTATGCTGTGTTGATGCTATTCATCAATTGCCTTATTAAGACCCAGAAACTTTGAGAGAACACTGTAGATGGGAGAAGGAAAACTCGCCCCTCTGATGCTAGAAATAAGGAAGAGTCAGAGGTCTATGTGTTGTGGGAAGACGGAACAGCTCTGTTGCATCTCTGATCACTGTGGAAACTGCTGCTCTGCTTTTGGTTCACAGCCCAAGGGATCAGAAACGATCTGCTCCTTTCAATAGGCAGATAGAACTGTATTAAATTCCTCCACATAAAACTGGGTGGATCAGGAATTGTGGTTCTTTTTCCGCCCCCATCCCCAATTTAGAGACAATATAACTGTGAGGATGTTGATGTGCCAGTGAAGACAAGGGTGAGCTCAGCTGTGCATCACTTGCCAAGTGCGTGAGTGTGTGTGCGTGCACGGAGCTGAGTCAGGGCAAGGGCATCTTCTGCCATGGCCTGGAGGAGCTGAGCAGAGACACCAGCAAGACTGCAGCCCCAGAAATTCTGAGGTGGTTCTGCAGTCAGTAGCCACTGCACCAGTCATCTGTGCATATTTTAAAAATGACAGGCAGTTTGGGCATCTGCTTACATCAATATTCTGTAAATACAAGGATAAATTGGTAGCCCAAAACAGTGAGAAAGCTTTGCATAGGTTCTGTTTTGAATGCTATTTATTACACAGCATGATATACACAGCACTCTTATTCATGTCAGTGGGAGTTTTATGCAAACATGGAAAGCAGAATGTGGCTCAAAATTGTAACTTGATTTGCTGTAGACAGGCCTTTCTGCATGCAAAGCTGTGAAGGCAAGTTCTCCTCTTCACACTAAAAAAGGTGCAAACCCAGTGTAATAAGGAGTCTGTGGTAAAGTGCAGAGGGGTCCTGCTGCCTGGTGTGGTTTTACAGCAATTCACCCATCCTCAGCAGGAATGAAGAGAAAGAGAGAAGGGAGCAATACCAGAAAATATACTTAGGTAAAATGTTTCCCTACAGAATCTGATTATATTCAAAATTGCAACTTGTTTTTAAGGAATAAGTGTATTTCTAGAGATGGGACGTTATTGAGATGGTAAAATCTCTGTAGGTAATGATGTACAATACCAATTGCTGGCAAAAAATCGATTTCTGTTGCCTTAGCGTCATCTAACCTTAAATGACTGACCTAAATAATCATAGGTTTATGAGCTCATAGATTTACTTTATTGCTAGATGTTTTTCTTTATTTTTAAAAACAGTGTTAAAAAGAAGACCTGCCTTCCTGACGACGTGAAAGTTTAAAAAGTATTGTTTTCCTGATGCCTTTCATAAATTTTTCTTGTCCTAAAAGATGGAAATGTTTTTATTTATATTGGCCTTTTTGCCCACTAGCACTCTGACTTTTGGGTGGCACTATAGTGACACTGAAATTTTAAATTTCAGGGAAGTGTATACCTTAAGTATACCTTGAAGTAGCCAAATTTTATTAATATTGAAACAAGTGGCCACAGGGTTGGTGTAACTTGGAGTTTGCAGATGAAGAAACACCATCCGTGGGAAAACCCAGATGCTTTGACAATGCAGTATTATTATCTTGTAGCATTACAGTACCGATAAAGATCTGCTGCTGAAGGCTTGGACATATTTATCACCCAGAACTCCTTCTGTGATTGTTACTGCCACAAATAAACTCCTGCAGAGCGCAAAAGCTCTGCACAGAACAGACTTTTTTCCCTTGTTTTTTTTTGCCTAGAATGAGGATGGTCTCCCTTTACAAGTAAGATTTACCCAAGACCATTTTGAAGAAAATGTAGCTGAAGGAATCCCTAAAAAATTGTATATCAAATGCTTAATTAACACACTTGGGCTGTAAATACAGATATGTACTACAAGGGAAAAAATAGTCTCCTATGTTGAGTCTATTTCGTATTCAGTTTGGAAATTCTAAACTAAGACAAAGTTTTCAAGATATTTCAAAATATACTTGAAAGATTCTGCCTTAGAGCTCTGTGAACCCTGACTCTGACAGCAGACTGCCCTACATATCACTACAGAGAGCAGTGTACCCTGTATACCTACTGCTGAGGACACTCCCTATTCAAGGTATCACGGCGCGTTATGACTGAGAAAACCCTGCTACATACAGTGAACTGCCTCCCAGATTCACACTCTGCAACCTTCTACGTGTTTCAAGGCAGCTTTGCAAAAAAGGACCTGAGACACCTGACTGATACCAAGTTCAACAACTTTGTGTGCCTCAGCAGAGGCAGATGGTGATATCTTGGGCTGCATCAGGAGGAGTCTTGCCATCATGTTGAGGGAGGTGATCCTTCCACTCTGTTCAGCACAGGCCACAGCTGGAGTTCTGTGTCCAGGTCTTGGCTCCCCAGTGTAGTAGAAAGATGGAGTTACTGGAAATGATCAAGCAAAAGGCCATAAAGATGATTAATGGGATGGAGTATCCTCCCTATGAGAAAAGGCTGAAAGAGTTATGACAGTTCAGTCCAGAGAAGAGATGGCTCAGAGAAGGTTCTCATCAATGTGTACAAATACATGAGGGGAGGGTGTAAGGAAGATGGAGCTGGGCTACTTCCAGTGGTGTCCAGTGACAAGACCATGGGCAATGGGCACAAACTGAAACACAGGAGGTAATGTCTGCACATGAGGAAGAATGTCTTTGCTGTGAGGATGACTGAGCACTGGCACAGGCTTCCCAGAGATCTGATGGAGTCTTCATCCTTGGAGGTACTCAAAAGCCATCGGGCTGTGGTCCTGGGAAACCAGCTCCAGATGACACTGCTTGAAAAATGGGGGTGGACAAGATGACCTCCAGAGGTCCATTTCAACCTCAGCTGTTCTGTGATTCTGTGATACTACTTAACAGGCCAAGCAGCAAATTTAAGCCTACTGACTAGAAGTATCCTTCCCTCACATCCCTTTCTCGTGCCTATCCAGAAACCTCTGGGCACTTTGTACCACACCAAAACCAACTTGTCTTTGTAAAATATACTACCTTGCAATTGAACCATTGCCCTGATTTTAACTTTTAAATAAATCCTGACCAACCAGTCTAGCATTTGTAAACTCCAAAGCAATTAAAAAGATTTTGGTCTTTCATATTGTAAAGAGAGTATATGCAAGCTACAAGGACACCTATCATAACACTCACAATGGAATCAGCTTTGATCACGGAGATGTCTTTTATTATGGTAGAATACGGGGGAAAAGTTAGTGTGTGTGGGCTCATCCACTTTTAAAACTGTCTACTGCTTGCTTTTTAAAAACCTTTCGTTTCCATTTCAGAATCTTGACTTGAAAAAAAAAGTCCTAATTTAAAATGTCAGGGTGGTGATTTTTTCTGTATTTGGTTTGGTCTCGCTAATTCGCCTTCATTTTCTGACCAGAAATAACTAATTTAACTAGTACTGTTATTTATTTCAGCAGCTGATTTAGAACTGGTACAACCTGGTGGGGCTGCTTGTGCCAACGGCATGACGGTTACTTGTGCAGCAGAAAAGCTGGCATCATCGCTTGTCCTAAGGAATAAAGAATCCAGTTTCAAAAATCGTAGCTTTTCTAACCTCTACCCACAAATCCAGCCTCATGCACATATCAAATCCTATCTGTTTGAGCTATGACCTGGATGTATGCCAGTCCTGTCCCGACAGCACCACGTGTACCAGCAGTTCTGACCCGCAGAAGAATTTCCTGGGGAAGCACTGAGTGGCTGCTGACAGGAGAAGAGGGAAATGCAGGATAGGACGAGTATCCCTGGGATGGGGAAAAGGGGCATGAGGGGAGCACCACAAGAAGGGGAAGCTCCTTCTGTGCACTATCCAAGCTTTCACCTCTGTGTGCATGTGTCCTGTGAGTGATTTTTGGTGCATATAGCATTCCTCATTCAAATGTCTCACTAGAGGCAAGTCATTGCCAAAAAGACCCCCCCCCCAGGAGACTTCAGTCCTTCCTCACATCATATATTAGCACCTCAGATCTCCTGCATTACTGCTCAGACTAAATGTGCATTTAAAAAGAAAGGAAAAAAAAAACCCCACACATTGCAATCTTCCTGTGAAAAAGAATCACAAACATGAGGATAACACCCCAGTCCCGGCTGTCGGGAAACAGTTTCTGTTTTGGGGGGGGTTTGCTAACTCGTCCTCTCTGTGGTGGCCGAGCCACCTCAGTGCACAGGCAGTCGAATGTGTGGAGCCCACTGAGGAGCACGCCCCTTCTCCTGGGGTCGCCACTACAATAAACATTTCGTTAAATATCTGCAGCACTTGGAGATACATGGAGTGCTTGGTGACCCTCATAATTTCTCATTTCTTCTCTCAGATGAAGTGGTCGGCAAGTTGTGCTTGTGGTGGTTGTCTGAAAGATGTAGGAGCTCTCGGATGATCTCTGCAAGATGTGCTTTCACTTACCCATGTGCATCTCTTTGTTTCTGAATTTAAAATGTGGTACATCTGAGTGAGGAAAACTAGGTTTCTGTGCAGGCTGCTTCTTTTCCAGCTCAGAAGTAAAAGATGTCAAAATATGCTTTTTGCACAAACCTGCTTAGAGACAGGAAGCTTTCTCTATTGATCAGAAAATCTCAGAATGACCAAATTGAAGTAAAAATCTCAGAATGGTGGAGAGGAAGGTATAATTATTTTTTACAGATGGCATGTCTGAGCAGGGTTTGGCTTTGGTTCCTGGACCAATGCAGCATGTTCTTGCTGCTGGTAGTGGCAAATCCAGTCTAATAGAGATGAGGGTGCTGCAAGACATTCCTAAATGCTCCCCAAAATCATTGCATCCCTGCCTCATTTGGGGTCATGGGTCCACTTCTCCACCCTCAAATCTACAAGTGTCAAAGTTAATAGAAAACACTGAAGGGGGTATTGAGGAGAATCTGAAAGGTTTTCCGTGAGAATGCTGATCAGGAATCACAGAAGTGCACAAAATTGTTTTTAGTCTGAGCACCTGTGTCACTTAGGCATCTTTGAAAGTGTTATCTGCAGCTTTTGCGCTCTTGGCTTGGTCCCTGGCAATGCATTTTCTGGCTGAATTTTTTTTTTTCAAGGCTTTATCTTCCTTCATCTCTGAGGATTTCCCATTGCAAGTACCTAGGGGTGTGTAACCCAGGACACGTGATGAGAAAGGACTCTACTCATTTTGTGGTTTTGTGGAGTGGCAGCGCAACCCAGGTGATGCAAGAGTGCTTCTGATTTCCAACTCTGGTACTTCTTTCTTGGAGAAATCACTAACCCTCTCAGACCTGTGGTTTCTTGGTCTGCCCACTCAGAATGGGGGCACATACTTGTCATTTTTTTGTAAACTGACCCCAGTGGAGTTGGAGAAAGTTTCAAAATCAGCAGACTTTTGCATCATCTTGGAGCTGCACAAACAGGAGCAGTGAGTTTGTGGGTGCTGAAAAGGCTCAGTATGTCTGCCACAGCTTGCTCATCTCCCCAGATAGCAACTATAGAGTACTGGAAGCTCAAATGACTCAGGAGGAGAAGGGGAACCTGTGAAGTCAATGCTACCAAACCCAGCAACTAAGTGGTGAGGGAGAGACTTCCTCACTTTTGTGTCTGCGAGTAGGACAAAACATTCCTGGTGCCAGCCTGGAGCCAAGTAACCCACAGCAAGCTGTTCTGTGGGCAGTGCCAGCGACGAGTGAGCTGAAGCACTGCAGCCAGGTAAACAGCCACACACGCTTCTCCACAGACCCAGACTGCTCATTTGATTGCTGTCTAGACGGCAGTGCCCCGGCCGCTCCTACCACTGTGCCTTCCTGCCCTTCTCGCACACACTTGCTCGTGTACTTCCCCATCGCGCAGGACCGCAGTGCTGCTCACTGCTCCCCTGCTGCCCAGGTAGGCAGCCAGGCTTTGTTTGCCCCCGAGGACACCAGCTCAAACATCAGCTGGAGGGAGGAACTTGATGTCGGGGGAGAAAATGAGCAGTTTCCCCAGACACCCCTTGAAAACAGTTACAGCAATTTTTATGTGCTGCCCGGAGAAATGCAAGTTAGCTGTTGCACTGGCAAGGGAAACTTTTATGGGCTGTTCACGCCCTTTGGGCACGACCCCAGCCTCGTGTCTAACCTCCCTCACACATATGGGAAGCAGAAGTGCTATAGCAGGCAGCACAGTCACACACATCGAAGTGAGATGAGAACCAGATTTGTCTTTTTAGTAACCTCTAAATGCCGCTGTATCCAAATGAACCCTTTCATTAGATGGGTGTGCAGAACAAAACTGGGTGGCAAAAATATGAAACTGACTCACAAGGCAGAGGGCTAGCCATCGTAAGGCAGAAATGATAACATTGGTGTAGGCATCAGGTGCCCCAGATATCCACTGGCAATATTCTCCAGAAAATGTAAGCAAGCCCTAAAATTCCAGGTCAGTGTCTTGCTGAAGGGACACCCCCCCCTCTCCTCTCAGCAGTTTCCATTTCATTTTTTGAATTATTAAAAGATCAAATGTTGGAATGCTGGATAGCCTGAATTCATTTGTCAGATCACGAAGTACTCATAACATTTCTCAGCCTTAATAACACATCTGCTCTTAAAATGTGGTCTCTTGATAATAGCTGGCTGAAAGTGTCTGAATTTAGGGATTATTTGAGACAACAGATTTCCTTCTATTTGGAATTGAATGAGGCATCTGCTCCCTCACCATCAGCTTTGTGGGATATTCTCAAGGCAATCATAAAAGGGCAGATCATTTTGTACATTATGAGAAGGAAAAAAGACCTCTGTTGGCAATTACGAGACTTGGAAGGGTGAATTAGGGACCCTCAAAGGTACTGCTTCACGTTTAAGAAATCTAGCTACTCCATCCATTCTCCCCTCTGCGTAGGGTGGGACACCGATTTATATGATGATCAGTGAGGGAGGGGCAATTCTCCTGTCAAAGGCAATGTTAGCAAAAGGGAAAGAGAAAGGAAATTAGTCAGGAAAGGATGCATGCACTCCATCTTGGATAACTGACCCAATAACGTATTAGGGAGATTAGGACTCAGATTGGAAAGCAAGGCATGGATCCCTTGGAGGATTAAAGGAAATTTTGCCAATATTTATGCCAGTTTGGTACATTGAAAAACCAGGACAAAAACCCGAGTGCTTGCAAATTATTTAACACATATTCGTCATCAGAATCTCCTTCCACATATCAGCGGAAGATGATTAATAAAGAAGTACAAACAAGAGCAACTGGAGCTCACAGAAGGCACTACTTTGCACTTTGCAGGTATATAATTCATTTCTAGATGTGACACAAGACAGGCATCACCCAAATGATGGCATTTGCTAAGGTGGGACAGGACGCATGCTCTGAACAACCTGCCCTGGCCAGCACGGAGATGAATGCAGGCAGATACATATCTACACAAATACACACAATTGCATACATATAGATGCATCTGCATCCATATATAGCGTAAGTATGTACTCACATATATATGCACACCCATACATATAGATGTATAGATAAGTATATATAGCCTCTTAGTGAAGTGACGCAAACTGCTGCAGCTGGAAATAACACTGTCTGCTCATGGAAAGACAGGCATGTACTTAGACTTATTTATGTGGTAGAAAATGTGTTCAAGCGATGTGAGCTGTCTCAAAGCCTTTGTCAGAGGAGAGGGCAGCAACATGTGAGATACCTTGGCTGCATTTGGGTCTGGGAATAATTATTTTCTGTAAGACTGATGCTGATACGAAATACTGGGACAGGGACCTCCTGCTGCATGATGGGATTCAGGCAGGTAGGCATGTGTGCCCGTGACCTCACCGTGATGCACAGGAGTCCCCTGTGTGTGGTGGGGATGGTTTTTCTGGTGGGAAGGAGGTGAGCTGCTCTGTCTGTTTTACCTGAGATGGGCAGAAGAAGGCACCTGACACAGGACTCTGGCATGCAGGCTCGTTTATGAAAACATGTAGCCTGGGTTTGGAAAGGCCACTGAACTTGAAGGGAGTTGCCAGTTCTTTTATGCTCTCTAATACCTATCTAGAGCCCAAAGACTGACTTAGGAGCCTTGTGAGAGAATCCTTTTTTGAAAATCATGACTCTTCATTTTGAATGACTGAAATCCTGGCATGGAAGTTTAGGACCTCCCAGCTCCCTGCCTCAACTCAGCACCCTAACCCTAACCCTAACCCTAGCCATTGCCTCTCTAAAATGAGGTGAGGCAGAGGATATATTGTGCTTTCCCACAACAGAGAGCGTTTGGCACGTTTGCACAGTGCAATGTACACAGGACCCTCCCAGAGACGGAGCAGTAGCGTTTGAGCTTTCTACCCTGGGCAAGTAGCATTGCTGCTGGATCAGAGCAGGTTTTTGGCTCACAGCTGACTTGGGGAGAAGGAGCAAACAGGAACGCTCTGCATAATACATAATATACCCACAGGTCAGTGAGCATCGCGCTTCTTGCTCTACGGCTGCGCTGCAAAGTAGGAGTCTGCTCTTGTTCTCAACCCAAGAGACATGCTCTTTAGCGAAAGCTGTGGAGGCTTACGCTGAGAAGGTCTGTGGTGCAATCCCCGGCCTTGGCGGGGATGCCTGGCAGCTCTGCCGCCACCCTGAGCCGCTCTGCGTGTTCCCCAGCTGCAGGCAGGAGCTCAGCCATGGGGCCGGCACAGATCCCTATGCCGGGCTCCCACTGGAGCTGGGCTTTCACACACTAATCTTTGGGGTGAGGGCAGGGTCTCTAGCTACAGCGTTTTCATTCAGGGATGGCTCGATTTCAAAGGCAGCTTTGACTGTGCTCATAGTAGCAGCACTGTGCTGTTAGTAGCAGCACTTTGACTGGGGTTCGTATCAATTCCTCATGTTTTATATTAGATATTGCAATTTTTATTAGGAGAGGTGTTTGAAATTTCTGATTTCCCCCTCGGTCATCTTTAAATCTAATTTCTAATACCTTAGCCACTCTAATGAAGTTCTCAGTAGTTTACGTTGTTATCAAACCTCTATTTGGGGAATATAATTTTAATCCTCATTATATGCCAAATAGAGGTATCAAATATTCATTGTGTAATTGCAATTAAAAATATAACCCCCCAAAGGATCTTTTATATTAATTTAAATCATCCTGCACTTATATTGTGGTTGGAAATAACCTATACTGCTGAAAATTTCTTCACTGAAGACATTTCAGTGTCTGTAGTTATAGTTAGAGCTTCTTGTTTCAGTGAAATCCTGTTCTACGACACTGTAGTCATACAGATATAGAATTACAGCAGTACTTTATTTGAACCTTCTTTTTCACCCTCTTTGTGCTTTAAAGAAGGAGTTGAAACCACTAATTTTGTATTCGGTGTTACAAAAAAATAGAGTAATTAATCCAGGCAGCTTTTTTATGTGTTTGACAAAGCTTCATTTCACATAAACTGTTTTCTTTCTATAAGCAGAGAGACAGATTCTTTACTCCTTGCAAGTATCAAGAAAGTTATAAAGA
The DNA here is from genome assembly GCA_035584735.1 of Pseudotriccus pelzelni. Lineage (NCBI taxonomy): Eukaryota > Metazoa > Chordata > Aves > Passeriformes > Tyrannidae > Pseudotriccus > Pseudotriccus pelzelni. The sequence continues at coordinate 37,812,635 of JAWMRA010000113.1, forward strand.
AAAATCTCCACCTAACACACTGAAGGACTTTAAAATACGAAATATACGAATTCCAACTTACAGATGAAAAAACCAATTTACAATTTTTTTCTAATCTAGAAAGCATGGTTTGAAGCACATCTGCAGTGGATTTCAATAAAGATTATTCATTTAAGCTAATGTTTGTAGATAATAATATCAACATAGCTTTAATGTATCTCTCTTTATTCTTCCACTGAACATTCTTTATTAAAAAAAAAAAAAAGGATTTTTGAAGTCTTTCGATTAGAAATGTTACATTTACAGATTATGATCTCTGTGTTTGAAAGCTGCATTAACTGGAATCATCTCCAAGGGGAAATATTCAGATAGAGACAAGCTTACTGCTATGTAGCAGGTTGGTTACAAGGGGACTCCAGCCCTGATGTCTGGGAGTCAACACTCAGAGCAGCCACTACAGCTGTGTGGATTAGCCACAGCAAGACCCATCACTAGCTTGCAATCTGCATAGATGTGATTGGATTTTTATTTAAACATTGTAGAAGAAAGCAAGCCCAAAAGTTCACATTTCTGCCTGCCACGCAGTCCTTTTTGGTTTTACAGCCATAGTAAATATGAAATGGAGAAGTTGTCAGGCCAAAATAGAATTTGTATTAAAACAAGTTATGAAATCCACATACCAATACACTTGGTAGAAATTTGTATCTGATTTTTGCTGCCTGCCCTCTCTTTCTTCAAACTGACAAACCCAAATGGGAGAGCCAGGGGCAAGTTTTCAGTCTCAGGTCTGTGCCTGTTTTAAACATGATCCCCAAATGTGAGGGATGGGAGAGGGGATTTAACTGGGAAGACTTGGCACAGTGGAGGAACTGAAGTGTTCCTCACTCTTTCTGTCTAATAGCCTCCCCGCATGTGGTCACTCAGGAGAGCAAGTTGCTGCAGCAGTGTCTCCAGAGAGCACAAGCACAAGCACTCAGGTGGTTTAGATGTGGCCCTTAGAGGCTGAGTACTCTTCCCAAGAAGATACAACGGGGTACTCTTTGGAGTGGCAGTGGCTACAAAAACCGTAGTGGGAATATTTGAAGAACAGTAGGAAAGACTTTCTTCTGTTGCTGTAGAAGGAAGGAGGAGAAGGAACAAAGGTTAAAAGGAGTCCACACGTGAAAGCCATGTCTGTGACTCCTTGTTTCCTATGAAGACTGATGGCAGCAGTCAAGCTAAAAAGGAGGTTGAAGCCTACTGTCATCACTGGTGCCATACTTGATTGCTCCTCAGGCTTTCAGCTCTGAACATTCTGGGCATCTGTGTTAGAAAAGGGCCTTCCCAGACCTGTGGTTGGACCTGTCACAACATATGGACAGCAGGGAATCCGCTCCAATGCTTCATGTCCAGGAAGTCTTATTGCCCTTCATGTTTCATTTTCTGTCTTTCTATTGTGTGCAGCCTGCGTATCACCAGTCCTTAGCATATAGCTTGATTCCCTGGCCACCCACTCGGCAGCTGGGGCCAGGGGACTCCTCCTTTTCCTGGAGTCTTGGTAAGCAAAGCCAAGTGGTGCAGGGGAGCGGAACCCAGCTATTGCAGGCAGGAAAAGCGCTATCAAGGTCCCCACCTTTGCAGTGATTCTCCTCAAGTCCACCAGGTAGGAAAGTAATCGGTTCAATGCTGGATGCTCTTGGCCCATTCCACTGCTGCCAGATGATCTGTGGCAGCTTGCAGTTCAAGTAGTGCCTCTAACTTGAGGAAGGGGAGGAGGTTGGTGGCCTCTCTACTCTTCATGTGGATCAAAACCCTAAGTGGTAATTCCCACGTCACTGGGATCATCTGCAGTGGGGTGAGGCAAAGCTCTTGACAAGACCTCACCTTGCCTGTGCCTCTCTGCCTTTCCACAGCCCTGACAGAAGCTGGAACTGTGGTGGTTCTCGTGGCAATGACCCCATTTGACTTGCAATTTGACAGTAAGGTGGTCTCTGGGTATCCTCCTGGGAAGACCCTAGCTAGGCTTGTTTCTGTGGGCTCCCTGTCTGCAGAAGTCACCCTATGGAGGTCAGGTAAAGCTGGGTGATAGTCCCAGGGAGCATTTTATTGGGGAGCTCGGGGATGTGGGGATGCTCCTGAACTGGCAAGACTCAGAGGCTGATTCTCGGTGTTTAAATAATGAACACTGCAGGTTCACTGTCCAAAATTGCACCCACATTTCTTTTACCTGCGCCTATCTTATCTCCATACTCATCGCTAATGCCATGCACAGACAAGCATTGTTAGTACTGTAAGAATTAATCACATACTGTTCGAAAAAAAAAATTGACATTTGCATTTCAAAACTCTTACCAATTCTAAACATTTATTCTACAAAACTTGGAAAGATTGTAGTTCTGTTTCAAATTATTCCAGCACCGTGGGCATTGCCACAGAATGTAAAACTGCAGAACATATGAGACTGAAACCTGACACTCGTTCTTCCCTGTTGTGAAGTGTCGCTGATGAAAAATATACTAGTTTGAAGAAAAAAAAATTGCATAGGAGCATGACCTATTCCCGAAGCAGCTAGCCAAATTCACTCATGTTTCAGAGAGAGCTGCATATGCAAATAGGGTACGGTACTGTTCTTCAAATACAATTAAATTGGTTTAAAATAGGGAGAAAACACAAAATAAGCTCCTGATGCTACTGCAAGGAAGTTCAGAGTGTTAGCGGAGAAGAAAAAAGGCAGGATAATTCCTGCAAGTGTATCTCTTCTGTAATCAGAATGATGCAGAATTTAGTGAAATCTTTATTGCTATTATAATCTTGCTTCTTTCAAACATTTTCCAACCAGACATTTTTAAGTTTTGTAATCAAGGAGATGGCTTTTGCATGAAATGAATAATCTACTCAGGCATTTCATACTTTAAAATGATCGAGAAAAGATGGTGAGATATAGGTAGAAGGGAGCATTTATATGGAAATGACATGAATAAACCTGGAATTGAATATAAATACAATTATATTAAATATAAGTATAAATATAAATATAAGCATGCAATACATGTAATTCAGAAAAAAAATCTCACGTGTGTATTTGCAGATATACATGTACACACACATTGATGTAGCTCTGCAACATTTTCATTTGAAGACTCCAAAACGCTTCGGAAAGCTGAGTATTGTGTTTTGCTGCTCTTATTTTACAGATGGGGATGTTAAAGTGCAGGGAGGTTACATGTGCAAAGCACATTGCTTTCTTGAATGTAATAACCAGTAAATGAGTTCCCAGCTAGCAGAGGAAGTGCCTCTGCCACCTTCAGCAAGCCACCTGTTGCTTTTGAATGGAGAATTAACCATTTTGGTTCAAACATTCCGTCTTCCCATTCCAGCTGCCAGTTTTCACTCTACCTGAACATAGCAAAAGTCACAAAGAAGCGGCTTTCAAACAGAGCATCCTGTTGTTTAAAAAGAAGAAGCCCAACCTCATGTGGTACACACCATTCACTTCCCAGATCTGGGTCCAAGTCCTGTTTCTCACCCATGCAGCATTTAATTCGCTTTCTAAATCCCTTCTTTATCCACAAGTAAGTAGGAGTGTTATTTGAGTAAGGAATGAGCAAGAGCTGCAGGCTTTAGCCTTTGAGTTACAGAGATGAAATAGTTTGCACTCACAATATGTTGCATTATTTGAAAGAGGGAAATAATATTTTTCAGTGAAAATTAAATTTAAAACATATGTCAACCATCATCCACATCTTTCACAAAACACTTGTGTATTCCTGAATATCCTGATTTTGCAAAGGTTAGACAATTGTAGTTTGATTCCCTGAACTGTTCATTTGCTTTTCTTTCTCTGATTTGTTTTGCTTCTTGCTCTCTTTTATCAAATCACCTGGAAAGATAAAAATGATTTGGTTTGCATAGATGGCCTGTTCTGGAGCATGTGTGTAGCAAGAAGCCCTCCAAAACTGCAGGGCTGCAGAGCTCCCACTCAAGCTTTTATACATCAAAATCTGTACATTTTCATATGACTGATCTGCTCAGTGGTCCACTGAGGAGTCCAATTTTAAGACATAAGTTTGCACATTCTGTGCCAGCAATGGTTGGGGAACAGCGATAAAGGAAAATCTCTCCACTACCCATATGGACTGTCTTTTCTGCAGAGCATGAAACCTTGGCAGACCCCCCTGTCTCCCTCTTCCTTCTTCCTCTTTCACACCATAAATGCTCTGGGAGAAATTTAACTGTTTCTCCATCACATTGTAAAGCAAACACTGTTACAGATTTCTGTGCTGGATGGTCTCCTGTTCACAGCAGCCCAGCTTGTGCGGCTGAGTAGCCGCTGCCTTGGACTCCAGGCCCATGTTGAGCTTTACTTCCCTGCCAGTTGGGGTGGCTGGGGCAGGGCAGGGGTGCACACTGAAGTCTGTGGTGGAACTCAAGGTCTGCTGAGGACCAAGCTAAAGTCTCAGTTTCCTGAGCCAGACCCCTTCAGCCCTCGAACCTGTCCCTCCCTGTGCTGTTTGCTTCTATGAGCTTCAAACTGGGCTGCACTCCTGTTAACTCCAGTCCTCTGCCACTTCTGCCCATTCTTTCTTTCCAGACTCCTTCTCCCAGTCAACTCTGTGTCTTTCTGGCTCCCAGCCCACCTCTCTAGAGTCATGTCCACATGTGGGAGGAACATGGCTGGAGCCTTGGAAAGACACGGCAGCTAAAGGTGCTGGCAGAACTGCCCTAGGGGAATATGGGAGAAAAGATCTTCTAAAGGATGGGTGGTAGTGGGGTTAGGGAGAAGAGAAAAGAGGTATGAACTTCACCTTGAATCTGGTGGCAATCAGAAGGACCAGGTACTGGAGTTCGTGAGGCAAACTGTGGCAAGATTAAGGTTTTAATATGAGCAAACTAAAAAGTGTTGCTCAGTCCCAGCTATTCAAATGGTGGATCTGCCACAAACTGAAGGATTAACTCCAAATATTCCTGTAAAACACTTTTGGTTTCATTTGCTTTATAATAGTTACACTGGGATTTTGCTGAATAGTATTCTCCTCAGTGATGCCTGACTCAGGGCCAGATTTATAAAGATATTTAGGTGCTCCTTACTGATTAAGGAAGCAAAAGCCTAAACTGGTTTAAAAACCTAGCTTTGGGAGCTACCATTTGTACCTGGGCACCTGAAGCACTTTAAGATTTATGGTGTATAACTACCCAGTGAAAAATCAGAGAAATTCTTTGCCAAACACAAACGGCAATGAGACAAACTTTGAACCGTCTGAACTACTGCCTTCATTTTCTTCTCTAGAGATCGGTGTCAGTGAAGAATATACTGAGTCTGGGTTTGGGGACCAGTTCTGCAAATCGGGTCTGATGCTGCTAGCATGAGACCAACTGTTGTCACAGCAGAAGCCAGACCAGATCTAAATGACTTACTCAGTGACACATTGTAGTGACTTATTTGAGGTATGTCTTCTCTGGTTTCTGTGGGCTCAGGGGAGAAGTAAGACATCATGCCCACAGAGCAGCAAAGAGCTGGATTCCAGCTGTACTGCAAGCTCTACGTGCCAGTCAGTGTGCACACCAGCACTTCTGCAGCCTTTGGCTTTAACTGTGAGCTTGGGCTCTCATACCTAGATGGTAATGCCGGGCTCTTTGAAATACAACCCATTTGTATCAAATGGGAAGGTGGAAACAAAAGATGCTTCAGGATACTCGAGTGATTGTTTCTGTTTGATCTGATTAAACAGATTAGAAGATGTTACAGAATCAAGAAGCAAAAAATGACCTTTCCAAACACATTCAATTTGTTTGAGTCCATTAGGCTTACGAGAATAAATAAAACCTCTCTTAATGCTTCATAATATCAATAATACCCTTGAAAATATTCTGCACTTAATGGGCAATTTAAGAGCATTAAATGCTGTGAACAATCAATTTGCTGGGTATTATTGCGCTTCTGTTTATAAATGTCTAATTATATAGGTCAGACTTGCTTGTAGCCTGTTACCTTTAGTAGCCAACTGCAGACCTCTGACTCAACACAGTAAAAAACAATTCCTTTATAAACCTCCCACAGAAACAACAGCAACACCAGAGTTCCCACACAACTCTCCAGGCTTCTTCTTTGCCATCAGCACGTGCCCCTCATACGTGTCCCCCTTGCCCCATCCCTATATGCGGCCGCCTCTCCACACGCAGGTAATGAGGAGGGCAGGGCTGCACTGGAGAGGGGAGCACCGTATGCCTTGGCAAAGGTTTCCCGTAAAGATCTGTCCTCTAGCTGCGGATGCAAACTCAAGCTGGTCGCACACACAACTCCAGCATGCCGACTCCACTACCCCTCGGCACAGCCAAATGTTTCAGCAGCTGCCCTTTTGTCCTGTTTCTTAAATAAACAAAGAACAGATACAAATTAATGACCTAAATTTATGGCAAAACACACTGCCTTCCCAGAGCAAATAGCCTTAAAAGAACAGATGTTAAAATAGCATTTTGTACTCAGAGAGAGAAAACGGCTACCGTGCAAATGGAAAAGCTCAGGATGTGTAGAAAAGCGAAGCTAAAGCATCTAATTGTGCCATGCCGCCTCCTGCTACACCACAAACCCCTTAACCTTCTGATGGTGCCTCGTACAGAATAATTATCCTCCTGCGGGGCATTCCCCATCCTTTCTTGCCTCCTCTTATAATCCCAGTAAACTTTCTCCTTTCATTCCTTTATATTCCTTTTAGAGATGAAAAGAGCAAAATTATCATTTTGCTAGCACGTTAAACAGCGATGACAATCCCGTGCTGTAATCCTCGATGTAATTTAACCTGGAAGAATTGTGCTGCGACGCACCATCTCGACAAACCATTCCTTTGAATTACCTCTTTGTTTTACCCCGAAGGGTGCATTCATTACGCAGGAGAGATTATTTCTTACTGATTTTTTTTTCTGAGGCTTATCATGCCAACGCCTATATTTAAGCAATTGTTAATTATATCCATGTGCAAAAAAAAAAAAAAAAGAAAAGTAATTAAGATGGATAAAGACTTCAGGGAGGGGGTAGTTATTCAGTTATTTCTTTATTATTTTGCACAAAAGCAGAGGGAGACACAATCATGCACAGGAGATAAATGTGCCTTTCGGGTGGCGAACAGTCCCCAGCATCCGGCGCCAGAGAAGGCAAGAGCGAGCGGCACTGGGTCACGGCGAGAGGAATTAAAAGGCATCTCTGTTTTCCCGCCCAGCAAATGCATTCTGTTTATACTACACCACATTGTATTTCTAGTCTTACTCAACGTTTTAATATACATTTTCTTGTCAGGCGTCTTGGCAATCGGGTACACGACTTGCAAGATGGACTGAGAATTCCACAGGTGGACTGATTAGTGGGTGGCATTTCTGAGCTCCAGCAAGCTGTTAGCATTATGTCTGTTTGCTTTAGGTACAGATGTGAAATGATTTGACAGTCAATCTCAAAGTGTGTGTGAGTACTTGGGCTTTTTTTTTTTGCTTTTTTTTTTCCCCTTCTTGGTATGTCAAACTCTTCTTATAATACAATCCTTATCCGTCTGGTTGTCCATTGAAAAAGCATCCCCCCCGCACCCCCCTCCTGTAGCCAATCTGGATGAGTCATGCATTATTCAGGAGTTATAATTTGTAAGTGTCAGAAGTGGCTTTGGTTTTTTTTCCTGTTCGCTCATTTGAGGACCACAGCTGTCGCGACCAAGAGTCCTTGCTGGGCACGGGGGTTATCCCACTGCAAAGGCGAATTGTTTCCTTTGGGTAACTTGTCCGAATGCAAGTTTCCGTAACAAAGCCGTAGTCGTAAGCAAATGGTGTTTGACAAGTGGAATTTTCTGTTGACTTGCTCATTTCATTTCCTTCTTTTGGCAGAAACACTTGGAACTTGATTTTCTTGCAGTTACTATGAGCCCAGAATAATAACTCCTAAATCAACACTGAGGAGGTGGAAAGGTACGACAACACAAACACTCAGTAACAGTCAGGACAGCGACATGGAAATATGAGTTGACATGCAGAATAACCACAAGTGGTGCATAATTTATTGATTGCACCTTGTCATGTGAATGATGAGCTCTCAGCTAGAGGAATTATATTTTATATATTTCACAACTTTGGGGAAAAATATAAATATTATATATACAAACTGCATATACAGTAACTAATGGATAGAGCAAGATTCCTATTTCCAGTTAGTGAAAAAATTATGTGCATCTCAAGGCAATGTTGTCTGGAGCCGGGTAAGCCCGGGAGAGGAGAGGCAGGAGGGCGGCAAAGGGGGATGCACTTCTGCAGCACTTCTTGGGTGCTCAGGTGGACACGGTGAGGTTAGAGCCACTCCATTTCAGTCTTAAAGTCTCCCATATGCTGGACAACGGCTGTATTTTAGCATAGATGCTAAGTTAAAAATTTCCCCATGTTACAATATAATATTTCAGTTGTGAAATATTATATATGTGAACTCTCGGGAAAACTGCATCATGAAGCAGCATGGGGAGACCAGCAAACTACCCTGGAAAAGCAGGGTAAAGGGTCTAAAGAGTGTCTGTTTCTTATCACCTGTAAAGCTTTCAAGCAGGCAGACCCTCAAGTCTCTCTGGCAAGGCACAGCACAACAGCTTCTTTCTCTTCTCATCATATTTGTTTTCAGCACCAGGAGAGCTGCTTGCTTTCATGCTGGGGCTGCCCCCCTTTCAAAGCTGTTGCTATTTCCTCCCTGTTTTACTCACAGGCTAAAAAGGGCACCAACCGAATCAGACTGCTCCCTTTCTCTGGCATCACACAGAGAAGACACAACCACAGCACTGTTTGGTGAAGGACAGCGGCTAAGTCTCAGGGTGGGCAGTCAACAAGAGAAGCACACACAGGAGGATCACTGGCCACTCCACCAGCAGTACTGATTTGACTGGATAGTTGAAACCCACAGATAAATGGACAAGAAATCCAAGAGTTTGCCCTACATGGGCTTCATCCTGCAGGAGCAAGCTAACAGGTTAACCAACTGAAAAATCAGCTTCCACTAAAAATAAATTGATCTTTCCTCTTTCTGCATTGGAAAAACATGTAAGCACTTTGATTTCTGCTGATTACTTACTACAGCACTCGAGTTACAACCCTGGAGTCAAAGCTTTCTCTGAGTGGAAAAGCTGTTTCTCCAAGTGCCTCTTTTTCAGTGCTATGAAGAAACATGTCAGAGGAGACACAGCAATGCACTCCAAATGAAAAGCAGGGGCTCAGCTCAGTACTTGCTGGTATCAGCAACAGATTTGTCTATATCACCTTCTGCAGCTAGAGAAGTTACTGCCGTGCATTTGCCATTTAAGTTGTGAGCTGGTTTCATGCTGCTTAAGGAACAGCTTAAGTTGGAATAAAAGCAGCTTCATGGGAAGAAAGCAGTAACAAAGCCTTAGGTACCACGAAATTGCAGCAGAAAGGTGCCCCTCGGTGTAGCTAAGAAGGAAAAGCCTTCAGCAGAAAGCTGGTGGTCCCGCTCTAGAGAATGGCAGCCACTACCTGGACTGACACGCAGTTTGGTTTAAATGTGCTCAGGGTCCACTCTGGCTGTGACACACATTTTGCTTTATGTTCTCCCTTCAGACCCAGAAATTTGTTTCCCAGCTTGCTCCAGATGATATATATCTCACCATTTCCCATGATTTACAATTAAAACTTATCTCACAAGTGGAAATAATTTCTGAACTCTTCATAATGTGAATGTGATGGAGACCTATGACTAGATATCTCATTTATTATTTTGCGTTAATGTTCTGAGTTTTTTTATAAGGTTTTAATATGTTAAAAATAGAAAAAGCTTCTGTTAAATACATATTTTGGGTGACCTTCTCAGAATAAGAAATTACCACACTGAATGCACCCAGATGTGAATCACAAGGAGTATGCAGAGGGCTGCAAAAGTAAGCAAAGGTTACTGTGCATATGCTGCTGAGGGCTTCGGCGAGGAAAGCGGGGTGGGAGGACGCAGCCTCTCCCCCTCCCTGGCCGCTGCAGAGGCACCCGCTGAGCAGCCAGCAGCAGCTGACTCACCTCGGCAGCTGCCAGGGGTCTCTCTGGCAGAGAGATAAATTCCCTGTGAGAATCAGGTCTGCCTTCCTTAAAGCAGAATTATGGAGTTGCTGGGTACGGAGCTGCATTTAGTGGGTCGCCAGGAAGGAGAGGACAGGATGGTGGCAGGGCTTTGTTAAATGCCTGGGCTTCGCCCCACTCAGCCTGTGGTGTGTGGCTGGAGCCCAGCTCCCTCTGCTCGGCACAGTTGTCTCTTGCTGTGCTGCTTATTCACACATCCCAGCTCGCTCCGTCTAGCTGCCTGGGTACTGATGCCAGGGAAGCTGAAACACTGCAGGCTCCGCAAGCCCACCCAGACCATAGGCTCCAAAGTGCATGCTGCTGCCTCTTCCTCTGAAATTAATATCTCAGCTCGCTAAATTAAAGCAAGCAGGGTTTCACCCAGGCATGTTGTGATCACACCTCCAACTTGCAATATAGACTTACCATGTAAACTGCTAAGCAAGGTACGGTGCTCTCCCAGCAGGAGAAGACAATGCCTGCCCAAAATGAAAAGGGTGGGAGAGTGGGAACTCAGAACCTTTCTCCAAACAGCCCTGGGGCACCTGCCCACACAGCACAGGAGACCCAGCACACAGAGAGAAGGCTACATGAAGAAAGATGTTTCCCACCTTGAGAGCACTGAAGTCAGAGGCATAGAATGTGCTTTATAGATGAGGCAGAAGCCACCACAGCTGAGCAAGGTGGGGCAGGGAGGTGGAGCACAGAGCAGGCCGGCGGTAGGGCTGAGCCCTGACTTGCAAGCTGCAGAGGAGGTTGTCCCTGTGCATCGCAACAAAACGGCATATTTTAGCATTTTTGTGCATCTGTGCAGAGCTCAGTGTTTGCAGGTGGGTCGTTTCTTCTGCCCAGCCCCTTGCTGCGCTTCTGCTGAATGCTCTTCAACGCAGCTTTGTCTGCGCCAAACGCACTCCTGAGGCTGTTGGGATTTTATTCTTTGCTTCTAAATCAGTAGACTTGTTACCATCTTTTAAAAGTGTGAATAGCTGCAACAGAAGCCATCAATTAGCACAAGCAAACAGGGCCAAAGTCCTTCCTTCCTCCTCCCCCACAGCATATTGTGAGGAGAGCTGTGCTCTTCTACTTCGGAGGCTGCTGGAGAGGCTCTGAAGTTGAGCGGTCCCACTGCCGCCTTTGCATCTGCTCTAGGACGGACAGTACACTTAGTGCGAGGGAAGCAGGATGGGCTTTCGGCACTGGCACCGAGACAATGGGAGCGAGACCAGCTCAACAGCAGCAGCAGAGGAAGGCAATTTTTTATCCCTTTCTGTTCCAGAGAGCCTTCCAGGGCTAAGGGAGGTTGCCAGAGGTTGCCTTTTTTTTTTTTTCAAGCACGTTCCCCCTTCCCAGTATTCAAGAAGCTATGGAGGGAAGCCCCTCCAGCAGCTTTGCTTAATTACTCTGTTTTATGGAGAGGCTAGAAAAGCCTCTCTGCTGAATAGTTTGCAAACCGGACTGTGCATGCCAGAAGATTTCTGTTGATTAGACGATGCAGAGTATTAATTAGAATATAGATTATGTACAGGGACTTTACCATAAGTTTGCTGCCATTTGGTCTGGGCATGTACATTTCTTGCCACATTGCTTTTTCTCCCAGAAAAGCAGCCTTGTGGAGCCAACCCGGTTCTTAGCACAGTTCCCATCCAGCAAGGGGGAGGCTGATTGCATTCCCACTAGTGTGTGAGAGCGCTAGTCCTTACCAGCCTTGTGAAGGATGCTGAGAATTGCAGTGGCAACCACCAAACCCCACAGAGATTGTGGGTGAGCCCCACCCCACCTGCCCGGCCCCACAGCCAGTGCCACCACGCTGCAGTCAGACACAGGTCACCAGCCAAAGCAGATATGGGAAATGTGGTTGACAGGCCACCAGTTTAGGTGCCAGAATACACTTGGCACGGGCTGCCCATAGTCCCTTTTCAAGCCACACCAAATGCAATCTCCAGGGCAGGAGAGTTGTTCCAGCCACTGATCACTTTGTATTTGCTGGGACCCTGGGGTTTGCATCTCCAACCCTCTTGGGCCATATTTGGAGTGGCTCTTTCCAGGTGCTGAAGGACATCTTGGATACCGTTACTACTGAAAAAAACATAATAATTTTTCAGACCACAGGGCAGATCAATGACCTGTGACACATGCTGCTCTTGCCAACAGCCACAGGTTCTTGAGAACAAGGTACGAGAATCCCATTTGGACAGTTTGGGAAACATGTGGCCCACTGGAAACATCTTTTCCCAACCTTTAGTTGGCTTGCTTCCTAAAGCATGATTTATAGCTTATTGTCCATATAAATATGGTTTGTTTCCTAGATTCTGTAACCAGTATATGCTTTTCCAAGGACAGGTACCTTGTGGCACAGAGATCCAATGGTATATTATCCATGCTGGGAGAAAATTTTCTAGTGCTGATCATGTGTCAGTAAATAGAAATTACAGTCTTGTGGAGAGTGAGCAGAAGCACAGGCTTATCTCTGCTGGGCTATTCACTTCCTTATATACCTCTAATATGCCCTTCTTCCTTATCCTATTTCTAAATTAAACAGTCATTCTGTTTTTCACATCTCTCATTATATATAGAGGTCTTTCCATATGTCTAACATTTGTTTGAGTCTCAATACATCAGACCATGTAACATGCTGATTCACAGAAATCTCACGTTCTGCAATGACCCAGCCTTTGAAATCTGCCTGCATTTTTTAAAATCTGGATCAGATTTTGACGTATCAAATGCTATCTGACCAGAGATTGCTAGTATTGCTTTCAAATCATATTTGACCTCAAGCTTTCACATTTGGTTCAAATTCAAGATTATTATAAACAGCAACTTTGTTCAGCTCTTTAAAAGTCGGATAAACACTGATGTGTTTGCAGCTTAGAAACATCATGCCATTTCCCTGGATCACAGTTCGTTTAAAAGCAGGCAAACTGGCCATTGCCCTTTCCAAAATACCACCTTCATATCTGAGAGCTGCTCTGCCTTCAGATGTTTCCAAAGCCACTTCAGATGTCACACTTCTGCAGTGCAAAGTGGTTGCCGTGTGGTGTTAGAAGAGCTATTGGCAGCCCCTCACTAGGTAGCATGGGAGATGCTAAGGTGGGCAGGCAAAATGGCATCTGTCTGGCTTGGTGTTTGCAACTGGAGATACTCAAAAGCTGCCTGGTCCTGGGCAACGTGCTCTAGGTGGCCCTGCCCCTTCCAATTTCAAGCCCTTTGTGATCTCTGACTCTGTTGTAACACATCAGCCTCCTGCACTTGGCTGGCCACAGCAACTTAATCATTGACTGGTGCTGTAGAGCCATGCATGATGTAGAGCCGGCGTGGGTCTACAGAACAAGTTCCCCGCAGGGAGGAGAGCTGTGGCCTGGGCCCTGCTGTGGGCTCAGGCTCTGCCCCAGACGCACCCCTGCAGGGCTGATGGGATAGCCAATCCCCCTCGGGACCAGGGAAAGCACCTCCTATCCCACAGGATTTACTGTAGGTCTGCACATCTGGGCCAGAAGGAAACAACACGTCACATCCTCAACTGCAAAACCGCTGTTGCTGAGCCTGACACATTTCAGAGTTATATACAGGTGAAAAAGTTGAACTGCTCTGAGTGTAGCTTTGACTGGGTCCACACATACTGTGGTGCCATGGTCAGACATGATCTCCCTTTACTTCTAACGTTAACCCTGAGGGGTTAGAATGGGCCTCACTTCACCAAGGTTGCACATTCATCACTCTCTGTTTTCTGTGACTCCAATGTTCAGATCAGCATATGACAAAAATTATCCAGACCTAGGAGGTTTCCCATGTCCTAGTTGTCCAGGTACTCTGCACTGTAACCCACCCTGACTTTCATGCAGCCTGGATGTAAAAATTCCTTGTATCATTTCATCCCCTTGAGAGCCTCTACCTGTTGGTTCCTTTTACATTTCACACACCAGTGGACTTATTTCCCACTTGTCTTGGCACTGCACCCTGCTCATACTGATTACCTCCATCTTTTTCACATACCAGTCCACTAGCACCATCGTAGAAACTCATTTGCTCTTCTAGAAAAAAGAATTGTCTATTGATTAAAATACATTGCATTCACTTTTTCTGGCCACAGATTGCCACAGTCACTGGCCTACGTTCATCTTGATGTTCTGGCAACTGATTTGTATGGTATTGAAAAGTTTTGGTCTCTTTTCTGAGGGGCTGATCATTGAGCTCTAACACAAAGCTCTGGTTCAACACCATCCCTTTGCTGTTTTTAAACAGGACTAGGACTAGAGGGAATGATTCAGTGCTCGGGACACCAAGAGGCTACACAAGGGACTGTGCTGCAATCACTTTTCTGGCACCGACTTCCCACAAGGCTTGGAATAGTCACTTGATCTTTTTGGCTCTGAGTGCCCCAGAAAGGGCTTGGCAGCACAGTTCCACCACCAAAACACAATTACAGTCCATTGCAGCAGGCGACAACTTTTCCTTGGACTTCCTTAAAAAAAACCCTGTTCCCCAAGTGTAATGACCTAATCCACAGAAGGAATGTTTTACCCCTCCAGATGCAGCCCCCATTATGCTTCGATCAGCATAGGTACCATGAGGAGGCACACAAACTATTTCAAACCTTTTCTACTGCTGTTGCTTGCCAGGTTTGCATGGAGAAGTTTTGCTGGCGTAGCCTGGGCCAATGCATCTCCGAACCTTATGTACGAGGGACAATAGGCAATCCAGGCCTCACAGACTATTTAAGAATAAACTCCAGACTGTGAGCTGCTCAGACATCTTGGTTGTCGACTGCATATAGGTGCCATCCTAAAACTGTGAAACTGAATACCCTTAATTTAAAAATTCATGCCCAGATCTGTGCTTTGCCCTTCATCCTTGCATTTACAGAAGGCTAAATCGAGATCCCAGATTTTACATCCAAACGCTGAAATGTTCACAATTCAGGCTCCTGCGAAGGCTTACAGACAAGCACATTTTAAAACTGCATTGTGTAAACTGTTTATGTGCTGAAGAAAAGCCAGGGATTTTGCTAATGACAAAGAAATCGTTCTCTTCTCTGATAACCGAAAGAATTCCTCTAACGACAATAAACCCCCTCTTCCACAAATTTGCTTTGGGTAGATGGCAAGATTAAAGAACAACCAGCCCAGCTATGATTTTTCAGATTGCATAAGTACCTTGAAAAGATGTTCATTATCTAAAGTGACGCCTCTTCCCTAATTGCAGTGCCACTATTATGCGAGATTAATTTTTTTTTTTTCCAAACCCTTGTAGACAGTAAAACCACATTTTAGCCTCAGGAGCGAGCCTAGCTTGGAGAGGTACTGCTTGCTAACGGAGATGGGGGCAGGTGTGGGACCCCCCCCCGATGGCTGCCTGTGCCGTGCTGCGAGGACTGCTCTGCTCCTGTCCTCGCCTCACCCCGCCACATCCAATCTGCTGCCCCAAATCGCAAATGGGAATAAAAAGAAGCGCAAAACCCTCGACTGGGAGGCGGTTGCAGAAAAAACTGAGGCTGACACTGAAAACCAACATCTCTGACAACTTGCACACACCAAAAAACGTTTGTTTGTTTGCTTCGGCTCCCGCTCCTCCTGTTCATTCAGCCCCTGGTGTCGTGCCAGGGCCTGGCCACATGTCCTGTCCCGGTGGGATAAGGCACTCCGCTGGAGGGGAGCAGCCGTGGCTCCCGATCGCCGTCAGCCAGGCGATGCGATAGTTCATGGGCTGGGAAAAACTGGGAGGTTTGCCGACACCGTGAGGATTTAGGCACAAGGGAGGCTGACAGCATCCCTGCCCAGCCACCGAGGCAGGCAGGGGCACAGCCTGTCTGCACGGAGGCTTTTCTTCCTGTACGGATAAAGGTGGAAACAAAGCTTCTTTCATGCCCGGGTGCATCGGGCGGAATTAGTCTCTGGGCCAAAAGGGCATCCATCAAATTGCTGTGAGCAGGATGGCTGCAGCACCCCAGGGCCGCTCTCATCATCTGGGGACAGTACATGGCAAAGGCAAAGTTTGCACTGAGCCCCCCAAAAGCATTTGTGCCTGCCCTTATCCAGGCTTCTGGCTGCCACTAGCATCACTGAACTGGCTGTCTGGTGTCCCACAATTCACCCACATTTGCAAGCTGCCATCAGTTTATAAAAGGGGCTCTGGAAAGAGTCTGTAGCCCCTTTTTACTAACTTTCACAGCATCAGTGTTAATGGGGCAGTAATTTTTAGAATTTCAGTTTCTCTTTGAAATACTGAAGCATTAACATATGCATCCATACACACACTTGAAATTTCTGGGAACTCCATAAACTTTGTAATTTTAATCCTATTATATGGTTTCTATTTAATTGGTTGCTAGTGAGAGATGAAAATTTCACAGATCATCTAAAGGAATGAGTATTGTTAATCAGCTCATTTAGCTAGGGAAAAGGATATGTGTCCGCTCCCTAAACCGGCATTTCACAGCGCTGCGTGGGTTCTTGTTACTGCAGGAGTCAGATACCCCTCAATAAAAATGCTGAAAATTAATCCAAAGCTGAAACAGTGACATGATTGTATTCCCATTACATTCCACTTAAATGCATATGTTTACAATATCCTTTAATAATAATTATTATTAAACATAGTAAAATACTTCCAAACTTGGCTCATGGCATCGTTGTACTTCTAGTGGAAAAAAAATTATCTGAAGCCCTGTCAATATGCCACTTCCTCCTCCCCCATCTTTTAACAGAAGCAGCCTCCAGTGAAATAATCCAAGCTGTGTTCAAGAAGTTGGCAAGTGGGTCCAATTAAATGTGGTTTTAGTGTATTCTGGCATTTGCATATCTAGTTTGCCAAGAAGTAATGTTTTAGGAAAAAAAAAACCACACCATAAAAAAAACACACAAAAAAACCCTGCATTGGTCCAGACAGAGAGTGGATGGTGTGATGCATCAATGAACTTTGTCCCACGAATCACAGTAGTTTAGATGAATAAATAAATAAATGTTTTTTGTCTCAACTGTTCCCCCTTTTTTGTTGACAGGCTTTACAATAACCTGAATGTTCTATAAAAGAAAACATACAGAGGGAATATTAGAAAATTAATGCAGCAATAGAAAAACCAGCTTTAATATTTAGTGAATCATTTAAAAACTTAAATCACAATGACCTTTATTTGATGGAAATATTTAATGCCTTAGCGGAGCCGTTCTCCAGCTAAACAGTGATTAAATAAAGCAGTCCATCAAAACAGCGCCTGTTCTCCAGGACGGCGAACTGAAGAGTCAATCGTTGTTTGAGAACAATCGTTCACCGCTGCTGGAAAGGGTGCCTTGTTTTTTGTGGCTCCTTCCCCTCCCCTTACTAGAATAACTACAGGCACCTTTCCGGTACACCAGTCCCCACTTTTTCCCTCTGTCAGTGGATTATGTGCAGACCCATGGGAGTGGGAGCTCTAATGTCCCAGTGGCCCCCCAGGCCCCACCTTTGTCGCTATCTGTAGGACAGCATTGAGGGGCTACAGGTGCAATCCCTCACCTTATTCCCCCCTCCAGCCCAGAGCAAAACTTTGGCAGAGGAAGGATATTTGGGGAAAAACCCCACCCCAAAATCCTTGCAAACCCTAATCCTCCACAAGGCTAAGCATAAAATCATGTTTAATGTATACTGGCCAGTCCTTTCACTCATTTATTCCATAGCCAGGACAACCTTGCTACAAAGCAAGGAGAGTTAATTAATAAAACGAGGCAGCGTGGGGTTATATGGAATCTTTAAAGCCTTTATCAGTTTGCCAGTCCATTAGCGGGGCTGCATTCTCCACAAACTCCCTGCTCCAATATGTGCAGCAGAGCAGTTAATTTCTTTTGGACTCAGTCTATGGCACCAAGCTGGTTTTTTTTTTTTTTTCCGTCTTTATCCAAACAAACTATTAAATAATCAACAAATAAGAATATTTAACCCAAAATAATGAGAGGAATGATCATTCGCCTAAAAACTATAAATTAAAGCTATCCAGTCACAAAAGAAAGTTGAGTCATCCATTAAGCAACAAAGGAGAAGGAAAAAATAGATCGCACTCGGATGTTTTTGTTGTGTTGGTTGCCTCACAAATGTGCCCAAGCCAAGGCCCCAGGAGGACGGACAGCTAAAGACTGAAATTGCTCCGAGACCATCACCAGGCAAGAGCTTCCAAAATATTAGAGTATGTCCCAAAACCCAAAAGATGAGATCTGCTGCGTCTCTCTCTCTGCCCAGGGTGTAGGGTAGGACCTGGAGTTTGGAGCTGGCTGTGGAGGGGGAGCTTTTGTGCAGGAGCAGCACACGGCCTGGAGAAACGCTCCATGTGGCTACGGTATGGGAAAGCCCAGCTGCACTGAGGGTCAAAACACCCAGCACTGATGCCGCAGCATCTCCATCTTTCACCAAAGGGCTGGGGAGGATGGTGATGAAGGGACTTCCCTGCATTGCTGCCACCCTGTGGGGCCGGGAGCACTTCCCTCTCCTTCCCCATGCGGAGAGCGGTGGAACCATGGAGCTGCCACTAGCCTCTGTCCTGACTTGCCTCGCCATGCTGACCCCTGTCCTGTGCGGCTGCTGCAGGCTCAGGAAGCAGCAGGGCTTTCCATAGGGCTGTGATGAAAGCGAACTCCAATTTTAGGAGCAAACTCCCCTCTCTGTTCCCTCATTCTCCTCACTACCCCCCACCAGTCAAGCAGAAGAGCCACGATTGAAAATGGGGGGGGAGATTTTGCAGTGATTTCCAACCCCCCAGCTGTACTTCTCAGAGTATTTGTCTTGTGGATGCTGTGCTAACAAGATGCTTGACAGGCACCAGGCTGTGTGCTCACAGCCACGCTGCCGACTGCCGAAATTCACAGCCCGCTTCCACTCAGCAAAACGGGCAAAAGCCTCCTTTGTGGCATGTGCCCGGGATGGCAAATGGCCTAGGGAAAATGAGACTGGGGATGTGGGAAGGAAACAGGTCAATCGCAGGAGTATCCACATAACCTGGAAAAATGCTACAGCTGAAGTCACTAGCCCTTTCTTAGTTTTCTAAATAAATAATAGAGACACAAACCAGGGTTTCCAGCAAGTGCCCACTAAAGACCAGCAAGCATCTCAGAAGGATTTGTGATGAAACAAACACTTCCATAATTAGCTTAATTTCTGCCCAGAACCCAGGGATGAACTTTTATTTAACCATACTCCTCCGGTGTTCTCCAGAGGACTTGAAAATTGTTTTCTCTTAGCAACAAATAACTCTGGGAAAACGCATTCAGATTGGATCTGCCGACAGCAGAAAGGCATGGAGCCAAGCCTAACATCAGGCAGCAAACATGGTGTACAAAGGGGCTGGAGAGGTAGCACAGAAGATGTGATGAAAACACTCTGAAATATCAAACCTTCATCCTTCTTCAATAAGCTCTGGCTTTGAATGAGCCACATCATTTACCAAGCAGTATTGGCCATGGACTCACCATCCCCAATGGCCTCAGTAGGAGGGCAGGACAAAGCCACAGACCTCTGCTCCATGGATGGGGCATTGACACAACAATGAGACTTCAAGTGTGGGCTTGAAAACTGTAATTCTGACATCTGTAAAGTTACGAGGAAGACACTTTCCTGTCTTTGCTCAAAATAAAAAAAAGAAGGAGGCTTTGAGATGAGTGAAAAATGTTTTATCCTCCAGGACTGCACTAGGAGTGGGGCTCCCAGTCTTGCCATGGTATATTGCTTCCTTCCTAAGAGTCAGCATGAAATAAAAGGAAAAAACTTCATAATGCTTTTGTCCTTAATAAGAATCAAAGTGGTGTAGAAAAGAGACTTTATACCTCCCATTCCCATAGCCTGATTAATGTGCTCTGTCTTTCCACATGTGCTTTCCCTTAAACCTCATTTTTCTGTAATTTCCTTCATTCTTTTAACAATGTGCTTATCCCTCTTCTAAAAAAAAAAAAAAAAAAGAAAAACCCATTCTTTACAGCTGTTCCCTGTCTTCTCACCACAGTCCAAAGCATGGGCTCCTTTTCCTTCTTCTAAATAAAAGGAGGTAGGTTTCAAAAGGTGACCATCAATAATAATTTTTAGCAATACATGCTAAAGTGATGTCTTTGTAAATAATTTTTTTCTGCTCCAGACATATTCATACCCTGTTCTGGAAGTAACAATAGCTTCCCAGAGGAGGTGGGTATTCCCAAAAGCAAAATTTTGCCTGCCATAAGTACACGCAGTGTTAGACTGAAAGAATCCAGCTCAGCCATGAACAACTATAGGGCCTATCAAAGGCTCTTGTTGGAAAAAATCCCAACACACTAAATGGTCGTGCTTTCATGAGGGGCAGCCCTGAACCTGGAGTGTCAAACTAAAATAGGAGGCTAACATTAGGATGAGTGCTAGTCATCTACTCACTGTCTTGAGTGACTCGTATGTAGCTCATGTCAGGTAGGTCCCAAAAATTAACATCTCTGCTCATCCTGACGCTCATATTTCACGAAGAAAGACTGAGAGATCAGACCCTTACATTTGTCATACTTTTCTTTTTTAAATAGCATTGCAATACAGCACTCAGGTATCCAGCTTCAGAGCGTCCAGCAGCATTGTTAGTTCAGAGCATTTTAAAATCAGTTTATACCACTGAGTACTTCTAAGAATTCCATGTCCATTGGTGCAGGGCAGGCAGAGAGCACTTGCATGTCCATCCTCTGCTGAGAAAGGGTGAGCACAATTGTTTTAATGCCTTATTTGAATCCACGTTATCCAACGTCTTTCCAGAAGCAACACTTCAGGCATTTTCAATCCCTCCGGCAGAAGCATGCCTACAAACCTGCTGGTGCTTGGGGAATGAAGGTACAATTTGCCACAAGAAGCTGACCTCCAGCAGGCTTGCTGGCGAGAGTTGGGAACCGCCTGACAGCCCCGGTGTTTGCCTTGTGCCCTCACCCTGACACAACACCCTCAGGCTGGGAGGTGAACATGGCTCTGCTGTATTTTCTCTGCTCAGCAGAAATCCAGCCTTTTCCTGCGTGCTGCAAGCTTCATGTTACATATTCGAGAAGATAAAAGAGCACATTAAAATTTGCACTCATTGAAAAAAAAAAAAAAGGAAAGAAAAAAGCTTAATCTCTCATTTTTAACTACTGGCTAAGGGCATGAAAGGTTTCCTAATTGAGATTTTAAAATTCACAGGTTTCTTGATCCAGATTTAGCCTAAGAATAACAAATTTCCTAAGTCAAGTACTGCTATATACCACTTTTTTTCCTCATTTTTTTGGAAGTTTTCTCTTTGTGAGACTTTTCCAATCATTAATGAAAAAAAAATAATTTATGTTTATCACACTGAATTGGCCAAAACACAATTTTGTGTTCCTCTCGTGCTTCGGGAGCTTTTCCTTTTAAGTTTTGAGTCGCAGTCTTGAGAAAATCTCAGAAGTATGTTTCTATGAGTTACCCAACACTTGGAGAGGTACATTGGTCCCTCTGTCAACAGGGAGCCCAGTGTTCACATGTTCATTAACTTATATCCTCCTAATTAATACAGAGATGTACAACTCTTCATTTCTCCAAAAATTAAGAATTGCCTAGTTAGTCTCAGTTTCTTAAGACACAGGTCTTTCTTAAAAATCACTCAGCCCTCTGAGAATAATGAAATACTGGTATTTATAGTGTTTTCAAGCTGTCATCTATTTAAGCCTGAAAATAATCCACGAATAGAAATCATATTTCGGATAGACGGTGCCAGTCAAACCACTTTAAAAAGAGAGAGCAAGCTACAGAAAACTAAGACCTGGTAGCTATAGTCTATGAAGACAGAGTATGTTTCATTAAGATTTTAACTATATTTTTTAACTTGGTATGAATTTCCAAAATTATCTCGACACGAATCCTCACTAAGTGTGAATACGTGGCAAACGTAGTTGAAAATAAATTATATCTTGTGTGATAAACCTCTATCAGTTTCAAGGGGTTGTATTTATAGATAAAGTACATTTTTAAAATTGTAAAAAAATCGTAAGATGTATATTGGGAATACATCCAAAAGTTTATAAAAAGTAGCTTTAATGCTAAAATTGAAGACAATTTGACAAAAGCATAAAATATAGCATTGAGAGCAGTTTTTATTTTCTTAATAGATGTAAATAAGACTTAACCAAACTGTATTTTTGGAAGGTTGTGAAAGAAATATTTAAATCCCTATCTAGATTTACATCCAGATACAGAGTATACCATGCCATGGAGCTGTTTTGAGACAGTTAAGCCTTTTAATATATCTCCTGTAGTACTGAGGCAGTAACATATTGCTTTACCACTTAAATCCTTTCAGAAGTCATGATGTACATGTAACTTGCTCTCTAAATATTTTACTAATTTAAAGCTGGGTTTCCTGGACTGGGTTGTTACGGCTGGGGATGTGCTGTGTAAATCCCGATCTGGCATATTCTGGACGGGGCATAAAAAAATCCTCCTTGGTGCTCAGATTAGCGCTGATAACTGAAGGAATCACAAGCCATAGGTTGCACAAGACCACGTCACATTGGCTGCTACACATGAACGCTAAACACATCTTATAAAGATCTTTAAGGAATTACTGAGGCTATGATTTCGATGCACACCTAAATAAAAATTAGCAAGTTATTTTTGATTGCTTCCCCACATGCACACACATATGTTCGTACACAATATGAATTTTAAAGCACAACACTGAGTCTAAGAAATACCAAACGTTGCAAACTAAAATGCCCTAAAAAATATTCACCAGCTGTATTTTGCGTTCAATCATTTACTTGTTTCCTGCAATCCCAAAAATACACAGTCACATGTTAATTTCAGTTTCAAGGCTAGACTGCATACCTTCTCTCTTTGCAGCCCCAAGCAAACGCATGTTAAAGCCAGGCTGTAAAGTCTCAAAAAGAAAGAAAATTTGGTCCCATGGTAACAGCCCCAGTACAGGAGAGGCATGAAGTCTGTCCCAGCAAGGGGAGTGTTTTGCACAGGGTTGAGCACTCGTGCCCCCCCTGCTACAAATGGCTGATGTTAAGGAGTTACCAAGAATGAACTGTGTATATTCTGCACGAAGACGACGGTGTATTAGTGGAGCGACCGCCTTCTAAGGAAAAAAAGCCCGAACGCAAGAAACTAAATTAAAGCAAAATGAACCTGAAGACTATAAGCAGGCGACTTTAAAAAGTTCTGTTGGTCAAAAAAATGAATTAACGGAGAAGTTCCAACGTACGAGAAACACTCCACCTCAAACACGGATTATTTCTGAAAACAAAAATATGTTTGGCTTTTTTTTTTTTTTTTTTGGTAACCATTTGTGTCACTGGAAACCTCTGCAGCATTTGCCGTCACTGTCAGAGTTCAGCCTGTGCCACCTTTGGCTTTCCTGGTGCCTGGCCATGCAGAAGGTTCACCCCTCTCTTGCTACGGCAGAGCTGGGTAAGCTGCAGGTTGTTTGCACCAAGAGCGTTTCAATTTGACAATCGGTTAAAAGTAATACTTCTTTTTTAGCTTATGAGAATAAAATGGATAATCTTTCCAAAAAGGACATAATCTCTCATCACTAAGACCTATTAACAGATTTAGGTGAATTTTATCACAGTAGCAGGAACTGCTGACTGTATGTTTTAAAGAGCAGGACTCTTCCTCCTCTGTCTGTCCACATTTGCCGGCAAAAGGGAACATTTCCACCTTCTGTCCAAAAGCATTTGTACAAATAAAGGACCAAGTCCTCTCTTACCATGTAGAAAATACTTTTTACTACCAAACTCTCTTCATTTGATGACATGATGAAAATATAAAGGAAGTCAACAAAAATTTCACAAGGACTCCTGACCTAGAATATTTTGAAAGAGCCCAGAAGACTGGTGCATGTTTTGTTAAAAAAAAAAAAATACAGCAGTTCTGTTCAAATTCACGTTTACCATGCCAGTAAAAAAACCTTAATGCTTTGGTTGGATTTCTTTAATAAAAGACCATGCTTTGCAGATATATTTCAGTTCGTAAAACACGTGGACAAATAGTGTTAATAACACGTAAGTTTGAGAACCTGGCCACGGAGAACTACATAACAACAGTTATTCTAACAGTTTTCTAATTTTAGTGTATTTTTGCAGGGTTGAAACACAGTACACCTTCATTCTAAAGGAATCTGCATTGCTTCAAAGTGAGGGAAGGGAGCTGGTAATTTTTTCCCCTTCCAAGTTTGCCTCAGCCACAAATCGCTGCCGTGTCGCCGGTCGTAAAACAGAGGGCTCAAGGTTTCATTTCTGAGTAGGATGCATTTTCAAAGTTGTATACAAGAAATCCATTAAAAAGTTAAAATATTTGATTATTGTAGATTTAACTGGGGGGGAGGCAGTCAGTCCATCTCCAACAAATCACTTGATCCATTATCCGTAGAAGTAAAGCTGAGTTCTGCTGTTGCAGGGAGAGAAAACAGTGGTGCCCTGCTCGAGCAGGTGAGCCAGCACGGTTGCTGCGGTGGGCTAACACAGGGGTAAAGGGGAATCTGCATCTCTGCAAATTAATTTTAAAATTTTATTGAGGCTTCCAACAAGGTGATGCAAGTTTTGAGGAATATACTGGTTTCATTCAGGGTCAACAGAAGTACATGGCATTGTTTGGCACTTGCTTTTACCCTAAAGGCAGGAGAGCAGGAGAAACAATGAGCATCCCTTCCCTTCCTCGGCCAGAAAGTTTTGTTTTAAACTCCTACCAATTTCTTCAAATTACACCTAAAACACAAATATCTCAGTTAAGTAGATGGTCTATAGAATGCTGTGCCTATTTCAAAAGTCTCTATTACACCAACTCCCTAAGCTTGAGTTTAGACAAAACACAAAATTAAGAGAATATTAAGCTGTGGTTAAAAAAAAATAGTCAAATTACACACTTAGCATGTTCTCTGTGAGTCTTGGGCTAGAAGTACTCACAGTTAAAAAGTGACAACTATCACCAGTCAGAGAAAGTCGTCTGAACCCGTGAAGTTTATAGCGCACAGTTTCCCTTCCCGCACCTTGCCTTCAACCATCATGGCAACATGGATGGTGAGGATTTTGTTACCACAGTATCCTCAAGCCGAATAAAATGCTCACTCATGCTTCATTACTTAGGGACTGCATTTAAAAAAAAAAAAAAAAGGAAAAAGTTATAGCTATTTAGATATGTCGGTACATTAAACCTTATGGAGAGAAGCAACATACAGGAGTATGTTTCATCTTTTAATACAAGAAACACTTTGACAGCCACAAGCCTGTGCTGCACACATATAAATCATCTCTAGATAAACTCCAAAGTATAAAGAATATTTTGAACTATTTTGTCATTGATGGCTAAGTTACGTTTCCTGTTCCCTT
This sequence comes from Pseudotriccus pelzelni, assembly GCA_035584735.1. Classification (NCBI taxonomy): domain Eukaryota; kingdom Metazoa; phylum Chordata; class Aves; order Passeriformes; family Tyrannidae; genus Pseudotriccus; species Pseudotriccus pelzelni. The sequence continues at coordinate 37,837,975 of JAWMRA010000113.1, forward strand.
CTAAAGAAGGACTACTTCTAAATTGAGTTTTATTTGGGAATCCACAATCCTTGAAAATCTTAATGTTGGAGAACAAATGGTGAATCTGCCTGGAGCCACAGCCAAAGCTCATCAGCTGCACCGATTTCAGCACTGCAATATTAGCTGTCTTTCAGTCTTGACGACACTTTAAACTGTCTTAACTACACATAATATTCTACCATATGAAAGCCTACAGAAAAGGTCTGCTGCTAAACAAGAGAATTCTACGCAGCTGACGACGCTAACATTGACAAAACGAAATGTTTTCAGAATATCTGTAATAATTAAAAAAACCCCCACACCTCAAACACAGCAAAAGATGATTGAAAATTTTTATAAATAATAAAACAGTAAAAAAGATCGTTTTGGCTACATACAAATTACTGTTGATGTAGGAAGACAGCAGAATAGCTTAGGCACCGAGATTCACTTGATCCCTGCACAACTTCAGTTGTACCTGCACAGATGACAAACGTAATGAAATGTTCAAATCAAGGTATTTTCCCCTTTTCAGATTGGTCCTGCTGTCTCTGTTCCAGCCTTCTAATTTAGCTCTACTTTTGTATTCCCACAGGGCTCTGCAGTGCTGGTCTCATTCCTAGGATGGAGTGGCCTCAAACAAGAATTCTGGGTATATCCTGCAACAAGCATCTAAACCAGGTCTTTTTCAAAGGTTTCACTTGAGCTTCATTTTATTTGTTTTAAAGAAACGTGTAGAAGTCTCCCAATGGATTTAGGATTACTTCAGTTTTTATCTGTAGTCCAAACAGTTTTGATGTGTTACCGGTGGTTTGGACATTTTGACTGCCTACTGTAACACTGATGGCCAGTCAGTACCCGGCCAACGCTTCAGATTAAGTTGTTGCCTTTTGCTCTACTGTTCTGGTAGAGACCAATATATAAAAGAGCGAGCCCAAGAGAGCTCCTCAGAGTGAAATTAAGCCCAGAAAAGGAATTGTGCGCCTGCACAGATAGATGTTTGCATGGTAGCAAAATTTCTGGAATGGAATAGATTGCTTCTGCAAAAGTCTTTGGGGAAAGAAAAAAAAATTTTTTAAAAAATACCTCTACAGAATGATCGAGAGCTACACACAGAGAAACGCTTTCAAAACACGAGCATTTAATTTTTTTAAATGTTAAGTGAGATGTAAATATGTACGTTAGCAACAAAGTGCTCAAAAGCATACTGAAAACATATTCCATACACAGTTAGCAATAGAAGTCTGTACAAAAGTAATAAAGTTACACATTATAAAAAATACTCCATAACTATAATTTAAAAGAGGGAAAAAAGACAAGGGAATTGATTTCTCAGTTCATATAATTTATTGCAGTTAGCACACAGTTTAAAAATTCACCAACACACCAATAGTACAAAACTAAACAGCATTATAAGTTATTCCCTCCTCAGGAAAATAAAACATACTATGATTGTCAAAGCTAGATGTCAGTCTAAGTTTTAGAACAAAAGAAGAATGTGAAACTAAGGAAAGGAAAAAAGCAATCACTCACGAGGACCACAAAAAAATCCAAGAGAAAGTCCATTTTCCTCAGACACTGATTGTCTTCTCTAACTTAAGAAAAGAATGTAGTTTTAAAACCTAGAAACTATTCAAGTAACTAAAGATAACGCTCCAAGGCCATTTTCACAGCTTTTTTTTTGTTTTAAATGCCATTACAGCCAAATTAACACACATTTGACCAAATATTTCCAAAACAGTCCAGCAATACACAATGGAGTTTTCCATTCAGTATCTTAAGCACAAAAATAGGCTATGTTTACAGTAGTTAAGGCGATCAAATTTTAAACAAAAGCAGAGAAAAAAAAAAAAAGGAAAAAAAAAGGAAGAAACAGCAAACGTTTTCCATGCTACTCCCATAGACCTTATTTGTAAGTGCAAGACAGGAAAACAAACACTGTGCAAAATGCTTTTGACCTGCGTGTTGGTCATTAAAACCACACGTCAGGCTGCAGTCTCTGCTGCTTGGATACGCATAGTCCTTCCCCGGCCCCCCCCCGGCCCCCCCTGTCACTCAGGCCTGCCCAGGCCTTTCAGCCCGGGGCTTTTTTTGCCTTTTTTTTTTTTTTTTTTTTTTTTTTTCAGGCCACAGCCTCTTTTCAACGGGGGAGAAAAAAAAAAAAGAACGACCTATTGTGGTGGAGTGGTGCAGCAGGAATCCTACAAATGCTCATCTGGGGAAATGGACGCACCTCAGTTGGAGCTGGCGTGGGGTCTGTGCAATTAGAAGGGGTCTGGGGTTAGTAAATGCACACCGCACATGCAAATCTCGAAGCCTGGTTGTAAACATTCAATTTTTTTTTCCTTGTGAACATAGCTAAATCGGCGACTCGTAGCTTAAGTTCTTCTCAACTTAAGGACAGTGGGAAAATAAATTTAAATTAGATAAAATAAAAACAGTGCATTTCTCTTCTTCGTAACACTGGCATTTTCAACGGTGTCGGGTTTTTTTCCTAAGGAAATTAAATAATTTTCAACTCACTCGTTAAAGTTATACAATGCAAACAAAGACAAAAATATACTGAAAATCATGCATTTCTGTAGCGTTAATATTTACTTTTCAAGACTCAACTAAGAGCATCAACACAACCTGCCAAGTTCTTTGATACCTCCCCCCGGCCCATGTAATCAATTACAGTATACAATAACAGTAATTCACATTTTTTAAACACACAGTTCATCACTGCTGAAGCTGCAATATCCTTTTTCATCCCAAGCAAACCTTCACGTAAGACAGAGTCCCAGTGATCCCAGTGTACTCTCAGGGTTTTTGTTTTATGTTTTTTGTGTTGGTTTTTTTTGTGGTTTTTTTTGTAGGTTTTTTTTTTTTTTTTCCAGTGGGAACTGTCAGAAATCCAGAAGTTGCCATAATAAGTTTTAAGTCAACCGCTTGTTTAAAAATAGATAATCCAGCATTTCAGAAATTTTCCATTTGGGTCTAAAAGCATTCAGGTTTCCAACAGCTAGAAAGGACTCATGCAATTATAGAAATGTAAAGGAACTGACAAAATTGGGAGAGGATTTCTACATTCAGATTTTAAGAGGGAAAAAGATCAAGAGCTTAAAAAAATCGCAGTGTTTTAGGGAGAATAAAGCCACATCCAAATTTTTTGAATTGGAGATTCCTTAGAAGTAAAGTATCCGCTGGTTTCTATTCCGAAAAGGGGGAAAAATACGCTTCGCAGTTAGTTACTTTGTCGGATTACCTCTACAGTTCATTTTTATCGGAGTGCTAAATTAGTGAAATATTCATGCTGCCTTAAAGTGCAAAAACAAGCTAATAGCCAAACTTTCAGTTCAAGGAAACAAGATTGCTTTTAGACTGTACCACAACTATATAGATTTATATATATATTATTTATATATATAAAAATTTTATTTCCAAAGTTCTTGTGAGCTATCTTCTAAGGTCCAGTCTCTGACAGTAGGTAAGCTCAGTGCTTCGCTTTTGACAGACAATGAGTTCACCAACTCACAGTGAAACTTCCGAATGTGTCTGTAAAGGTCTCCGGACTGTGTGAACCTGCGTTCACACCACTTACAAGCATGAGGCTTCTCCCGCGTGTGAACCACTGCGTGGCGGCTCAGGTTGTGGGAGTACTGGAAGCTCTTTCCACACTGGGTGCAAGTGTAGGGCTTTTCACCTGAATGAGTCCTCTCATGACGTTTCAAGGTGTACATGCAAGAAAAAGTCTTACCACACAACGAGCAGGTCGGGACATTGACATCGGTAGCAGGCTTGCTGCGGATCCCGTCCTGCTCTCGAAAGTGCGTGCTTAAATGAATTTGCAGGATGTGGGGGCTAGGAAAGACCTTGTTGCAGAGAGGACACATGAAAATTTGGCCAGCGGGGCTAAGTATGTTTGACACGTAAGGGAGCAAGCTGCTGTCCATGTTTCCTTCCACCTGGACTCTCTCATTCTCTGGAGTTATCATTTCATCATCGCTTGCCTTGTCCTCTCTATCTAGCTCCCTCAAGACCGAATCTTCCCTCATCGGAGCCAGGTGGGCCGGCTCGTACTGTACCCTGTTATTAGTGCTCACACTTTCTTTCACAGTGCTATGTTCCATATCATAGTCATTAGTGCCAACATCACTCTCATCACAGGAAGCCTCTTTCTCCACCTTCACCTGAACCAGGCTGCTTCTAAGCATGTCCTGCGAAGAGAAATAAGAACTGTTCAAATTTTCAACTCCTGAAAGGCTGGACTTGACAGACAGGTCCAGCACGCAGTCAACATCTGCTGAATCCCTCACGGAGGTGACAGACCTCTGGGACAAAGACTCTGTTGAGCTGCAGGGGCTGGCTACTGTTTTTCCAGCTGCTGCTGTGTGCGTCTCTGCCTCTCCGCCAGTCTGGGGAATGCCTGCTGAGTCTGAGGGCAATCTCATCCACATGTTCCCAGGCTCAGCCGCCAAGTCCCTTTTGCTAGGCAGGATGTTCAATTTTTCATCTTCTCCGTCGTCTTCATCGCTGGGCAAGTCTCCTGGCATGTGGCTGCTGCCGTCGGAGAGGCTCTCCACTTTGTCTGAACAACTTGAGGCATCTTCCTCCTTTTTTGTACTGTCTGCCTCTGTGGTTGCTTTCTCTTTCAGCTTCTTTTTGCAGACTTTGACAATGTCATACATGTGGAGATAACTGGCAGCTGCTAGCACGTCTTCAATGGGCAAGTCTTTGAACTGGAGCTTTCCTTCGTACATGAATTCAAGCAGGAGAGCGAAAGCTGGGGCTGTAACAATGTCGCTGTTCAGATGAACAATGTCCCTTTTGTCCAGCTGGTCCTTGTAAAAGAGGTGGAAATACATGCTGCATGAAGCCAGAACAGCTCTGTGCGCTCGGAACTGGGCATCTCCTACCAGAACAGTGCAATCACAAAGAAAACCCTGATGTCTCTGCTCACTCAGACACTGTAGCAAATGTCTACTGTGGTCAGGAAACTCCATACTGTCTTCATAACCTATAAGCAACAAGATTTTTAAAAATTAAATGTAGGTCGGAATCACAGAACTTACGAACCCAAGTAATTCCACTCTAAAACTCTGTATTTATATAGCCAGAATTCTGGTACTGACACCACGCAAAGATTACTTAACATGCATGTACGATGGCAACTCTTTCCCCGACTTAACCCACCACAGTTATGATTTCCCTTCTGCGGTAAATAAGCCAGTCTATTAAGCGCAAAGGTACATCTGTAATTTTTTTAAAGTATCACTGCTGCTCATAGAATCTGTTCAACAGTTTTGTGGTTTTTTTTAGGGAACTTCCTCCAGATTGCATCCCTAGGAGAGCAGACCCAAAAAAAAAAATTTTTTTTAACACTAAGTTTGAGAGATCACAGAAGCGGAAGAAAAAAAAAAATCAGATAATCTACCTTCTTTTTAAAGTCAAACTGTAGTAAGAGGAGAGGTTCGCACATGAAGGAATCCTAAAACACCAAATCTGATGGTCTAACATTCATAAGCTACAAAAATTATTTACATGTGTCAACTTACATCAACAGCAAAAATAAAAGTTTTTAGAAATTTAGTTTTGTTCTTGTAGCAAGTACAGGTTTTTTAAAGGTTTTAGATCTTTTCCATACTGTACAATATAACATGAACATTTTTTTGCCAATATGCAGAATACACAAAAGAAAGCTAACAACCAAAATGCCAACGAACACCACTTTCCCTGTGCAGAAGGACAGAAATTTCCCTCCCCTCCCACACCAGGCAGTTTGCAGTACCAAGCTCAAAGGAAAAAAAAAAAAAAAAAGTCATTCAACGTGAGCGTGTGTGCATGTGTGCAGGTCTAAAATCAGTATCCCAAGTACTATTCTTAACCAAGTGCCTTTCTATTTGCCTTCTTTGATGATAAAGAAAATATAAACTTAAAAAAGAAGTAGAGAAGTCAAAACTCAAATGAAAAGTAAAATCTCTTAAAAACCTGTCTTAATCTATTCTTCTGTGATTGATAGCAATGGTCTCCCAAATCATCTAAGCAGATCGTGACTCTCCAGGCTGGCAGATATTAATGAAAAACCCCCATCCCTTGCAAAGCAAGACATACTAAAACTTACAACACAACCCCTACTATATTCTGTAAAATACCATTGCTAGAGTAAAGCACGAAGATTTACAATACAATCACTTTAAGTGCCCCACAGCCAACATCAATCCTAATCCTTAAGAGGGCTAAAAATAAAGATTGGAGGGCAGCTCACAAGGTAGCTGTGATCAAATTAGGAGGCTGAAAGGACAGAGAGGGACGAAGAAGGAAGCTTATAAACATCTGATCCAGCTGACTGTGGCCATATGGCAGCTGCTGCCCAGATAAAGAGATTAAGAATAGAGGAGTGCGATTACAGCTGTCTGGCCAATTCAGGCAGCTCAAATCTACAAGTTCTAAATTAGTCGCAAATACAAAAACTCCTTCAAATAATTATTGTTACGCTAAATAAAAGATTTCAAGCGCTACATGCAAGAAAGAAAAACCAGTCAAGCCATTCTCTCGGGTACAAAAGTTTTTAAACACATAACTGATTTCTATCTTTCAGAAGCACTACAGCTGTATGCTACTACGTTTCTGAGCTGCTGGATATTTAACCGTGAAGTTTAATGAAAGACTTGCCCACAAACAGATTTTAGCCAGAATGGTCCTTTTGTAAAAAAGCACACTTCTGTATATTTCACTAAAACCCCCATAAAGTCATTTACAAGATGCAAGACAAGAACATAAAGCAGAACTCTCTTTAAGCTTGCCACTAAATCCATTGCAGTTTTGGTCTCAGAAATGAAGAATAAACTTGCTCTCTCCTTTTTCCAAACCAAGACATTCTCACAATATGTATTAAAGTTAATGCTAACAATGTGCCCAAGAACTGATACTCTCCAACTGTAGCTCAAGCCTTTTGACTAAGTCCACTTATCTATTTAATACTCAATTTCATATATTACCTCTAAACTTGGTTAGAAAAGTAATGTGATTTTTTTTCTGAAATTCAATAAACAACACACCAAAACAGAAATATGCTGTATCTAATCTATTGCTACTCCTACCTTTAGTACACATAAACCTGATTAAGTCCTTTCCTCTGAGTCTTGCTGGCTCCAGGTCTGTTAGATCGGTGGAAAAAAAGCAGACTAGGAGAGACAGATGCAAAGTGGAGATGATGTTAGAGAGGAATGAGATACCTTCTCCACACACAGATCTGCACACACTAACTCCCTGTCTGTGTGTTAGAATAAAAGGCTGAGGGATGGCAGGCTGTCAGCTGCTCTGACATCATGTTCAGATGGAAATGCTACCTCCAGCTGTGCTCCTTTTAATGCCATATGCTACTCCTCTACACTCCTGCCACCAGCTTTTTCTTAGGAGAACTTTTCTCTTCTGTTAGTATAAACAAAATACTTCAAAGTCTCTTTTTTTCAAACTTTCTAACAGGGAGGAAAAAAAAAAAAAGAAAATCCTAAACATATGGGGCTCTGCTGTATGTGCAGCATAGCAACACTTCTGCCTTAGGTTGGAGGACCGTTTTACGTGCTGACAGCGTACCCCAGCCACGGGGTTACCCCAGAAATCCACACCGGCTCGGTTTTACTGAGCCCTGGGGTTACAAGCAGAAATTAACCGGACCCATTTATCACCTCACAGCTCCCCGCTCCGCCGCCGGTCCTTTCAGTTCCAGCGTTTAAGACAGCGCAAGTGACTCCGAGCACCAACTCGGGCTCCTCTGGAGCCGCGGAGCAGCTCCCCCGGCCGGGGCACTACTGCGAGAGCTCTGCTCGGCTCCCGCACCGCTCTCGCCCCGCGGAGGCCGGGGCTGGCCATCTCTGACCGCGGCGGACTCGGGACGTGGGTCCCCGGCCCCGCAGCCTGCGAGCGGCCCCCCCCGCCCGAGCGGGAGCCCCGAGCCCCGCCGGCCCCCCCCCCCCACGGTGACACTCACGCGTGTCCCAAGCGGGGCGGGCCAGCTGCCCGCTGCCAGGCGGGGACAGCCCGGCGCCCCCCGGGACGGGACGGGACGGGCAGGGAGGCGGCGGCGCGCACCAAGTTCCCCGCGGGCCCGGTCCCCTCTTCCCCGCCGGGCGGCGGCAACTTTTGGCCGGGGCTGTGTGTGTGCGCCCCTCCGGCCCCGACAGCCCCGTCCGGGGACCCGGTCCCGCTGGCAGCGCCGCCCCCACCCCGGGGCCGGGCCGTGGCCGGGCGCGCCGGCAGCCGCCCCGCGGGGAAGGAAGCAGCTGCCCGGCGCGCAGGAAAAGCCGCCCCAGGGTCACGGCGGCAACAAAAGAAAAGTAACCGAGAGCGGCGCCGGGGCGGCCGGTCCCGCCGCCCGGGGAGCGCTGCCCCCGCCCCTCCGCCCACCCCCCGCCGGACCCGCCGCCAACTCCGCCCGCCCCGCGGGGCCGCAGCGGCCCCGGCCCCGGGTGTGTGGGGATGGGGGCAGCGGGACTCACACTGCGCGGCGGCCCGAAGTCCCCGCGCTCCCGCCGCCGCCCGCCGGCTCCTCTTCGTTCACTTGCCGCTCCGGGATCGCGCCTCGCCCCCCGCCCGCCCCCCGCGCCCGCTGGCCGCCGCCCCCCCCCCGGGCTCCCCCCTGCCGGCGGCTGAGGAGCGAGCGGGGCAGCCGGCGGAGCGAAG
>JAWMRA010000113.1:37846787-37871503 GCA_035584735.1 Pseudotriccus pelzelni
CCCTCCCGCTCCCCACTTCGGACTCCGCTCTGACTGACAGCACGGCCCGCCCGCGCCGCCGCCGCCGCCAACCGCCGCCAGCGGCCGCCGCTGACTGACGGGCCGCCGCGGCCGCCCATTGGAGCAGGGCGGCCCGGGAAGGCCGGCGGCGCGGCCAATCGCGGCGCGCAGAGGGGCAGAGGGGGCGTGACCCGGCGGGGAGCCGAGGCGGAAGGGGGCGGGGCCGAGGAGAACCCGGGGGCGGGGCGCTCGCTGGGGCGGGGCTTGGGGCGGGGCGGTGTCGCGGGGGTGTCGCGGTGCATGGCGGGACGGCGCGGCCGCGGCAGGTGCGGCGCGGAGCGGGCGGCACCGAGAACGGGATCGGGATCGGGAATGGCCTGGCGGGACGCCGGGCCGGGCCGCCTCCAGTGTGCTCCTGTATCTCTCTCTGCTCGCCTGGGCGCTGCTGCGCTGCCTCGGGGCCGGTCGGGATGGAGAGTGTGGTATAAAGTAGTGAGACCATGCAGTCATTGGGAGCCAAGAGCATCCTTAGTGTATTGTGTATTGAACGTATGTATGTCTGTTGTATATCTGTACATGTGTATTGTGTGTGTATATAAGTGTATCGTATGTGTATGTATTGTGTGTATGTATATGTGATAGTGTATATTGCAATATTATCTCCAGACCCAAGAGACGTCACCTGCTCCTGCCAGGAACACACAGTTGACTAAGATAAGGAAACTTTTTGCCAGAATTTATTGAGTGATCTGTATCTAAGACAAACACAAATTGCTTGTGCCTGGTAGCCTTGCTGAAGTTGACTGTAGGAACATCTGGATTAACGCAAGTCACAAGGATGCTGATGGCTACTACTGCTGCTGCAGGACATAAAAAACCAGTTGCTTTGCGCTACCACATGTATGATTGGATAATTAGAAATGCGCACTAGTGGGTAATTAGGTGGTTCATGTCCTTCCCTTGTATAAACCCCCTAAAGAAAAATCTCTGGGGTGTGCCCAGTTTGGCTCAGGCACCTTATGTGGGGAAATAAATATTTACTTTTATAATTTTCATGGTTTGTGTCCCAGCCTCTCTTGGTTGGCACCAGCCAGCTGTGAATTCATAAAAATAGTGTGATGGGAACATGCTTCTCTCTCTTTTAATGAGCTGCTGTGCCCCCCTGAACTACAGCTTCCACCTCAAGCTCTGAGTTACTGTGGGTAACCTTTGTGCTTCCCACCGCGGCAGGGCATGTTACAAGGAGTTGTACCGGCAGGTTGGGGGGTGTGTGTGTGTGTGTGTGTGTGTATGCCCAGGTCTGTGCACTCCTGGGCAGCGCTGGGAAGGATGGTGCCTGAGGGGAAGCTGAGCTCTCCAGACCTCATCGTGGTTCACAGGCAGATTGAGGTCAACGGCTTTGGAGAATACTGTGGCTTAATGGTGTGTTAGGACAGGGCAGTGGAGGCCAGGTTTGAAGAGCTAAGGTCTTCCTTAGCAAAAGACTAATCCAAGGAGGTGGGTATTTCCCCATCTCCCCTTTGGATTCAGGTAAAGAGATAATACAGGGCAGTATTTTAAAGAAAACAAGGCTCAGCAACAGAGCCTCAGAGTTTGAAGAGAAAGAACTCAGTTATGTATTAATAACCAAAATTGATTGCCTAGATATAAAAGCTGAAGGCACGTACTTCGTCTCTTCAGTAATATGAAACTGTTATAAAGAAACATGCTGAATTCTAGCTGTGCCTAATTTATTTGACAGCACTGCTATGTATATCACACAGCAGCTAGCATCTAGGTGTCCATGTGCTTCAAGCATTACATACGTGCATATATGAAAATATAAAATATAGATATGTACAAAAGAAAACACTTCTCTCTATCCTTCAGTGAAGTGATTGCTCATGCAGACCTGGTTTGAGATTTTTTAATTATTAACTTTCAGTCCCTTTTAGACAGTGATACAATTCCATCTTCAAGGGTTTGGCTTTTTTTTCTCCATTGGCATCATATTCCATATTCCATTATACCTGGAACTCAACAGGGTTTTGTCCTTGTCTTCAGGATATACCACCTAGTGTGCTGACTCTTCATGTTTCCCAAATGTTTCCTCAGTGCTAATAATCACTTCATCTGAGAAAAATCACTACTCTATTCGCTGCTGCCTGTCATTTCTTGAACATCTTCCCTATAAGTACTAAACTACCTTTTCTTTCAATTGCAAAAGTAAATGTTTAAAGTGTTTTAATGGGAAATACTGTTGAACATAGTTCTGAAGTTTGGTCTGTTTGGGGTTTTTTAATCTAAAATGTACAAATAACTTACACAGTTATATATACTTGAACTGTCAGTGAATGTGCCTGAAATGATAACATTAACTGTGTTGTCCTAGATCTCTAAACTTCATCCTGCCTCATGCTTCCTAATATAAGCCATCTCACCAGCTGCTCGGGGTTGGTTAGTAAGACCTCAGTTTGTGAATACTTGCTTATACAAGTACAGCTTTACTGAAGGAAGCAGTTTAGTCATTATCATAATATAAAACTCTGTGAAAAATGAGGCTGCTTAATGTGAAGAAATTCAAAGAATTTATTTGCTAAAGATGACATTTAGCAAGTGGACTTTCTGAGGTCATTACAGACTTTTACTGGACCTGGAATTTAAAAATAAACTTTAAATAAAATTTAATGGGGCATAACTGTATATTCTGTTCATTTATTATTTCCTCGTCATAGACATGAACCTGCCTGCTTATGTTCTAAGATGTACTGAGAAAAATTTTACTGCCCCTCACCTAGTATTTACATTGCTGACTCCTAATTAAGTCAAGTTGTATTTTTCTTTTCCCTTCTATCATTTGGCATATGACCTTCAGCACATCACTTTGTCTTTTTTGCGTGTTCACACTAGTTCACCCTGGGGCTACAAGTTATTTCTTACTACAGTTATATTTAAGAGAATGATCTGCAATTACCACTTGTACAGCTATTATAATAAACCACTTTTTTTTCAATTTCTAAATAGGATACGGAGAGAGACAGAGAAAGTGAGTGTAGGTAACACTTAAGATTAAAAATCTTTTTTGGCAGTGAGTCAGACTTCATTGATTTAAACCTGGAACTGTTGACATTTGTCTGTGATTTTTTTAATGTGAGAGGAACTCTAATTTTTTTAAGAGAGTACTTAGAGAGGTTTAAAGACTTTGCATTATTTTGAATATAGAAACAAGATGATAGAAAAGTGAATTAAGAAAAAAACCAACAGAGGCGAAAACTCACAAATACCCAACAGTCCAGTTGATCCTCTATTAGAAAAAATAATATAAAACGGGTGTTTCTTTGGAAGGGATGGTGAAGCCCTGTTGTAAAGGGACATAAACATCTGGCAGTACACCTGGTCTCTACACATATTTATAAATCACCTCAGGCATCCCAAGGTACCGTACAGAATACACATAAGAAAATTGAACTAAGAACATTCATAAGCCAAGGAAAATAAAAATTATCTCAATATAGCATGGAAGGAAATGAGTCTCATTTACTGCAGAAACACAGTTTGGAAAGACATGATGCAATTTTGCACTTCTTGCACCTTTGCACTTGCTGACTTTCATTTATATCCTCCAGGCAACAAGCAGGCCTGAAGGCCTTTGGCTCATAACCAATGCTGACGTTGCAGTGTGCTGTTACAGGAGCTTGGGTAGAGCCTCCCTGCTTGCCTCTGATCTGAGAACATTGAGGTTTCCTGGCGTCTTTTCTAAAACAGTTTGTGTGGTGAATCTCCCAATATTGTTTGATGCTGCTCAAGATTGATTAATACATAGGGAGCTGCTTTGCAGATGCCTGCTTTGCCTGCAAGCATTGAAAGCGTTTGTTGCATTTGTTTCAGGATCTTGAATGAAGCTATATGCTCTTGGAAACTCTCCTTGAGGGCGATCCAGCAGAAGAGCCTGAGCTGACAAGGGTCAGAGGTTCCTGTGTGATACTTGAGTCCAGAGCCAGAGATTTAGGTGCTAACACAACATAGCTAAGCCGTGGAACCAGCTGAAAATTTAGCCCTTCATACTTTCTTACGACCTACTGCAACAGAATTTTCTACATTTTCATCAAATTGTAGACTAGTGCTGTGCAAATTACTGTACATACCATCCGTTTTGTTCTCCATGACAAAAAAGAAATTGGCAATGAAAACTGCTCGTTTGCCATCAAATATTCCAGATTTATGCTCTGTGGGTTATTTCAAACCGCATACTGTCACCCATATGCATTGCTACTGTTTTCATTGATAGGACAATAGAAAGTGGATACTCTCCTGGTAAATTAAAACTCTCCCAGAAAGTTTTGGCTAATAACACTGTGGAGGTAAAGCTGCAAATATCTCCAGTATTATGTGTCCCAAAGAAGTGAAAATTAGGATTTGTGATCATGTCACTCTTGACTTTTAAATTTTTTTAAAAACATATTTCCTTTTTAATTGTAGTGTGACTTCATTGATGGCAGTCTGGTTTTCAGAAAAATTAAAAGGTAAGTAGTTTCTGAAGCTGTTATCACACTTGAGGTTCAGCTGATGTCACCATGGAACAGAGTTTTCTCTCTGGAGAACCTGTGCTGAAGAAGTGCCAAGGTAATATACAGCCTTTGCATGGATTGGCTAAATGTACATCTTATTGTGCCAGAGACTGACTGGATCAGTAATTCTTATCGGCCTTAGCTATGCTGGGTAAGGCATCAGGATTTGCTCATCTAAGAGCTTTTCTTAGCACGTGGGCCAAAAACCTCTCTCCTCTCAAATACTGTCACATGATGGAGAAGGAGTGCCACGCATCGAGGTTTATCACCGAGGTGGCTGCTAGCATGCACACTGCAAGCTGAGGTCAGACACCACTGATAAACTTTGTGTCCAGCTACCCTTCTCTGGAGCACAGGTTTGTCTAGCTTTAAGCTACAGCTTCTGCTTCACGTGGGGATTATTACTGGGGACAGGGTTTTCTTTGTGATGTCCCAAGGAACTTCAATTTGATCATAAATATGCACACCATCACTGGAACCAGAAATTGAAATGTTTTCTCTCTGAATTCCTGTTGTTTTGGATACAAAGAAATTGGCTTCAGATTTCTATCCTAGGAACACCTGGCTCCTGGTGTCCAGACTCCCACAACCCTGGCCAACCATGAAGAGATGCTTAGTTCAGGACAGACCTACACCATGAACTGCTTCATGCTCATGAGAACACCGAAGTGTTATCCCAAAGATATATAACAAACACAAAATCTAGAGTTAAAAAGGACAAGAGAAACAAATCATGATGCCCTGAAAGGAAGAGGGTGGGAGTGGTGGGTAACTTGTTCCCTGAGCGCCTGCAGTGGCAGACTGGGTGTGACTGCCCAGAGGGTACCTAGATGTCTTCCTTTCACAAAACCTTCCGAGGTTTCTGATGAAGTTGCATCGGTCCGACTGGTTATTGTAGCTGGAGTAATTCTGAGGAAGTTTGAAGGTATCTGAAGTCTTTTCAGCTAGTGTTGTAGCCCACTCCCAGTTCTGTAGGACTGCCTTGTTTGGAAGTTAATAAATAAAATGCCAACTTTGTTTTACAAAACCACTGGTTTAATTTTTCTCACTTTATGTGCTGCATGTAGGTGTATTCTTCTGTGTACACTTATGGGGTGCCCTTTTTCCAAGGACATGCTTTAGAAACAAAATAAGTAATAGCCACTACGCTATTATTTCAGTATATTTAAGGTAGACCTGAAAAATACAATGTTTAGCCAAAACTCTGTTAAATTGTCTTCTGCTTTTTCTGCAATTTCTTTCCTATCATTACAGATTACAAAGACATTTATGCCTAAACAGAAGCTGTCTTCTTCCAATCAGCCTGCTCTTTCTGCTCAGTTCATTCACTAAATCATTTAATCACCCAAGGCCATATGTTACCATCTTGTGTAAAACGGGTGGAAGAGAAAAAAAATATGCAGAATCTCTGCACAAGAGTGGGTGTCAGCATCCAGCATAGCTCCCACTAGGAAGCACAAAATATAAAATGTTATCACCAGTGAATGTGACTATGAAAATAAACCAAGACAGACAAAAGAAAGAGATAAGGCATTGCAAAGATGGAGGAAACAATCTTTGAATAACAATTCTGGATGGAAAAGTCATGGACTAAATGTTGCATATTTATCTACGTGCTCTTATTCTCTGTATTCTGCCATTAATATAATGCTCAGTTATAATTAACCTGAACGCACATTAACTCGTGCTTAAAGTCCCATTTTTCACATTGCATGAATAAGACCCTATACCTGACCTGGTTCCCTCCTGGCTCTTCTTCTCTCTCTCCATGTACTGGTGCACATTTTGTCCCAGGTATTTCTGTGCGGAGTCATGTGCTTTTACCACTCGGCTTCAGCTGCTGTTCCCTGTCACGATTACTTTGTGTGTGGCTTTCTCTCTTGGCACATTTGCTGGGTGACAGACCCTCAGGAAACACATGACTCAGAGCAAGTCCTGGGGTATGTGCTCCCGTCAGGGAACGAGAAGGCTTGAGAGAAGTTAGAGGTGGAAAATCTTTTATTTTTTAAAGCAAGGAGTCTTTCCAGTTTTATGAAAGGACCTGTAATGCACACTTTCTTCATACTTTCCAGAAGCTATTGTGTTTTCCCTTGCTTTTGAGCAAGGGAAGTGCTTTTGAGCAACTGACAGTACTGCAGTTAGAGGTGGGAGAGCAGCCCAGTCAAGTAGTTACTGTTGCTCTCCACTTGTAGAGGCTCCCAGGTCAGAGGCGTAACACTACATAACACTGCAAAATAATCCCTTTCTCCGAAACTGCACTTACCAGTTTATCCTAAGACTATGAAAGCATAAAAGATTGTATTTTCATTTGCATGGTTTGATGGTTTTTATTTGGCAGCTACAATAACAACAGGCTACAGTGGGCCCATAAAACAAAGTGAGAACAGCAGCTCAGTTTTGTGGCAGAATGTAATGGCTACGGCTAAAAGGGTTACATCATTCATCTTAAACCCTTATGCCTCTATTTATTGATGTTTAAATGAAAATTAAACTCTTAGAGCCGTAAGGAGGCTCCTGGTATTCAAAACGGGATTTCGATGATGATATTTTTATCTGACCCTACTAACTGAAAGCTCCCATCAGCAAGCATTTCACTGGGTCTGCCCTCCCCTGCCTGCTGCTTGGTGCAGCATCTCGGCCCTTGGAGACCCATAAACGGTAGAGAGATTGACTGACCAGATCTGGGAGTCTGACCTGAGAGGTGGCAACAATAAGCTGTGTTTCCGTGATGGGAGGATGGTCACTGAGGTGACTGGCAAGGCAATAATTACCACCCTGGCAAGGGGAAGTAAAACTGAGGCATCTGATTTCCTCAAAGGCAGCTTATGGTAAGATCAGTTATGATGCCTTTCCTAATACAGAAGAAGACAAAGGATTTGGCTAACCATACTATCAGGGTAGAGAAAGGATTTTTATTTCCTAGAGGGTTTTAGAAAGTTATTTTGATTGTTTCTTATATTTTTCTGTGATGTACCATTTCCCCCTCCTCTCTATTCTCCAGAAGACTGAACAGACTCAGGAAGTGAATTGCTGCTTAGGGAAGTGTCCTGCCTCCAAGCTGACTTATATAGTAGGACATATGGCATAAGTTATATTTGGACAGATGTGAACAAGTAGTCAGTAGATTTGATAAGATTCTTTATTTAAACTAACTTGCACAGTGTCACTGTTCTACCGTCTTTCTCTCCTTCTTCAATCTGATCTTTGTGCTGGTTTCAAGAATTTTAAATATACATTACATCTAACTAGTCTGTAAATTTTTAAATGTGTTTAAGAGCATTCAACCATGACAACGTCAGATTTTCCCTACTCAATGACTGGCAAATATCTGCTTTTGATGATAAAGCAGGCACAGATGATACATTGTATGAGCTGCAAACCCCAAGTGATTAACCAGTTTGAGACAGCCAAGCTCAATGCAAGTAATTTTCATTGATTTGTTTAATTTGATCCCTGATGTTTCTGTTTTGCTGGTGCGGAGTTGAAGCACAAAGTAGTTCTGTACCTCCCATGGGTGATATAGAAATAAAATTAAAAAAGGATTGAATGAATTTCAAGAGGTCACTTAGTTCATCTCCCTGCCTGAATCTCTGTCAGGATCATCTGTATCTGGGCTGTTTCTGACAAATGCTGGTCCACTCTGTTCTTGAAAATCTACAGTGAAGGAGATCCCACCGTCCATCCAGGCAATCATTCCCACTGCTCCATTAGCCTTTTCAGATATAATATTTTTCCTGGTGTCCTCTTGCAAGAAGCTTCTTACTTCTGTCCTACCCGGGGTGAACATGCAGGAGAGTTCATTTCTTTCATACATTAATAGCTCAGGTACTGGAGGTCAGTCATCATACCTTCTCCAGCCTTGTCTTCTTTAGATTACACAGCCCTGTAGGTCACGTTTGTCATGCTGAATTGCATCTTTTTCATCTTCTAGCTGGTCCACATACTTCACGACCACGTCCTGGCTATGGATCCTGCATTTACACAGTTTATTATTCCTACTGAAGCAGAAAATTTTGCATTCATCCTATCTGCCATGCACCCAGCGTATTTGGTCCATTTTCCAGTATGCCAGAACCATTTTGAATGGGTCTTTCCTTCGGTGTGCTTGTAGCTCATTCCAAGCTGGTTCATCTGCAAATTTAAGAGTTGTACTTTTAATTTGTTTATCTGTATCATTAATGAAAAGATTGAGTTGTATCAAATCTAGGTCAGCTATCTAGAGACTGGACTCAGTATAGTCCTTCAGTTTGGCAGTGAATTTTTGGTAACAATCCCTTGGGCATGGCTTTTCAGCCACTCTTGCCACCACTGATTAGTTTTGGCTTGAGCATGTTCCCTAGTTTAGTGGAGTGTATCAAGTAGGGCAAGGCAAACAGTCTGGCTGAAGGCAAGACATAGTGTCAATTACCTCCCCTTCTTTGAAGACCTCTTAACCTATTTCAGAGAGGAACTGGATTTGTTTAACATGTTTCATTTGTGACAAACCAGTGTGGACTGTTCATCTCCTCGTTGTCTTCTAGGTGATTTAATATGTTTAATCATTAAGTTTGGTAATTGGCTCGTAATTCTCTTTTCATCCTCTTTGAAGGAAAAAATACACTACTTGTCCTCCGTGAGCTCTCAAAAGAAACAAATCCCACCGGTTAGGATATGACTTCAACCAGCCCTTTGCTATCAAGAGGATGAAGGATAAGTACAGTAAAAGCTAGGAAATAATGAGCACTTCTTCAGTGATTTAATCGAAACTCTTTGGTGGTGGAAAGGAGGGGTTGCAGTGCAGCCTTTCATCCCAACACACCGCTTTCTCACCAGCCTGAGCAGAGCCCACTCCCTCACGTTAGTTCTTAAACCGCAGCTTCAGAAAATTAAACTTTCCTAGCGTGTTATAACTCTCCAAAGATAGCGTGGGTGGGTGAAAAATGCATTCCTCAAAGCTTCAAAATAGATGTAAGTGGATATTTGGCATAAAGCTAACGAAAAGAAAAGCCATGGAAATGTATTAACTGCTACAAAAAATGGGGTTTAACCGCCAGTGGTGGTTCAGCACAGGGGTCGATAACTCGACCTGATGCTCACCTTTTGGATACAGACATGTGCTGCATAAGCATATGTGCCATTTCAATTTCCAACCTCACTTTTTAATGGTTAAAAGCTAATTAAAACATACAGTGGCATTTTGAATCAATATAGCGTATGGACTGCTGCAAATTCTCTCATCAGGCGTGTTGCCCTCAGGAAGCAACATTAACTTCAACAGCAAAATAGGGCTGTGAGCTCATTAATCATCACGCTCACAGACAGTCTGGGAGGCAGTGGCAGCAGCTCTGCATCTTTCTGGTGGTGAAGATTTGATACAATAGTTAGACATGTGAAGTGTTGCACAAACATTAACTATTACAGCCAACTGTCTTTGAAATTGGCATTTATCCTCTCAGCTCTTCAGATTAAAAAGCAGAGATGAGACCATGAGGTGGATTTTTTTTTAGGCAGTAAATAGGAGTTAGGCTGCTATAAGAATGCAGCATCCTGGTGTCCTAACTCTGACGTCCCATATTTCCTTGTAACAAAGAAAGAAAACTCCCAAAACAACATGCTCCACTCCCACCACCTGGGAACGTATGGGGAAGAAACAACTGTAAAAAAGAAAGAAAAAGATAAGGGAGGAAGGTGGAAAGAGACTTGAGGAGAAATAAAAGGAAAATGGGAGTCAGAGGTAAAGCTAAGTTTAGAAGAAATTAGGCGGTAAAAGAGAGGAAATTGGTTTATGTGTATAAATTAAGTCTTCAGTGCCTGTGAGAAACTTTGAGATACCCTTCAGAGCTCTCTGCTTTGGTACAAGACAGCCACTGAAACTGAAAACATATGCCCTCACAGCCCCTGTTCCCTTTCTCTCCAGTCACATCAGCATTGCTGAATGAGACAGAGCTCACCAGACCAAAGCAGAAAAGGCTCCTCACAGACTCCTCTGTCCTAATCTTGCCGGTCAGCCAAGTTAGCATGATGCCCTATGAAACAAAGGTTCTCAGACTCTCTTTTGTGCTAAAATCTCCTAAGCTGTGGCAGCTTGCTGTCCTTGCTGCAGCCACTTTTGTGTGGACTCTGATGAGCAACGTCTGAGAGAGGTAACACTGGCAGTGTGACCCTGCAAATAACTTGTACCTGGTTTTACTGGAATGCATTGAACAGCAGAAAGAAAAGCTGAATGTTGGCTCTTAGCTTTGTATAACGTTCAGTCCCATCAGTTCCGCTACAGACTCTTTTCATTGGGACTTTGTGTTTTGAAAATTCAAATTTTTCTTTACATTAAGTCTTTTTTAAGCTTTAGAGCTTTTCACTGGGCATGTATGCTGTAGAAGAAGCTAGTCCCCTCCTGAATCTGTATGGATTGAGGGTGGGATTGAGGGCCAAACTGGGGATATAGCATTGTTCTTTGTTTTCCTCCTGCACTTGCTTTCTGTGGTCCATCTCCTGCCCTGTGAGGGGAAAGACGGCACTTTGGGCCGCGTGCTGGCACTCGCTATGTGAGTGAGCCTGTGCGTGTAACTTCTTCTGGGGGCACGGTGCCGTGATTGTGGACCCGTCTTCATAGAATCTGGAGGCAGCATGCAGAAGCATTAGTGATTGATGAGGACTGGAAAGGTGCCAAGGAAGTGAGAAGCTTCCAAATAAAGGGAAGTGCTATAGGAGTGGAGGCTGCACATGTCTGACACTGCTGCTGCCTCCGGTCATCAGGAGGAAATGTCTGCATAGTCCACACCATGGTACAGCTTCTACTCACCAGCTGCTGCCATCACATCGACTATGTGCTCCTTCCTCTCTGTCCCATACAGATTCCTTGGTCCCACTTCCTTGCAGGGGGGAGTTGATTTTTGTGCCATGCACCAAATTTCATAGCTGCTACTTTCCCCTCTGGAGCCATATAGCCCTGTGAGGTTTCTCCTCTTCGAGGTGCTAGGGGCCTAGCTTTTGTTCTCCTTTTTTAAAGCAATTTTTGAACAGAACATGGCAGAAAGATCTCGGGGAAGATGTAGGTGCAGAGCTTAGGAGAGGGGGATGCCTGTGGGACCCGGCACAGTGAATCAAAGGAACCTTTCCTCAGACTCTTTCAACAGGTTATTTAGCTGTGTTGGGGGGCCAGGTATGGTTTGAAGGCAGCTGCTCAAAGATTTCTGTCCTGCCATGGGGAGGCTTCAATATTAACCCAAAATTAAACTGAGCCAGCGTTCACAGGCCTGTCCAGGCACAAATAAAAAATAAGGTAGTGTAACATAAGAGGGCACAGGAGAAAGATTTTGCTCTGTAATGGCAAATTACCCACTCAAAGATAACATAAAAAAGAGAGAAAAAAATCACGAATAAAGTCTGCACATTATTTTAAATCACAGAAGTGTCAAAAATGGTAATGCCTATATCAAGGCTGCCCTAATGCAGCTTTAATTTGCATGCCATTGGCATTGATTTGATGTGAATATTTACTCTCCTATTCAATTAAGAAAATCCATAACTGCCACCATATTTTAATGTTAATGTATTTTTACACAGCTCTCTGTTTACCTTATTTTCTCTTCTATAACATTAACACTTTTTTTGTTAAAAATGTGTGAAAGATTAATTTGTAGAATGACGGGATATGTGGGTGTGTAGCACAGGCCAGATGGAAGGGGTGTAACATGACAGTTTTCTTCTGTGGCTTCGTTTTGTTTTTATTGTTGCAAGCGAGCAAAGTATAACTAAAATTATCTTTTCTTCTCTGAGCAAAAAGAACCAAGTGGTAAGTTCCTCTTTTATTCCCTGTGGCTCTCTGTGCTCACCATGCAGCTGCAACCCTGTTCAGAATAGCTGACAGGTTGATAAATATTTGTCTAAAACTTCAGCTTATAAATTTGAAGACAACTGTGATTTAGAGAAGGGAATTTGTACGCAGGCTTCATAATTCTGTATCACGGAATAGATGTGAATGTGGATTTATTCATAAACAAGAGAAATTTTGTGGGACTTATTAGTCTTGGCTGATAAGGGTACATAAGGGTGAAAACAGGCACTGATGTTGGAGAAGGAAAGAAAAAGGAAAAAAAATCTATCCAAGACAAAGCTTTTTTTAATCTATAAAGCTATTCATTCAAGAAAGCTTTTTAATTGTTGAAAGAGGGCTGTTCCAAGGCCAAATTCTAATTTACACATAAGTATTGTAGGAGTTTGGTATAGTAAATGTCCTTATTGAAGAATAAAGCAATTAGCACAGTAACTTGCTGTCATCTGGCACGTAAAGGCATTCCAAGAAAAAGTTAAGTGTTGAGGAAAGGAGAGAAATTCAGGACAGCATGTGGGAGAGGAATATGGAGGCTCCTTTTTATGCCACTCAGGAGAAAAGGAGGGGAGAGAAAACCCACTGCAGACTTAATCTGTTCCCTTACCTCATCACAAATTGACCGAAGTTTCTTCCCTTCTTTTAAGGGAAGGGGGGAAAAATGCAACCTTCCTCAGTTCTTACTTAGAGGCTAAAATCCTGAAACCACTCTACCATAAGCAATAGCTGTACGTTTTACATCCTCATCCACAAATGCTTATTCTGCCTTGTGAGTGTGCCTGTGAACACACACGTGCTTCATGAGCTTTGTCTGATACTCTAGTCTTCTGTGTTAGTGCTACCCACTCCCATATATACGGGACATCATCCCATAAAAATGGTTACCCTTTTTTTCCCGCAATACATCCACACAAATCTCATGGGTATGCTTTAATGTCCTACAAGTATATCTGATGCAACGCTTGGGAACTTTAAACAAGCACACAGCACTTTGTTCTGTTCAGACACCCCCCCCCCCCCCGCTCCTCTCCTCAAAAATGCTCTTGAGTTTGCACATCAGAACTCCTTTTTACTTGCCATTTCAACCACCTTTGGTGCAGGTGTATGTGTACCGGCAAAAGTGCCTGTTTTCCTCCAGTTCTCTTGACTGAAAGAGAGGAAGGTTTGCTCGGGTTTTCAAACACGTTGTTTTGGTTTAATGATCATCACAACAAGTTTCAGTACAGAGCAGAAATTTCTGAAAACTCAAAAGTAATGGAAATGTAATGTTATTGTTCAAATAACTACTTTAGCAATAACTTAATTTGATTTTCTACTGTTTGAGTAATAAAACAAAGCTAGAAAGATGTATTCTCCCAATCCTCCTATTGCAGATGGAAGTGTAGTTAATTTTGAGTGTTTTGCCCAATCTAAGTTGCTGGCTCTTTGTTGGTGATTTTTTAAGTACAAATAAAAAGAGGTTTGTCAGATTTTTGGTGAAAATTCTTCTTTGTGTTAGTGTCATGTTATTAGTTTGGGTCTTGTTGAGTCAAGAATCACTTTTCTTTTTCTCTTACCCATATATTTTTAAAACATTATCAGGTTTATGCCTTAAATTTAATTGGCATAAAGCTCTTTTCTACTTTTCTCTTTAATATTCCCCCAGAATTAGGTCTTCCAAGCCTGCGAGCAGTTGTAGATTCTTCTCTGGTTTATTGGCTCTTTGGTGTTTAGCCTCAGTTACGTACCTAGAGTTCCAGGAGCTCACTGCAGTGCCATCAGCAGTTTATCTGGCCTGTTCTGGTCTCTGTGTCACTGGGGATGTTTTGCTCCTATGTCACATTGTGAACTCATATCTAACACTAAGGAAGTGATGCAACCACAAGAAGCGAGGAGAACACTTCCAGTGCACCCAGGCAAATGTGAGAGCAGACTGCAGTTGTTAGCATTGCACATCACCCTTTTACACAACACTACTAGAAAAGTGGGTTTGTAGATGTGCAGAGGCTTTGGGGCACTGTTTTCACAGCTCCTCCCCAGAGCTAAGGAGGTGAAGTGGAGGGGTGTGTAGTGCTGTGGTCATCAGGCCCCAGCCAGGCATGCAAGACTCATCCCAATGTGGTTTATATGGCTGCTCACACCAGGTCTGTGCCTAGTGAGCCCAGTCCATTCCCAGACAGGTTTCATTTTCTAATCCAGTGAGAAATAATCATAGAATCATCATAGAATCATGGAATCATAGGATCACAGAATCATAGTATGGCTTGGGTTGGAAGGGATCTTAAAAATCACACTGCTTTGGGTGTCTGTCAGGAGCTGGCCAGTGTTGCTTAAGTCCACTCAGCAATGAGAAGTAGTAGGACTAACAATCAGAAATCAAGGGCTGCCTGTTTCCAGATGGTTGTATTGATCCTGGCTCTGAAGGAGGTGCCAGAGCTGCTTTCACTATGCCCACTCCTGAGGATAGAGCAGGTGCTGGCTGGATGAGGAGATGACCAAATAGGAACAAACCACACTAGAAGGTGTGTTTGCCTGGGGAGACCTTTTGCAATTAAAACTAGGTAAAGCAAGCAAAAAGCATAGCAAACAAAAGTTTCCTCTGCCCAGAAGGGTCGATGTCATTCCTGCATCCAGGCAGGGAGCCGCACTGCCTCATAGGCAGCCAGTGCTTTTGCTGGCTTCTCAGTCACTTTCACTTTGTCCTACCTCTCCATTCCTTTGAGGAAGAAGGAAAGCTGGAGTTCACTACCTGTTTAACAAAGGCATTTTATGCCGTGCAATGCAGTACATGCTCTGCAGGCATACTTTATTCTTTCAGTAGCACTTGGCTGTTTTGAGGTAATTATTCTTCTGCTCTTCAATCATACCCATTTTTTGGAAGATACTATAGCTTTTTTCCAGTTTAAAGAGAATTGAAAGCTAGCTGGTGGGCCACGGGTTTAAAAACTAGCCCCGCTAACATTGTTTTTGTCAGTCATAGACTGAATATTTGTTTGACTTGATATGGATAAGCAGGTTTTAGTTATTAATACCAAGAAAAACGCAAGTTTTCATTGTTAAAAATCGTTGCTGGTATATTTTTTAATTTTTTTTTTTTAAAGTTAAAGATAAGAACCAAAAGTGAGAAATCTGTTTTCAGAGCTGTTAAGACAGTCATAGTGAGGCTTTGAGGAGGAACAGGTACAAGTGGGCTTCAGAAGAAAAAGTACGCATTTAATCACTGTAAAAATATAAACAAACTCTGCCAAAAATCAAAGTACTGGGGGAAAGCAAACAGACTATCAAGCTGCATAACCTTGTCCACTGCCATCTTCATACCTGATTTACAGGTTCAAATCAGTACCGAAAACATTGGTTACATACCACATTTTTTAAAACTAATTTGTTTGCTTTTTTGTTTTTTATTTGTTTTTTGTTTTCTCTCCTTTTTGTCTTGTATTTTTACAACTGCTGCAGGGCTGTACTTGCTCCACAGGTGCAGCTGAGAATGCAGAGGGATGGCTGTATGTTAGCCTGCTCTAGATCCCGAGGATCCTGGAAATGGGCAGATGCCTGATCAACACACAGCCTCATCTGGGCCACCCTGGGTAGGTGGGTGCCAGTTGCAGCCCCTGAGTACACTGTTCCCCAGTAGCCCAGGTGGGAAATGCCTCTGGGGATTTACCATTTTCTCTGTCTGCTTGCTCTCCTCAGTCTCTGGCACTGTTCTGGACTAAGGTACCCAGCACCAGGACAGGTAGGGAAATCTTCCAGGTGTTCCTGTGTGACACAGAGAGCTCACATCCATCAAGGCAGCTCTTAGTGGAGAGGCTGGACTGTGGCCCACAGCCAGGACAAAATGCTCAATTCTAGCATTTCTTGTAGATTTATGTGGTGTGTTTTCATTTTTAGATTGCATTTTCTTGCTAACAAAAATGTTTTTCATCCTTTTTTTCTACTAGTTTGTCTTATTTTGTCTCTAGTCATCATAAAATGGTAGAAGTACTATGATGTATAAGCTTCTTGTGTATCAGTCCCTTCTGGCAGCCAGCTTGACACAGAGTCACATGCTCTTTCAAAGCGCAAAAGTCAAATTGACCAATTTTAGCAAAAGGCTGAAAAAACATTGTGCACGTCTCTAGAAAATATTCCTTGCCCCAGCCAAATGAACAAACATTTCGCAACACTGAGCAATAGTGTTGCACTTTCAAGATATTCTCTGCCAAGGATTTTGTTCTCCTGATGATACTTAGACCTTCTGCTTATGGGACAAAGACCCCTGGGAACTGCCCACAGCCAGAGCTTTCCCACTTCACCGAGAACATGGGGCTACCAGTAATTTCGGGCCAAGGAATGAACAAAGAGACTCTGTTGAAATGAGCTTTACAGAAATACAAAATTTGTCTCAGTTCCTTTATTATAAAACCATTAGATGCTTGCACGTTGCTGTTTCTTTCTTTGAGACCTTACTCAGCCTTGATCAGGGAGAGTGATTGCACGCACCCTCTCCCTACCACCTGCCACCTTTCTCAGGGCGGGAGCCAGGAAACAAAATCTAACTTGTCTGCCTCATTTCTGGAGAAACACTGGCTCCTGTCCTGCTGGACAGAGCTCATGTGAAGTGTGCTTATTTGTTGATATGCTCCAAAAAATTTGACACTCTTAGACAGCATCCTCTGTGTTCAGATTGGCTTTTGTAGGAATGGTAAGATGAGCTGCAAGGAAAGATGCTCTGTTTTAACTGTAGTGCCAAGAGGAAGAGCATGGTGGAAAGCATTAAATCTACATTATCTGCCACAAGCTCACCATCAAACGTGTGTTTTCATTAGTGATATGGGGACTTTCCTGTAAGAACCTCAAGGAGAGAGATCAAGTAATTTAGGTCATTTGGCTTGAACTCAGGAGGTAGTCTAGGCTCTGCCCTCAGCCCTGCAGCAGACACCCTGTGGCATCCCCTGCCTTGGTAAAGGAAGTCCGAGTTCCTAGTGCTGTGCTCTGCAGAGCTGCTTGCGAGGTTCTCAGATCAGACGACAATGAGCTCCACAGAAGAGCTTATAAATATATTAAATTTATGAACATTTACTGTACGCTGCACACTGAAATCTGCCAACACTAATCCAAAAGAATTACACATTTTAGGCCTGAACATAACATACTGTATGCAGTAACTCACATCAGAGCAACCCATATGCTACTGCTAATGTGCCAACTGACACATGTTAAGCCACAAACATAAGAAAGGATTGGATTTCAACTGCATTTTTTGTATTTCAGCTATTCCTCAGGTCCATTATTTTTATTCACCATCATCTCCTCTCCTCTTTCTAGATAGCCTGCTCTCCCTAATACATCTTCTACTCCCCCTACCAGATTTCCTGCTAGGTAGGGACTGCCCCAGAGACAAAGGGACTAACATAAGCACATAGGCCGAGAAGCACAGAAATAGCATTCCCCCTGCAATAATCTAGGTCACTTAATAGCCTACTTTCAGGGTTCTCAGTGAACCCTGTACCCACTCCTGCTAGGCAAAGAGAAACCCTGAGAAGAAGTGGGTGGATGAGTAGACAGCCAGCCATCCCAAGTGTCAGATCTAACTCCTCGGGAGAGATGCGTCGAGGATGCTCTGACAGAATGTGTCTGAGCTGGAGGCAAATGTTTCTGTATTACATTCATGACACAAGAGTTCTGCCACCTTGCAATATGTGCATGCTGTTGCTGCTTGGTGGTAATAAGTGGATTTTTCCAGGGAGCCAGTGAAAGCACCCCAATGCCATTACAATAATTAGGTCTCAAGAAGATTTCTTGAGCTGGGATAATCCTCCAGAAATCATTAAGTTTTAGATAAAGCAAGTCAGGAGCAACTGCAGGACACTTGGAGCATAAATGTGCGCCATGTAGTAGGAAAAAATCTGCTTCTCAACTTTCAGCTTTGTCAAGGTGTAACATCAGCAATTGGAACATGTGACAAAGGACCAAACCACCACCAGCTTCACTTCTCCTCCCCAATGAGCCAAACACTTAGATTTGCATGGGGTTAGTAGCAAAAATTGTGTGAAGGATGCTATTTCATTATGTAAGCAGGAAGGTTTAAAAAAAGGAAAACTGAAAAGAAGGCAAGAGCACGTGTCATCATGCAAATTTAAACCACAAACTTTGAGTTTACCTTCTCAGATAAATACTACTTAGGGAAGCAAGTAATGTATTTTATGTAGGCCAGCTACTGAAAAGAATCTGACAGAGAATTAAGTGATAGATTCCGCAAGTATTTGGCAATGCGTCAGTAACTTACTGGAGAACCAGACTCCCAAGTCTTTTCTTGATTAAAGGAAAGCAGCTGCTGGAGTCTCAGAGCTTGAAAAAATGGCTAAATGTGACATGTGAGAAGCCAGAATTTGTCTCCCACCTCTGTTAACACTGACCTGGTGTAAATTGTGAAATGAAGGAAAGAATAGCCGGCTTGTGTTTAAGGTAGGAGGTGAGACCACACAATAAAAATGTCCTCTGGCACATGGGTAGAGAGAGACTGTGATGCACATACCCCCAGCCTTTACATCAACATGTTCCTACGGATTACTTGGATCCTCTCTCTTTCTCTGTCCTTTCGGCCTGTGTGGGCAATGCAGTGTAACTCACAGCAGCATGTGCTGCAAAAGCTAATAATACCCTGGAGATGATGGAAATAGCATCCTTGAGGTAAGAGCTTGCACTTTAATTTCAGCATGGAGAAATCTTATGGGATTCCCTTATTCATAGTTATATACCTCACTCTTTTCTAGAAACTTCAAAGTCTTTTATGTTAAAGAACCCTTTCATCATGTCCTTAGACCGGCTTAATTAAATTTAGGAGATTCCTGCACTTTCATAAAATAAGCAGAAAACTGCCTACCATTTAAGCATGCTACTATATTTAATTTTATTTTTAATATTGTTCCAACTTCTGTTATTTCAAACATACATACAAGATTTGCATGTGAGTGATTGCAGAGCCTAAATCCAAAGAGATTAGGCATGGCGATAGCCCTGCTCATGAAAGTCTGCAGGATTCAGTCATTTAAGATAGTTCTAAATATAAGACTGAGGGTTATCCGTTAATACTAACTTTAATTTGATGAAAAAAGGTTCCCAAAACTCTCTTTCTAATCAATAAAGAGAGAGGTACTCCCTAAGGTCTCTTCATTAGATCTGCACTCCAAAGTCCTGTCCAATTCATGGTCCAGGACAGGACCTCCCCTCTCACCTTTGCCATAAGGGAAACGAAGCAGAGAATGGCTGCTGAGCAATGTATCTGACAGAAGTATTTGGAATGGGCTAGCATGAGTCCTCTCCATAGTATGTTCAAAACAATGCCTGTTTTTTATGCCTAAAGCATGTAACCAAGGAAGTGAGACAAAAGTCACTGTGTGCAGCAAATATTTGAAGTTCAGTAGTGCAAGTTCAGTGGTTGACAGAGGGCATGATGGACACGAGAAGATCCATGCTCTGTCAGATCAAGTGTTCATCTCGACAAATATTCTGCACTGAGCAGTTACCAAAATACACTGTGGGAAGACTATAAGAGCAAGAGAAGCATATAGTGAAACATCCCCACATAACAATCCCCTAGCCTCCAGCAATTTGTAGATCAATGACCTTCTGGGCCAGAGGTAGTATCTTGGACTCCTCAGTGCATTTTATTTCTTTATATGATTTTGTCCAGTTGCTTCTTAAACCCACATAAACTTTCAGCCTCCTGTGACAGACCATCTCTAGCTAAACCACATGCTATGTATCAAGGCAGTGAATCTTTTTAATGTATTTGTACCTGCCATCTAACACTGTAGTCTTATTTCAGAAGAGGCAATAAAAAAATCCATCCCTATTCAGCCTCTTTACACCGTTAATTTTTTTAGGCTTTTACCATCTCCTCTTCTTTTCCAGAGTTCTGTTCTACTCTGTCATTCCTGATGTGATGTGCATTAATCTATAAGTTAGATGAAAGCTAAATTGTTTTGTTCAAGAAGAGCTGGAGTGGACAGATGAACAGAAATACTTAAGTACAGGTAAACAAGGAACAAGGAAAATTGTTAGGCTTTGTGGTACTTCTAGCCTATGGATCTCCCATGGTAAGGCATAACTTCTGCCTTACCTTCTCCAGTATTTATCATAAAAAGCAAACCTTCATAAGTTTTCCACTTAAACTGTTTTCCCATCAATGCTGTAGAAAGCTCAGTGAGAAGAGACATCATTCGTGCTCTAGTAGCTGTGACAGGAAACTCTTTCATGCCCTAAACCATCGCTTCTTCCTGTCTTCTTCTGTAAGAGATGTAAGCTGGAAAATTCATTGCAGTGTACCCTGCCCCTCCCAAAGGCTTCAACTGATCAATGAACAACTGTTGCTTTTACAGAAAATTGTGAATAAGATGGTGAGTGTGAGTATCTTGCCTATGAGTTCACACACATGCACTGATCTAGTGGTACTGCTTCCACCTGCAAGGAAGGACACTGCTGGCATGTCCATGTGCTTGGCTAGTATTCTGAGTGAAGGTGTAGCTGGTTGGGAGGCAAGGTGTTTATGACGGAATCACAGAGTCACTGAGATTGGAGAAAGACTTTTGAGATCACTGAGTCCAAACATTAACCTGGCACTGCCAACTCCACCAACTAAACTACATCCCTAAGTGTCACATCTACACATCTTTTAAATACCTTCAGGGATGGAGACTCAGCCATTTCCCTGGGCAGCCCCTTCCAACACCTGACAACCCTGGATGAGTTCTCCTGAAACTGAATTTGGCCTGACAGTATCCCATTCATTGTGTACATGAATGTCATCATGATGTCTTGGACATCATCCTATTGTACTGCTTTTTCAAATTGCAGTTAAATTAATAAAGAGATTAGCACAATGACTGAGTTTAAAGCTTAATGCTGCCTTATCATACTTGGGGGCATTACAGATGGAGTGATGAAGTATTAGTGTTTCCTTAGAAATAGGTTATATTCCTAGTGACCTTTCACCACCATGTCTTATCTGGAACTGAAGTTGAATAAGCAAGTCAACGATTTCATTTCCATGGTTTGAAGCAATAGAACTGAGATGTTTGCTCTAGTCCTTCCCCCATTCAAATAAGAATGAAATCTTTGCAAAGCACTGCTTTCATTTAGCTGTATCCAGTTGGTACTTGTTGCCAAGTGAAATGTGGATGTGCCTCAGAGAAGATCACTCTGGACTAATGAAACGGCAATTAGTTTGTGCAACTTATTAGCATTAGTATTTATTTTACTTTACAATATTACCTAAAAGCATCTCTGAGATATTTGAACTGCAGCATTATCTGTTCAACGCTATCTTCTAAATAAATAGTCCAACTAAATGTAAAAAGCTGGCATTTGTACCGCATGCACCTATGTTATCATCGTTGCAAAGCAGATGCAGAATGTAAGGCGACTTGAACAATCAGCACTGTAATTTGCACAGTAACATTGTTTTAGATCTAATTAGTGCTTATGCAGATCCCTTACAAAAATGTGAAAACCGCACCAGGATGTAATTGTTAATGAATTTAGTGCAAAGCACATCTGCATAAATTCCATTTCAGCAAGAAAAAAACCTCAACCTCTAAGTTCAACTGCTATTTGCTCAAGAGCCAAAACACTGTGAATTGTGCCCACTATGTTTTAGCCTTGCTCTGCTGGCTTTGATATTTCAAATAAATACTACGAAGTTAAAGCCTCCAGCTGCAGACCAACCCATCTGTAGATGTTTGTTATATTTGGCAGTATTCAAAGATGATTTGCCTTCCTGCTGAAAAATAAAATAAAAAAAGAGGTTCTCTCAGCAAAAACCCAAAATTGAAATACTTATCAGCCAAAAACTAAAGTTTAAAAATATTCTGTGTGGGTCAAGTGACAGAACTTTTGGAACAGCAGGCAT
The DNA here is from genome assembly GCA_035584735.1 of Pseudotriccus pelzelni. NCBI lineage: Eukaryota > Metazoa > Chordata > Aves > Passeriformes > Tyrannidae > Pseudotriccus > Pseudotriccus pelzelni. Next base: position 37,869,013 of record JAWMRA010000113.1, read on the forward strand.
GCACGTATACTGTGCCTATAGTCTGAACTCTATACCTTGCTCCATGTGTATGCATAAGTCCATCTGCAGTAACTTCTCTTTGAATTGCAGAGCATATCCAGGGCTACCGAGGAGTGCAGCTACTGGATGCATCTCACTGATCTTATACTTCATGCAACAGCTGCTACCTTAGAAACTGCTCATCTGCCCTCCAAGAACAGCATCAAGACCTATCCCACACACCTTTGTTTCTTCAGAGGTGTTTACCGGGGTTTAGGCGCGGCTCTGGACTTGGTCTTCCCACAAAGAACTGGGCTAAGCAGTTTTTTGTACCAGCATCAGGAATCTCTCTCAAGAATTTGAAGTTTGTCATGAGTGAGTTTCAAGATGAGAATTTTTATTTCCTGGGTCTTGGCTTTATGCGTGGCCTTTATATGCAAATGTAACTCAAGGTGAGCTGTGCAGCTACCAAGCCTTTGGTAAAGTTTTTTATAGGCTTCTTTATGGAAGTCTTGGATACATAGCCTTCATTCCCAAATAGACTGAAGATGGTTTTTACAAGACCACAGTTGTTCTGAAAGGCATTAGACCATAGCAGGGTTAGGGGAACATGACAACAGGAGTCACAAACACCCAAAACAGCAACCCTGCCTGTCTTCCTACTCTGGTCTACCTCAAAATATCTTCTCACAAGCTCAGGTCACTCAGAACAAGCGAGTGACCCAAAAGCAGAAGTTACAGTGTGCAATACTGGAGAGGTCGGACACAACAGCATGTTGATACCTATGGACACAACAGACACATACTTGAAATAGTTTGTCAGGTTAGGGTTTTTCTGTGTGTGTGTGGTTTTTTTTTTGGTTTTTGTGTGTGTGTGTGTGTGTTTTGTTTGGTTTTTTGTTTGTTTGCTTTTTGTTTTGTGGTTTTTGTGTGTGTGTTTTTTTAAAATTATACCATTTTTTCCCCCCAGGTTGGACATTCACAGTTTGTCTGGGACCCTTTCCCCTTTGCTATCAATATCTAAAACTTTTTTCATAGCTGTCCTTTTTTTAAAAAAGCAGCGTTTTATTTTTGCATCCACAAGGTCTGCCTGGGTTTTTTGTCTAAGAAAACATAATAGATTCATGGAAGAGGTAGCAGAGCAATTCACAGAGCAGTCTCTTACTTCAGGCACTTTTAGAGACTTCCTATGGGTGATTAAATCAGGCTACCAGTTTAACCTTCCACATTTTTATTCTCCACTTCTGAATAGAAGTGATAGCACTGTTTTACCTCACTGAGGCATTCACAGTGAATGACTATGTTAAAGATCCTGAGACATTCAGATATCATCTGATGCACCTACTCAAAAATCTTAATGTAATCTAGATTCTTGGAATGAAATGGATAAGTTAATAGATGAGCCTAGTGAGAACCTTCATGAGATTGCTATCCACAAATTTGTTAAAAGGAGATTAGTAAGATATATCCTGGCCTGCAGGCTTCAGGTTTCCTTTGGCCAGCAAAAGCATATGCTGAATGCCCAAGGCCCACAGGACTTTAAAGGTCAGATGATACTGTATCAGTGACAACTGCTGTGTCGGCCCTATACAGACTGAACCAGCACTCCCAGCCTGCTAGCAGTGGGTGTTCATGCTCCAGTCTTGACAGCCCAGGGGAGTAGCAGGAGAGGAACAAGAGGGAACTGTAGTAGATCTATATGTGATGGAACTACGGGGGCAAACCTAGCAGACAGTGAGACCACAAAAGCACAGTGGCTTGGTTGTATTTCTTCATAAAGGTATGCACTATTTCATGAAGAAAATCCCCTGCTATGCTGAGCTCTACACAAAGGACCCAGAGGAAGATCTCCTGGCATGTTTTTCAATTTAAACCAACAAACAACCAATTTAAACCATGCTTTTCATCTCTCCCTCTTCTTCCCTATTCTCTAGTAGAACCCAATGATTCTGGGACCAAAATATCCCTTTCTATCAGCAAGTTACTACTAAGGTTTTCAAAATTACAATTTAGGTAGCACTGAGGGTTTTTTTGGCATGCTGTTCAAAAATGAATAGCAGGACTTAAGGGACTGAGGGAAAGACTAGTAGACAGTAGGACAGTAGAACATGATGGTAGAAGTGGAGATGAGGGCATCTACCAAAGGATCAGTGGGAGGTGAGGGGGAATTGTGGAGGACAGAGAGAAGTAGGTGTCATGAAAAGGAAAGGAGACAAAGCACAAAGGAGATGCATGTGAACTGCACAGTAAGTTTTTTGCTTTCCAAGAGCAGTTTTCTTAGTTTTCTGTTTTGTGAGGAAAGCTAAGCACTACACAAAGATGAGGGGACACAAACTTGTTGAATGCAACTGCTTTGCACCTACTTATGACTGCAGTGAGTTTTGCCTGGTGTACTTGGGGCAATAGGGAGCCCCTGGTGGCCTAGTGGTTAGGTTGCAGGACCTTCACCGCCGAGGCCAAGGGTTCGATTCCAGCCAGGGATACTCCCCGGGCAGGTGGAGCTCGTTAGCCC